>JANAVB010009399.1:6965115-7042170 GCA_029216955.1 Iris pallida | reverse complement strand
ACGATATTAAACATGTGGAGATGGTCCTTAAGGTCAACTTCTTACTCGCAGGCCTGCAGTAGTACATCTAAGTTGAGTACTACCACAAGTTTCGCTGTGTTTTGCGAAATCAGACCTGCATGGACCACCATAAAAACGTGTCACGACCCGCACCCAGTATTTGGGCATGAGCCGTGGGTACGTCCAGCCTACGCCGTAGTATCGGCGGTAGAACGCTGTCTAGTCATCTCCACAGTTTACAAATACAACCACGCAGTTTATATTCATTTACACAAAGTAAACAATTCACAAAGAGGCTAAGTATAGTAAATTCTATAAATAACTTGGAGTGATAGATAATGAATACTATGACGAACTCCAATATCAAAATGTACCAAATGTCACAACTCAAAAGAAAGGTAAGGTACTAGAACATCAACTCATGAGTCTAAAAATAGGAAATACATCCATTGTCTCAACTGAACAAACTATGAAAATAAATAGAGTGAAACTACTGAAGGCCATCCGTAGCAGGCAAGTCTGCATAGGCAGCCTCTAACTCGTCCTGTGCACCAAAGTCGGGATCTGTAGTATGCTCATAATATGTAGTGCAAAAGTCCTCTAACTCATCACCTAAAATGTTGGTTATCCAGTCAGGATTGGAACAAGCACACAAGCTGAAAAACTATCCGCAACAAAATAGAATCGACCGTTCATGAATATAACATATGTAAAGGAAACTGAGCAGTAATGTGATGACATGGTATATCTAGAATGGAACATAAATCGTAGAGTAATATGTCAGCTGGAACGAATATGAAATCATAGTGACATGACAAGTGGTAAAAGTAAAAGACGAGCTATCTAAGTGAATTGAAATATTTCCTTCGACATGTGAACGACTAAGGGGTAAATAAGGCATACTGCACGTGTCGTGTGCAGTTGCTAGCATTCACGAGAGACACTGGGATAGAATGGGAAGTTCACACATCTACTAGGATATTTCCCCTTCCAACCAGTACTCATGAACCTAAATAAGTCCCGAAAAAGAAGCTAAACAAGAGTGTAATAAATGGGGTTCATGACTCTCACTCGTGTATCCATCGTGTCATCAAACAAAAGAACATATGACCATATACTGCACAAAACCATCAGAATTGGAAGTAGGACAGAAAGTGTACTTGCTTGTCGTCTTGAGTTGGAAACAAGAGTTAGGTGCCGAGTTGAAGTCCACTGAACCTATATTGTAAATCAAGTTTGAATCAAATATATGGTACAACTAAAAATAACTATTGTTCAATTCTACTCTTTTACTCTCGTCTTAATCTGTTTTGTTTGCCCACCTTGCCCTTTTTGGTCTTTCTAAGAGTCTCTAGTGAGGACATACTCTACTATCTTACCTGCTGCCATATAGTCACCTAAGTTGGTACCATAACCTCTAATCTGGATGCTATCATGCTGGTTACTTAGAGTTTAACTTGCTAACCTGTCTATCTAGTTGGTCATGTGGGTTGTGAAGCTTTTTATAACCCATCCTTAACCCAACAGGTAGTCTCAAGAGTCCCTAATTTGTTATTTCCCTCTGTTTCCTGTGTCAAACAGGAATGGATCCTATGATTTGCTGTGATCAAGGCTTCGAAATGATGGACCCAATATAAGGGCTGATGGCCAACTGGAATCAGTGAACTCTCATGAGATGGTTGGCATATACAGTTCTGAGGATGAACACCTATCCCAATACTGAATTTAGAACAAAACAACGGATACACATAACCATACTCTAAAGACTCTGGATTTGGACCAAGGTATAACTGATACTAAAAACAAGGAACTAGTATGGCAGTTACTGTCCAGGAATGGAATGACCTGTGCACATTAGGTGATCAGTGCATGCATCAAGTAAGGAATATATAAGATAAAGAATAGAAACTCCAGGAGCTTGTGAGTGATACTAGACCAATACAAGCAATGTTTAGAAGGGCAACAACATCACAGCAGCATGCTATTCAATTGCACCTCGAAGGAAAAGCCTATGAACAATACCAACACATGAAAACTCCTCTAAAACATATTCATGGTACTGCTAACCTGCAGCACTAATTTGATTTCCCCTCCTGTATAAGCTGCTCTACCATAATGCCACCCGGAAGATGGTTGATCCTGCAATGTGCAGGACACTCTAAACCCGACCTCCATAAACACCTATAGGACCGGGTGTTTAGCCTGCACTATGCGCACACTCCTGGGTATAAATGAATTCCAGGTTTGTACACACCACTAACTGGGGACATAGGAAAACTCAAAGCACTATTAAATGCCAATACATCGAGCATTACAAATTGTGACTAAAGGAAGGAACAATTCATCAAATTGATGCTGCTACAAGCCCATGGAAAGAATGTTATGGGAGCAACATTCTTCCTGGTGCAAAATAGATTATTGCAGAGTATTCTTTTCCTGAAAGAATAAGCAACAAGAGGAAACTGATTGGGTACATTAGATACACATTCATTCAGTTAAAGCAGTTAGCTCAATAATAATGTAAGAGTCTCTCCCTATGCATTTTCCAATCAGGTAATTACGAGACCAAAAGTTGGAAGTCATGCTTCACAGGAAGCACATAGGCTCCTTCTGAGCATGAACCTTCAGAATCTCTATACGACAGTAAGGCTAGGTGAGGCCAGGCAATGGTATTGGTTCGAATCTTAATATTTAGGTCATTAACACAGCACACAATTTAGGAGCTACTGGTGTTTGGGAAGACTTCCTGACAGTTTTCCTAAAGTGTAGGTGAGGGTCATAATGTGATGACTGAACCCAGGATTCCCTTGGTTCTTCCAAGGTTTAAACCAACTCACAGTACCTATTCTCACCAACTGCTAACTGGCTACTTATTGACACCAATGAGTGGCAACCAGGGCTACAATCTTCCTGCATAATTTGCCTACAGCGAAAGAAATTGAGTATTAAATAAAGGGTAAGGCTATTAGTCCATAATGTGCATTAAGTTGTAACTCGACATATAGTGGTATGGTATAACTCCCCTTCCTGGACTGAACAAAGGCATCAGGAGATGCATGAGGTTGGGTGAAAGAACAACCTGGCTGAAACCAACTAGGACTGTAAGCAATCTAACTGTGGAACATGATTCATGTAGTATATTACCTCGTTCAGTGGCTGATCCTAATCAAAGCAAGGTCTGATGCATAATTCAGTTTGCAATGATATGGTGTTAAGAGAGGGTGCACTCGGGTCACCCGGAGTAGTTATTTGAGTATAACACTATACATTCATCTATCCCTTTACTACCTTGTAAAATGTAAGATTACGGTATAAAAACTGATGTCGTAGTATATAAATGCATATACACAGGTCTTCGTAAAGCCCAGGTTACTCCTATTGATCTCCTTGCCTCTATCGATACATGTTGGTTTTGCGTTTTGGTGTATGTGTTCCTATGATACGAAACCTCATTTAGTCATTAAGTCGAACACCTACCATTCCCTCCTATTTGGTTGGTAGCAAACCTACCCAAAACAATATGAAAAATACATATCCCCTGCTAATACCAATCAGATAACAAAGGGAAAGTACACCTGACAGTATCTAAGGGATACAAAGGAAGGCTCATATAGACTTATTCATTGGATACAGAGGTAATCCCCGTACACACACCACTATTACTTCATAAGAGATATTCCTACATATGGTATACCTGTAGTTGCTGCACCAGGCTTTCATGTGTCAAAACAGAGTCTCCCTCAAGGGACACACCACTAGTTAGGTACTTACACACTGTCCTCAGGTTTTAATGGCTTTGTGCACAAACTCAAAACCTTCTACCCATTGTTTCAAACACATGACACATAACAGAGGTTTCAATCAGGGCCAGGGGAAATACCTGTATTTTAGAAACAAAGTGTGGGTGAATCCTCAGTCTTCTTCTTGATGGTCGAGCGGCGGGGACGAAGTTGGGTTGCTAGGGTTTCGAGAGGATGGCAGGGACAATGGCTACACTATTTATATAGGCATTTTTGATAGCTCCGAATCCTTCCCAGAGATTGCTACAAGTTTGAATCTTACCTGAAGCCAAATCCTTTCGAGATTTGAATTCTCGAATTGATTCAAACTCGTAGCCGTTTGAATTTAAATCTGAAGAATTGTACTAAAGCCCCCCCTATTTTACAATAATTTGGGAAAGGTCCCCCTTTAAGATGTTTGAGAAAACCCTCTGTTTTCTCTTACTATTTACGAGTAAGTACTAACATGTATACATATATATTACATCTATATTCTTTAATCACTAATATGCAATATTTAATAATCCAGCATTATTTAATAAAAAAATAAATAGGGATTTCGGGTCAAGGGCTTACAAACAGTCTCTTAAGGTCATGAACAAGCCTAGTGTCTCAATCATAAGCAAGTAAGTAAAAGGTTACAAGAAGTATGATCATTAAATATACAATAGTAAGGCATCCCAAACATTACATATTCAGCTGATCATGAAGCTAGTCTTTACAAAATGTTAGGACTAGCAAGAGTTTAGTCATACATGATCAACCCTAGGATCTGTCAATCATGCTACAGCCCGTAGGTAGACAGTAAGTAAAGTGCAATCGAGCTAAACAGGTGCTCGTCGGCTAAACGCCTCAAAAGAATATTTTTACAATAGAGTGGGAGAGCCAAAAATAACCCACTCGTTGCCAGGGTTCCGTCTAGTGTTCACCATATGGCTGGAAAGTCGGTAGATCCTCTGGAGCTGCTCCGAAATCTGGCCACACAAAACCAGCTGGGTCAGACCCCAGAAAGAGCAAGTGCCACAAAGGAAGCTTCACTTAGGAACTAAAACCAGCAATCAGCACAAGAGAATAAATAAATAAGTAGTAAGAACTGGTAAATAAAGATAACATATCCTGGTGATATACGACGAGATAACCATGGAACCATTCAGATAACCAGGTTACAACCCGTAAACCCAACAAGGACCGGGGTTGTAACCCTTCGTCTGAACAGAACTTGGAATTCTCACCATTTATCGGTAAAATAAATACAAGCATTCTGGTCATGCAGTAATCTAGAACAGGATCAGGACAAGACTAGACTGGTTAGACTCCATCCAATCATTTCACGGCCAAGCAAGAACTACGGCTTGATAATTTAACTAACTAGGGTTATCACAGACGTATTTACTAGCAAGATGCAGTGAGATTACTCCACAGCCACAAGCCCTGCAGACCATCCAGGTTACCCGGGTTAAAAGAATTAGAGTTGAATTCAGGTGGGTATATCGTCCAGGAAACGAATGTACCCTTAGGTAGCTTGAAGGGTGCAACACATGACAGTGTGCTGAAAATGTGCCCTACTCGACGGCAGGCTACAGATCCCAAGGCGTGCCAAGGTAACGGGATTGCCTGTAGCTGGAAAATCTCGTCATGACTAATGTATTAATCTAGTTATTAGCCTTAGTCCATTTTAATGGATACTCCTGACCGTGGTACTCAGGAGTCCCCTCCTAGACATGATGCAAGACAGGACTGGATTATTTGTACAAGTACAATCGCCCACGGTGTCAGGATTAATTATACAGGTCATGTAATGTCAGGTAGCCGTCGCAACAGCTGTTCGAGATAATCATGTCAGGTTATCATGTCAAGTGTACTAGTCAGGAGTGCGCCACGACGGGCCACTATCAGGTAATGTCAGGTTACTTGTCAAGAGTGCACCACTACGGGTCACTATCGTGTTATGCTAGTTCCTTGTCATACCATGCCATGTACAATAGTCTTTCCAAACATATTAAGTAAAATCAAGTTCATGACAAAAGACGTAAGGATATAAAATGGGCATAAAAATATATATATAATAATAATAATAATAATAATAATAAGATAATAAGACAGGGCACAAAAGTTCATGCGGCTCAAGGGGAGTGAGTCCATGCGGCTGGGTCAATACAGGTTCATGCGGCTGGGACTGCACGCTCATGCGGCTCAGGGAGCCCAAGGCGCATGCGGCTGGGTCAATACAGGTTCATGCGGCTGGAAAGGCGGGTTCATGCGGACGAAGGGGAGTCAACTTATGCAGCTGCGAAGGGAGCAGTCGCTATGCGGCCGGGGTTCAACAGCATATGCGGCTATGATCACACGAAGTCCTATGCGGCTGAGCAAGGGCGATACAAATGCGGCTGGAGGATGGATGGGCCTTATGCGGCCCAAAACAGTAGCGTATATGCGGCTGGGTGCGAAGGAACTCATGCGGCTGAAAAGCTAGCCGTATGAAGTCCATGCGACTCAAGATAACAGGGGCTCATGCGGCGGAGTCTGAACAAGGCTATGCGGCTTAATCAATCGAGTCCATGCGGCTCAATCAATCGAGTCCATGCGGCGCAGGTAGGAGCGGAACTTATACGGAAGCGGGGTCACGCGCCTATGCGGCTGCGACTTAAGTGGGGGGGCTCATGCGGCTAAGATAATTTATGCGGCTCAGAAGAGTACAATGGCGCATATGCGGCCAAGTGGGAAAAAGTCCATACGGCTCAAGGAACACTTGCCGCATGAAATGTTCATGCGGTCAAGTCAAGTACTGTTCTTCTTCTCCAATTTCTGAGAAGAAGAACACCATGAGAGCCAAGTCCTCAAGCTCCATAACTCCATCATCCGGAACCCAAATTCGAACTTCCATAGGTCAAAATGGGGTAGAACGAGATTCTCTACAACATGGAACCATCAAAACACAGAAATAACAAGATTAAGTAGATCAAAACCCAAGAAATCCAAAAATAAGGTAAATATAGATCTACAAGAATCTAGCCATAGAAAGTGAAAATGCCAAGTTCTAAAGTTAGTCCAAATGCTGTAAGGAAGAGAATGAAGCAATAAATTTAGAGTTCCTCCATGAAGCAAGTTGCACTTGCCTAGACCTCTCTCTCCTCTCTCTGGTAGGTAAGGAAGTAATGGTGGAGAAGATGATGAGATTAATGAAGAGAGAGAAAGAGAATGGGTTAATAAAGGGGGTTGGTGGTGGTAGGTAGGGGGTTCACAATACAAAACCAATCCCAAACCAAACCCATATAAATCGAACCGAACCAAGCCAATGAAATACGAATGCAAAAATAAACCAAGCTAGGAACAAGATAAAATACGTACACGTATTCCAAAATACGTAATACGAACAACAGGCATTACAACTCTACCCTCCTTAAAAGAATTCCGTCCTCAAAATTTAATCAAGAGGCTAGAGGAGCAATGACAAGCTATACTAATAACAAGCAAGCTATATTAGACAATCAATCAATCATGCAAGCAAGGAATCGAAGGCATGAGGCATAAGAAAGACATTATACCTCACGAGTCAAACAAGTCGGGATATCGCGATCGGATATCATCCTCACGCTCCCACATTGACTCCCCAAAGAGTGATGACCCCAAGCAACTCGGACTAACTTGATAGTCTTATTCTTGAGGATCTTCTCTCTCCGGTCCAATATAGACACGGGCCTCTCCTCATACGTAAGGTTGGTACCAACAACCAATTCTGAATGATCCAGGATATGGCTCGGGTACGGGATATACTGTCGTAATTGGGATACATGGAACACGTCATGCACCTCGCTTAACGACGGCGGAAGAGCGAGACGATAGGATACATCTTCTACTCGCTCCAGAATGTTAAACGGTCCTATATACCTAGGACTAAGCTTTCCCCGTACGCCGAAATGAATGACGCCGCGGTTAGGCAAAATCCTCAGAAATACATGATCGCCGACCGAAAACTCGAGAGGACGCCGATGAGAATCGGCCCAATGGCGCTGGCGATCTTGGGCAACTCGAAGGTGATCTCTGACCCTCCTGACCACTTCAACTGTCTGGGCAATCATTTCTGGACCGAGCATCTGTCTCTCTCCAACATCATCCCAAGCTAGCGGGGATCTGCACTTCCTACCATACAGTGCCTCGAACGGTGCCATCTGGATACTGGCCTGGAAACTGTTGTTGTACGAGAATTCTACCAGGTGCAAGTGATCTTCCTACGAACCACCGAAGTCAAGTGTACAAGACCGCAACATGTCTTCAAGAGTCTGGATCGTGCGCTCTGACTGGCCATCTGTCTGCGGATGATAAGCTGAACTGAACTGGAGGTGAGTCCCCAAACTCTCCTACAGGCTACGCCAAAAGTGTGACGTAAATCTTGAATCTCGGTCCGAGGTGATACTGACTGGCACACCATACAACCTGACAATCTGCCTGAGGTACATCTCCGCTAGCTGAGCCGTCGACTGACCAACTCTGAATGGGAGAAAGTGAGCCACCTTCGTGAGTCTGTCAACTATAACCCAAATAGCATCTCGACCAGCTAGGGACCTAGGCAATCCGGTCACAAAATCCATGGTCACATGCTCCCACTTCCATTTTTGAATCGGCAAGGGCTGAAGAAGTCCAGCCGGCCTCTGATGTTCGGCCTTGACTTGTTGGCAAACCAAACACCGAGAGACAAACCGAGCTATCTCCCGCTTCATGCCATTCCACCAAAAGTGCTGACGGATATCATGGTACATCTTCGTACTGCCAGGATAGATGGAATACTGAGAACTGTGCGCCTCGGACATGATCTCCTGCCTGATATCTCCACTGGGTACACAAAGATGCTTCCCATGTCGAAGTGTACCGTCCTCATGAATGTATAACTCTGGTCTTCGTCCTGCCTCACACTCTGCTCTGAGTCGCTGAAGCTTGGAATCTGCTGACTGCGCCATCTGGATCCTCTCGACTATAGTGGACTGAACTTGCATACTGGCCATCAATGCCACACTGGAAGGGAGAACAACTTCTATACTTATCTTCTGAAGATCTGCTAACAGTTCTGGCTGCGCTGTTAGAAAATAAACTCCGGCTTTCCTGCTCAAAGCATCTGCAACAACGTTGGCCTTTCTAGGATGATACTATAAGTTGACATCATAATCCACAAGTAGTTCTAGCCATCTCCTCTGACGCATGTTAAGATCTTTCTGGGTGAAAACATACTTCAGGCTCTTGTGACCGGTAAAAATCTCCACCCTATCTCCATACAAATAGTGCCTCCATAACTTAAGTGCAAACACTACTGCTGCCAGCTCCAAGTCATGGGTTGGGTAATTCCTCTCATGATCACAAAGTTGTCGTGATGCATAAGCTATCACCTTCCCATGTTGCATCAGAACACATCCTAGGCCTCTGCCTGAAGCATCACAATACACTAAAAATTCTCCGGTTCCATCTGGAAGCGTGAGAATATGAGCTGTTATCAGGCCTCGCTTCAACTGCTCAAAAGAACTCTGACACTCTGCCGTCCAAGCAAACTGCGCATTCTTGCGGGACAACTGCGTCAATGGCGCTGAAATTCGAGCAAAATTTGAAACAAACCGCCGGTAGTAGCCGGCCAATCCAAGAAAACTACGAACCTCTGCAACTGTACTGGGCACTGGCCATGACTCAATAGCCACAATCTTCTGGAGGTCCACTTCTACTCCTCCTCTGGTGATGATGTGACCTAAATACGAAATACGATCGAGCCAGAACTCGCATTTACTGAACTTGGCATATAACTGGTGCTCTCTGAGAATCTGAAGAACCACACGGAGATGCTGCTCATGCTCCGCCTTACTCTTGCTGTAAACCAGGATGTCATCCAAGAACACAATCACAAACTGATCCAAGTAGGGCATGAAGATGCGATTCATGAGATCCATAAATACCGTCGGCGCATTGGTTGCTCCAAAAGGCATAACAAGGAACTCCCAATGCCCATATCTCGATCTAAAAGCTGTCTTCGGGATGTCCTGCTCTCTGACTCTGATCTGATGATAACCTGAGCACAAATCAATCTTCGAGAATACTGAAGCCCCCTTGAGTTGATCAAACAAGTCATCTATCCTCGGAAGAGGGTATCTGTTCTTGATTGTCACTGAGTTCAAGGTACGATAATCAACACATAACCTGGACGTACCATCCTTCTTTTTCACAAGAAGCATCGGGGCTCCCCAAGGTGATCCACTAGCATGAATGAATCCCTTGGTTCTAAGTTCTTCAATCATCTTGTACAATATCTCCAACTCTGACGGCGCCATCCTGTAGACTCTCTCTGACACTGGGGTTGTCCCGGGAATCAAGTCTATGGTGAACTCGATCTCCCGCTCTTGAGGCATACCTGGTAGCTCTTCTAGGAAAACATCTGGGAACTCATCCACTATCCTGGGCAACTGCACTGCTGCTACTGCCATCCGCAATATCGGAGGAGAAGGCTCAACTTCACCTCGGGAAAAGGAAAACTCTGGCTCGCCTGGAATGCTAAAAACAACCCTGCCGATATGGCAGTCTATTCTAGCATACTGGTTCCTCAACCAATCCATCCCTAAGACCATATCATAATCGGCCATCGGGAACTCTATCAATCTAGCGGGGAACTCTCGACCGCTAACTACGATCCGACACGAGGAAAACACTCTATCTACTCCCACAAGACCATTACCAGTAAGTATATTTAACCTTACTGATAATGACTCGGGCTCCAATCCTACCCGTGTCGCGAATCGTGCAGACATAAAAGAATGCGATGCACCAGAATCAAATAAAGCTGAAGCTGGAAAGGAGTTGACGAGAATAGTACCTACCACTACCTCTCCTGGTGCCAATCCTTCCTCCACGGTCATCACCATAGCCTGACCATGCCCTCGGGGTGCTGGTCCCCTCTGCTGAAATCCTCGCTGCCTGCTCTGACTCTGGGCTTGGACTTGTACATACTGCTGGGGGTTCTGCTGCTGGAATACTTGGGTCTGAGGCGACAAGGGCCTCGGTAATGGGTACTGTTGCTGCTGCTGGACCGGTGCTGGTCCTCTCACCGAAGAGCTAGAAAGGTTGGATGATGATGAACCACCCCTGTTCGGGCAGGATCCAACCATATGGTCTGGTGCTCCACAAGCCAGGCACAATCCCTGTGCCCTGCGACATTCTGCCACTACATGGCCTGGCTTCCCACAATGAGAACAACCCACTGCGGGAGATTGCTTCTGCTTCTGCTGCTGCTGCTGAGGGTGCGTCGGGGTGGAATGCTGAACCGACGTCACTGAGGCCGCCCGCCTCGGAGCTCCAATAGTCAAGGCCCTGGCTGCCGGGGCTGGTGCTGAAGACTGATTTATCTGGCCGTGAGATATATTCCGACCTCCGGCCTTATCAACGATCCTCTGGGAGGTATACTCATGCCTCCGGGCTGCTCTTAAGACTGCATCAAAAGTCTGATGCTCAAACTGCTCAACTGCCAATAAATCTCCAAGTGAAGCCCCTGCTGGAATCGCTGGGCTCTATCATACTCGGTTGCCACCAAAGTAGGAGCAAACCGACTAAGTCTGGAAAACTCGGCCGCATATCCGTCGACCGTCCTGCCTCCTTGCTTCAGATTGGTGAACCTCGTCTGTAGATCGTACCGAGCTACAGCATCGAAATACTTGGTCTGGAATCTCTCTCTGAATATCGTCCAAGCAATGGGTGCTACTAACCCCATGGCCTGCGCTGCCCACCAGCTGTGGGCAAAGATCTAACAACTGCAGGCGTACCACGGCCACCTTCTCATTCTCTGGAGTCTTGGCTGCTTCGAGAATCACTTCAGTATCCTGAAGCCATGCATCTGCTGCGATAGCATCTTCACTACCGTCAAAGAAGGGAGGGTTCAAGCGCTTGAAGCTGTTGGCCGTACTGTTACCCTGATGACCGCCCCGGGTCAAAGCATCCGTCACTACCTGGTGCAAGGCATCTCCACGATGATCTTGAGAAGCTATCAAGGTCCTGACGAGTCCTACCAAAGTGCCATCATCAGGTTCTACAGGCTGAACTAGCTGGACTGGTGGCTCTCCGCCAGAAGGCACAACTCTGGAGGCTACTCCGGAATGCTGGGCTTGATCCCCGGGTTGCTGCTGGTCCGCGGGAGGTGCTCCGCCTTGCTGATCGGCAGGTCCAGGAATAATGCCACTGAAGAAGACGACATAGGGAACAATAAGGAAGGACCAGGACAGATCAACGATACAAGCATATGATCAGGACAAGAATCCAGTGATTCAGAAGATACGAGCAGAGATCAAGGACGAATACTGATTGAGACATCTATTCGGTAAACCCTCACATATCTTGATTTACAAGACCTGCATGGGCCACCACTTAAACCATGTCACGTCCCAGAACCAGAATACTGGAGAGCGGGGGCAGACATAGCCAGCTACGTATGTGAAATGGAATCCATCTCGTTATACGGTTACGGCTGTCTAGATATATGAGGGTTTAACTACAAGCCAACAGTCTCTTAAGGTCATGAACAAGCCTAGTGTCTCAATCACAAGCAAGTAAGTAAAAGGTTACAAGAAGTATGATCATTAAATATACAATAGTAAGGCGTCCCAAACATTACATATTCAGTTGATCATGAAGCTAGTCTTTACAAAATGTTAGGACTAGCAAGAGTTTAGTCATACATGATCAACCCTAGGATCTGTCAATCATGCTACAGCCCGTAGGCAGACAGTAAGTAAAGTGCAATCGAGCTAAACAGGTGCTAGTCGGCTAAATGCCTCAAAAGAATATTTTTACAATAGAGTGGGAGAGCCAAAAATAACCCACTCGTTGCCAGGGTTCCGTCTAGTGTTCACCATCTGGCTGGAAAGTCAGTAGATCCTCTGAAGCTGCTCCAAAATCTGGCCACACAAAACCAGCTGGGTCAGACCCCAGAAAGAGCAAGTGCCACAAAGGAAGCTTCACTTAGGAACTAAAACCAGCAATCAGCACAAGAGAATAAATAAGTAAGTAGTAAGAACTGGTAAATAAAGATAACATATCCAGGTGATATACGACGAGATAACCATGGAACCATTCAGATAACCAGGTTACAACCCGTAAACCCAACAAGGACCGGGGTTGTAACCCTTCGTCTGAAGAGAACTTGGAATTCTCACCATTTATCGGTAAAATAAATACAAGCATTCTGGTCATGCAGTAATCTGAAACAGGATCAGGACAAGACTAGACTGGTTAGACTCCATCCAATCATTTCACGGCCAAGCAAGAACTACGGCTTGATAATTTAACTAACTAGGGTTATCACAGACCTATTTACTAGCAAGATGCAGTGAGATTACTCCACAGCCACAAGCCCTGTAGACCTTCCAGGTTACCCGGGTTAAAAGAATTAGAGTTGAATTCAGGTGGGTACATCGTCCAGGAAACAAATGTACCCTTAGGTAGCTTGAAGGGTGCAACACATGACAGTGTGCTGGAAATGTGCCCTACTCGATGGCAGGCTACAGATCCCAAGGCGTGTCCAGGTAACGGGATTGCATGTAGCTGGGAAATCTCGTCATGACTAATGTATTAATCTAGTTATTAGCCTTAGTCCATTTTAATGGGTACTCCTGACCGTGGTACTCAGGAGTCCCCTCCTAGACATGATGCAAGACAGGACTGGATTATTTGTACAAGCACAATCGCCCACGGTGTCAGGATTAATTATACAGGTCATGTTATGTCAGGTAGCCGTCGCAACAGCTGTTCGAGATAATCATGTCAGGTTATCATGTCAAGTGTACTAGTCAGGAGTGCGCCACGACGGGCCACTATCAGGTCATGTCAGGTTACTTGTCAAGAGTGCACCACTACGGGTCACTATCGTGTTATGCTAGTTCCTTGTCATACCATGTCATGTACAATAGTCTTTCCAAACATATTAAGTAAAATCAAGTTCATGACAAAAGGCGTAAGGATATAAAATGGGCATAAAAATATATATATAATAATAATAATAATAATAAGATAAGAAGACAGGGCACAAAAGTCCATGCGGCTCAAGGGGAGTGAGTCCATGCGGCTGGGTCAATACAGGTTCATGCGGCTGGGACTGCATGCTCATGCGGCTCAGGGAGCCCAAGGCGCATGCGGCTGGGTCTATACAGGTTCATGCGGCTGGAAAGGCGGGTTCATGCGGACGAAGGGGAGTCAGCTTATGCGGCTGCGAAGGGAGCAATCGCCATGCGGCCGGGGTTCAACAGCATATGCGGCTATGATCAGACGAAGTCCTATACGGCTGAGCAAGGGCGATACATATGCGGCTAGAGGATGGATGGGCCTTATGCGGCCCAAAACAGTAGCACATATGCGACTGGGTGCGAAGGAACTCATGCGGCTGAAAAGCAAGCCGTATGAAGTCCATGCGACTCAAGATAACAGGGGCTCATGCGGCGGAGTCTGAACAAGGCTATACGGCTCAATCAATCGAGTCCATGCGGCTCAATCAATCGAGTCCATGCGGCGCAGGTAGGAGCGGAACTTATGCGGAAGCGGGGTCACGCGCCTATGCGGCTGCGACTCAAGTGGGGGTGGTGCTCATGCGGCTAAGATAATTTATGCGGCTCAGAAGAGTACAAGGGCGCATATGCGGCCAAGTGGGGAAAAGTCCATGCGGCTCAAGGAACACTTGCCGCATGAAATGTTCATGCGGTCAAGTCAAGTACTGTTCTTCTTCTCCAATTTTTGAGAAGAAGAACACCATGAGAGCCAAGTCCTCAAGCTCCATAACTCCATCATCCGGAACCCAAATTCGAACTTCCATAGGTCAAAATGTGGTAGAACGAGATTCTCTACAACATGGAACCATCAAAACACAGAAATAACAAGATTAAGTAGATCAAAACCCAAGAAATCTAAAATTAAAGTAAATATAGATCTACAAGAATCTAGCCATGGAAAGTAAAAATGCCAAGTTCTAAAGTTAGTCCAAATGCTGTAAGGAAGAGAATGAAGCAATAAATTTGGAGTTCCTCAATGAAGCAAGTTGCACTTGCCTAGACCTCTCTCTCCTCTCTCTGGTAGGTAAGGTAGTAATGGTGGAGAAGATGATAAGATTAATGAAGAAAGAGAAAGAGAATGGGTTAATAAAGGGGGTTGGTGGTGGTAGGTAGGGGGTTCACAATACAAAACCAACCCAAACCAAACCCACATAAACCGAACCGAACCAAGCCAATGAAATGCGAATGCAAAAATAAACCAAGCTAGGAACAAGATAAAATATGTACACGTATTCCAAAATACGTAATACGAACAACAGACATTACAGATAATAAGAACTTATTCTTGCTCATCCGGTCATAACGAAGTGAACCAAGTTGAGATATGATCTGATAACCATACACGTCTTCCTGAAATCATGTTGTCAGAATTTTTGCCACACCAGTAAGCTTATATGCAATAAACGACAGAGTCATAACTAAGGCATATACCCTATAATCATGTTATCTAGAATTTTCGCCACGCCAACCGGTATGGCTGCGAGAAAATCTAAATTCCATAACTAGGATAAGTATACCCAAAATCAGGCCCTATGTTTTTGTCATACTAGCAAATATGGCTTCGATAAATTCTAAACTCCATAAATAAAGCAGACATTTACCTTATCAGGATATGTAACAATTCAATCCACAAAATTTATCATGATGCAAGATTCAAAGTCAACAACGAAAATCAGAAATCGATTTCAACAACGAATTAAGGAAGAGCAAATGGAAACAAGTGGAAACAAATTTCTAGGTAAGATTGAGAGTGAGATCCTCAGGGGTCATCCCAAGGGTACTATCCTGGTCAAAATTGTAACTCACTGAATTTCAAGCAAAAGACTAAATACAGTTAACGGTCCTATGCTGTGACGAGTTTTCCTATGTTGCAATTCTAGAAATCCTCTAGGTGTTCTAATTGTTATTCCTAGTGTTACCAAGTTGTCCTAAGATCCTAATTGCAGACATGTTTGGTACAATAACGTAGCTAAACAACTTAAGTCTGGACCTGCATGGACCGCCACTAAAAACATGTCACGACCCGTTATCCAAATTGTTGGGCCGGGCCGAGCCATGTCCAGCCTACGCTTGGTTAAAGCGTAGTAAGCTGTTCTAAGAATAGACAATAAAGGATCTAAACTGCTAACAGTTCTATTATCACATTTAAAAGGTTCATCACAACACAGCATCTATAAGCGAAGGTAAAATAAGCACAGACTAAATAATACACTTCCAAAGTATCTAAATAGAGACAAAGTCCAGTAACTACCAAATATAGTCTAAACAGTTCAATAACTAAGCCAAAAATAATCTAAGCAAGACTACCAAGCGAGGTTCCCTGCGGGGACTTTTTCGGGAGCAAAAGCCTGGTCCTCTGTAGTGGGTACATAGAAAAGATCACAGAGCAAATCTTCCTCCGAAAATATTCCTACAACGTTATCCTGTCAGGACGGGAGCAAGTACTGATTCTACAAACTAAACATACTGAGTATGGAATGAAAAGAGATGTAGTAAATAAGAATCATGTCATGTCTCATGTCGTATCACAATCATGTCATATCACAGATCTATCATGTCAGGAATACATTTGTCATTGCGACACATGTATATCTAGAGTTTAAAACTGGAGCAGGTACATGATCGGTCAATAGGTGTATAATGTACTGCGGCACATGTAAATAAAATATACATACGTACAAGTGTACAAGCATAGGTGTACATCCGTACAGAAATGAGGGGTAATGGCCTACGGCAAGGTATGCATATAAAATGTGACCTTGCTCGGTACAATAGAGGGGGCATGATCACGTACTCAACTATCAGTTTCCCCATAACCTATATTCTGACATGTGAGAGATACGAGAACAGTAAAAACATTGTGGGAGATACGAGAACAGTATAAAACATGTGAAAGATACTGGGAGCAGTATATGGCAGGTACTGAGAGCAGTATAAAACATGTGAAGATCAGACTTGTAGTTCAAGAAACGGTATTTTAACATGGTTCATATGTAATTCATTATCATATGCAATAAATAAAGTTTATAGGGGTACTCGCCTCGAGCAAAGCAAGAATACTAGTATAAAGATATAGATATCCGATGTCCTGTCAAAATGATATACAAACTCAACATCTAAGTTATGTTCAAGATTTTACACTAGTGGTGTGACACGACTCCTAACTGGATACTAGCCAAGTGGAGACCTAGCATAAAAGTCCAATGTGGGGTGACACTATATCCAAGCTAATTTTCTAGGGTCTTTATACTAGTGCGGGGTGATGTCCAAAACTACAATAATTCAAATCAACTCAAAACTTAGTAAGTCGTAACTATTCAATAAATAAATCAAACTATACACTGAGTTCCAACAATTTTTGAGATAGACAAAAAGCTCAATTTTAAATAAAATAAAGTACCAAAATGATTTTTGTTAATTATAGAAATTTATAGTAATTTTTCTGGAATTTATAAACCTTCATAAATATTTATTAAAAATTAGCAAACATATGTATCCTAAAAATGAGTTCTGTTTTCCTATTTTTATAAAATACCAAATGTACTTATTAAATGTTGTAAAAATTATAATAAATTAGCTAAATTAACATAGTATTTAAATACAATTTTTTTCAGATTTTTACAGCAATTAAAATATATATAAAAATTCAAAAACATCCTAATCGGATCATCCGGCGGATTACCGACGAATTTTTCGAAGTGTCACAGCAAGTTTAGTGGTGCAAGTTCGGATTTCCAACGGATTTCCGCGGATTTCCAACGAATTTTTCGAACTGTCACAGGAAGTTGATTTTGAAAATTCAAAACTTGTTTCGGCCATAAAAATTTCGTTTTAAATCGAAATTCGGATTTTCAAAAGTCAAAATCGCATGAAATTTGATTCCCTACAACATGGGACTATTAGTTTTCACAAATCAAAACATTTGATAGATCAATATATCAAAATACTCCAAAAATAGGTTCTCGGGATACCGAAACGGGTTCCGATATCCACCAAACTCAAAATCCATGGTATACAAACTAGGTGAGGGCCTCATATATGTATATGTGACCAAGATACATGATGGTATTGCTAGTATCACTCTTGATACTGAGTTTTCTACTAAGTCAATATTGGGTTTTATCAGAAAATCAAAACCTAATTAAAACCAATTTTAGAAACATGCATATAGATGAGAATCACAAGAAAAACATTCTTACCAAAATGAGTTTAGGAAAATTTTAAGCATTTAATACCAAGGAAAACAAAAATGACAATAGATTACTATTGTCCAAGAGTTTGGCAAGATGTACTTGCCTAGGTTAAGCTCCAAGCCTAATCTTCTACTCCACCACCAAGAGGGGTACGAAACCACACTCTAGACCTCAAGGCCAAGCTCTTGGCAAGCTCCAAGGAAAGAGAAGAAATGAAAAGAGAGTGAAGAGAATGAAAAGAGAGAGGAGAGAGAAAGTGAAATAGTATATATAGAAGGGAGAATTAATCTTAGCCGTTGGATCATGATCCATGTGAAAGTCTAGGTCAATCATGGCCATTCAAACAAAACCAATTATCCATTGGATAATAGAGTGCATCTACACTATTCACGAAAATATCTTAAACACTATTCACGAAAATATCTAAATACTATTCACGAAAATATTCGAAACACTATTCATGAAAAATCAGAAACCGAAAATATCTAAAGTATAGAAAACATGTCCGGGCGGTATGCCGTCGGTGTACACCGGTATACCGGCGGTATGCCGATCAAGGAGAAAACCTATAGTTTTGAAAAAATTTAAAGCATTCTGGAAACCAAGAGAATACGAAATACGCTGCAAAATACGTATTTAAATTAATATAAAATACTTATCGAAAATAATTCATTTAGAAAATTTAAAATAAACCCTGAAATTCAGGTGGCTTACATCGGAAAAGTGCTATCAACTCTGCCTTACTCCGTGGACTATCTGATGCAGTCTCTAGCTCGTGAAGAAATTACTTTTTTCTTGAAGGTTGTCAGCCTTTTGCAGGGGTGTGGCACCCTACTATTTATAATCGGATGTATTTTGAGCCGCATAGATGGCTTGCGGCCACGTGGCTGATTAGCACGCAAAGATTCGCTCTTTGGCTGCCATCTGTCGATTTGTTGGGATTTTGTTGCAGCAAATCTGGGTAGTTAAGGACTTGGTCAGATTGCCACGTGTCCTGTTGCGTATAGTTTTCTCAGTCTTCGATCATGTGGGGTCGCATGAGACTCATGCGGCTTGGATCACAGTTACTCCTGGCTGCATGAAGTTTGAAAACTTTGGGGCCGCATAAGTCTGAGCCGCATAAGGTTCATGCGGCTTAGATGACACTCTTCTGGCCGCATGGAGGCGTACGAACCCTACTTTTGGGCGACGTCGCACGTCTTATCTTTCTTGTCGAAGTGTCAGAACTGTCATGTTTTGCCAGGACTTGTCAGCTTTATCAGTCGAACTACTACTCTTGCCGCATATCTTCCTTCTACAGCTGTTTGTCGACGGGCCGCATATGTCTTTGAACAGTCATGCGACTTTCCTTCATGCGGACCTGTTTGGCCCATAGTACCTATGCGGTAATTTGTAATCCGCATGAACTCCATATTTTTCATGCTTCTACGTATACATACGGATAGTTAGAAGAATTTTTTTTTTTTTTTGAGAAGATACATATGCTATAGTAGAAAAAGGTTATAATTCATTTTATTAATAAATAGAGGCAAAGGACTTTGAGACGTTTCTAAGTCAGCATTATAATAGTTGAGATAATGCCCAACTTTGGTCCACAAATGGTAACTTCATAATCAACCAACCAACCAACCCAAAGTCACGGAAGCGGCCATCCCAACATGTGGAAATTTCATCCCACAACTCAAATTATACATACATACGTTGGTGGTCGTGTAACGCTGTGCAAGTAGTAAGCAACAGCGACAATAGAGAAAGTAGAGACGACTTTGTGAGAGCTTCCTTCTTCTTTTCCCTCTTCCCAATTTCTCATCTCCGCCTCTCTTCCCAATGTTGAACCAATCCGATCCGAGCCGACCGGCAAACCCACTTACCCCGAATCGGCCCACCGGCCGGCGGCGTCCCGACCTGACCCTCCCCCTCCCCCAGCGCGACCCCTCCCTCGCCGTCCCCCTCCCCCTCCCTCCTCCCACCTCCTCCTCCGCCGGAACCACCCCTCCCATCTCCTCCTCATCCGTCTCCTCCACCCCTGCCCTCTCCGACCTCGACCGCGTCCGCCGCATCGGCTCCGGCTCCGGCGGCACCGTCTGGATGGTCCGCCACCGCCCCAGCAACCGCATCTACGCCCTCAAGGTCATCTACGGCAACCACGAACCCTCCGTCCGCCTCCAAATCTGCCGCGAGATCGAGATCCTCCGCACCGCCGACAACCCCTTCGTCGTCCGATGCCACGCCATGTACGACCACGCCGGCGAGATCCAGATCCTCCTGGAGTTCATGGACGGAGGATCGCTCGAGAACCGCCAGATCGCCAGCGAGCCCTTCCTCGCCGACGTCGCCCGCCAGGTCCTCGCGGGCCTCGCCTACCTCCACCGCCGCAAGATCGTCCACCGCGACATCAAACCCTCCAACCTCCTCATCAACTCCAAGCGCGAGGTCAAGATCGCGGACTTCGGCGTCGGGCGCATCCTCGCGCAGACGATGGACCCCTGCAACTCCTCCGTCGGGACCATCGCGTACATGAGCCCCGAGAGGATCAATACCGACCTCAACCAGGGGGTCTACGATGGCTACGCCGGGGACATCTGGAGCTTCGGGCTCAGCATCCTGGAGTTCTATTTAGGAAGGTTTCCGTTCGGGGACAATCTCGGACGGCAGGGGGACTGGGCCAGCTTAATGGTCGCCATCTGCTACTCGAACCCGCCGGAGGCGCCGCCCACCGCATCGCGGGACTTCCGGAGCTTTATCGCCTGCTGCCTGCAGAAGGAGCCCAACCGGAGGCAGACGGCGGCGCAGCTGTTGCAGCACCCCTTCATTACAAAGTCGCATTCCCACGGCCCATCTGGATCAGCTTCTGTCTAGACAGACAGAAGCATTGATCAGAGGTGTGTCTTCTTTTAGCCTCGCTTGTTATTATTCTTGCTGTTATTGTGACTTGTGTTGTTTAACTAATATTTAGACATTTTGCTTATTTTCGAATTGAATGATTTTCATAAGATAAGGAATTAGTCATCAAACAAGAATTGTTCATGATTCTTTGTCAAATTGGTAGATGTGCGATGGATCTCTTATGATTAATTATGATCATTATATTCAAATCTACCTCCATCACAATTGGCTACTTCCATCACAATTGGACGAAGCATATGAAAGCTCCGTCAATGAATTATCGATAAAAGTTTCCTCATGTTGGTTTTTTCTTATCCGAGTTGGGAGCATAAATGATTATTTTTTGTTGTTGTTGGTTGAACTAAACGACTATTCTAGAGATTGTTGGACTCTCGTCCTAAGAAGCTTCAAAATACAGTAGGACACATCAAAATAGATGCCGAATCCGTGACGCCGTCTCTAAAACCTGTCATGCCGAATCCGTGTCCATGCACCATAGCTTCGCCTTTATGAGAGAATTTAGCAAAATTTCTTCCTTCCACATATAAGTTCACATTGAAAAAATGGGACGATGAGAGAAGTTACAATTCTGTATCTTGTGGCGTGATTACTTTGAAAGGGAAAACTAATTGAAAGAAGGAGAGTACCATCTTTCATTGCTGAGAGAGCTCTGCTTTTCTTGGGACTCTTGCCAATTCGCATGTGGGTCATTTTCCTCATTTCTATTTATGGCTATGTGGATGGCGAATGGATGGATAATAGATTTGGTGTGGGGTTTGTCTGCTTAGATTTGTTTGGTGCTGAGCTCGCCACAGCATCACAACTTATTAATGAGACGTGGGGCATTAGAGTAAGTGCAGGATCTATAAATAGTAAAGGGAAAGGGATGAAGTGTAACATGAAAGGAGAAAGGAGTGTGATAGTGATTCAGTACTCCATTATTAGGATACATGTTGTAGAAAGGAGGTTTAGTACAAAGAGGAATAGGTTACTCTGGCTGAGTTGCAGCAGCAGCAGCAGCAGCAAGTGGGAGAAGAGAAGGGAAGGGAAGTTATGGTGTTCTTGGGATTATGTCTATTCTTAAAACCGTCCTGCCAGACACAGGGAAGTAGTACTGGCTGTCTCTTGTTGATGCCCTCTTGCTTGGAACTTAATTAGGTTCTGACTTCTCAACTGATGCTATTTGTGCATAATTGGAATGCTTATTGCTAATAGGGACCTAACTTATTATCATCCTATGTTTGATGTAAACGTTAGAGATGACTCGATGTATACTGGGAATCCTGTAAAGGACTGCAACTTTTTTGATGATGGTATGACTTGTGCAACATATTCCATCAGCTTTTAATATTGTTAGTGGGGTCAGCCATTACCATGTGTAAGGTTTCCAATAGGACTCCCAAGATTTGGTGTAACATTACCACTCCACCCCATCTCATGGGTGGCCAAGAATGTGTTCTAGTGTCGGTTCATGGCCATCGGATTATTTGAAATTATTGTTGTCATATCACATTCAATCACGTCCAAGATGATCGTGATCCTACCGAGATCTTGGCATTATTCTACCCTCTGCTGACATCATAAAGATGTTGTCTTAACTGGTGGCCGAGGCCTTGTGGCACTTAAAGCCATGTTTACTATCGAGCCTTGAGGGCATTAGAGTTTTGATAATGCACGAAATGTGGAGATCATTGTTGTGATCATGTGATCACGGGCTATGCTCCCGACAGGGACAAGATTTCTGTGATGTAAGATGTCAGCAAATAAATGTGTTCCACCCAGATCTTGGTGTGATCGCGATCATCTTGGACATGATTGAAAGTGATCATGGCGATAATTGCAATTGTCGATTACTTAGGTTTGACCGACATTCATTCAGTATTCATGTTCAAAATCACCGTCTGTGATGCAAGTGATCATGGCGATAATTGCAATTGTCGATTACTTAGGTTTGACCGATATTCATTCAGTATTCATGTTCAAAATCACCGTCTGTGATGGGGGTCCATTTCCACACCTCAAACCTTGATCTGTACTGCAGTCATTTGATGTTTAGCCACCAGGAAAAGGTCATTAGGATAGA
This sequence comes from Iris pallida, assembly GCA_029216955.1. Lineage (NCBI taxonomy): Eukaryota > Viridiplantae > Streptophyta > Magnoliopsida > Asparagales > Iridaceae > Iris > Iris pallida. The sequence goes on along the minus strand of JANAVB010009399.1, from coordinate 7,019,171 downwards.
ATTGGAAAGATGAAATGGTTCCATCACTAATACAAGTTTTATATAAAGTAAAGTTTTTGTCTAAAAGCTAAGAGAGTAGGAGCATACCTAGAAGTTTTTGGCCTTGATGTAAGTAAAATTATCAACCTTGTGATTCTCAGGGCCTCTTCTTTGCAGTAGGATTTGCTAATTGAGCTGGAATGAAGGAGGCTTTAAGGAAAGGTTGACCCATTTTCCCCTATTACTTGCATTTAGTCTAGCACCATTTCTCAAAGATTTTTTCCATACTAAGGTAACAATGGATATGATGGACTATACCACAATGCCTAGAAGACTAAGTTATTCAGTTGGATGACATCATTATCTAGGCAAAGAAATTGGTGCAACAAAAACTTGGGAACATTTAGACTTTAGAGAACGAGGAAGCTTCTTTGTCACTTCAAACACGATTAGGAATTTAGGCATGGAGATAGACAGGATTTTTTCAGTCTGCTATGAACAACGTTTGAGTATGTTACTATTATCTATAATTATTTACTGTTCTTTCTTCTTTCTTAATTTGTATTTTCTTTGTATTTTCTATTGGAAGGGCATACTTTGTTGAGAGATTCGATTTCTTAGTCAAATGCAGGTTAAAATTCATTGTTCTTGACAGCTTTACACTAATTTGATTAATTGAAGTGTATATTGAAGTTTCCCAGTTTGTTGGAAACCTCAATGTAGTAGAAAGAAATATATCTGTACTATGTCACTAGTCACAATCTAGCCAGTTTATGTTGACATAGCATCATAGTGAAGTATTCGCTCTTGATATCTGTGAAAGAAATCTGTTCTCTCCCTTTGTCTAACTAGAACCATTACAAAGATTCCAGTGCTAGCTAACTATAATTCCTGCGCTTTTAACCATTGTTTTTAGGAATCAATATGCCCAATAATTCATAGTGGGTAGGATCCGCCTGGATCTTCAAAAGAGAGATTTTGAAGATTTTCTTATTAAATTGTTCAAAGGGATGTTGGCCGATTCGTATGCAAAAAGGCAATTTTATTTCCAATTAAGACTGGTGTATTCTTTCACAAGACGATAAAGAAGTCAGCCGACGTTGGCTTGTTACTAAATATATAGATGGTACAACGGTCAGGCATGTTGATATAGTAATAAAACCAATAGCCGGTGAATGAGCAGTTGAGTCATAGTGGCTGGCCGAAATTGATACTACCTGCAACATTTTTCTGAACAAAGAACCCTACTTTGAACCACTTAATGTAATCAATAATTAGGTTGGATTTCAATATTCTTTGACAGATAGGATTAAGCAGCAGTAGTAACTGTAAGAAAAGTTGATTAGAAAAGTCATTGACACAATTATGCAAGTAACTGGTCTGTGTCCCAAAATATAGCAGCAAAATTTTCTTTATAGGCAGCAACTTTTGTTTTCCATCATATATGTTGATGTCTACAGAAATCAACATAATGCATAATAAAGCAGACATCACCAGTATTTACATCTATTTCCTAGCATTACGTATGTAGTTTGGCAGTTTCAAGCTTGTGTTGTCAGGTACATATAAGCATCTTTAGTTTGAAATGCTAGAGCTATGAGAAATACTTTAGTACTTCAGGCAAATAGGAACTCGTCCGCCTGGCTGATAAGACATGTTGGCCACGGGTGAGACCCCCTTCGGGCATGCATCACACTTGGTCGTGTGATCCACAGTAGTCCGCCTGGTTTGAGCGAGTATGTACCTGTTATGAGTAGGAAAACACGATTCTTTCTTTATAATTCCCATGATTCTTGTGTTGTTGTGAGAGCAGCATCCCTAAGTTCGAACAATGGCATGGTTGCACTTCGGGGCTGTTGTTTGCTTGTAAATGGAAATACCATGCAACAATTATTGTTTTCTTTTTCTTACAACATTTTCCCTTCCAAATACTGTTGCAAATATAGTGTTTGGTTGCCCCTAATAATGTTGCATGATTTACAAATCCACTTTGGGAAGCAGAAAATTGTTAGGTAGGACTTTGTGACATTGAAATGGAGAGGAAAAAGAGGTGTAAATGCATTGTGTTAGTGGTGTTATGGCCAATAAAACCTGCTTATTTGGGGGAGTTGTTGCTAGTTTTGTTTTAATACCAACACTACTCTTTTCGTAAGGCTAATGTGTAAAATGATGCCTCACATGTCACTACAACACTTTTTACAGGCAAAAAGAGGACATGGTGTAGTAATGTTGTTATGGGGTGTTTGTGACCATTTTGAGTGCAACAGAATATGCAATTCTGGGGGTCTTGTAACTTCTTTTGTACTTAATTGGCGCTGCTTAGCTGAAAAATGTTGTAATGGCGCTAGGGGTGAGCATCGGTTCGGTTCGGTCCGAACCGAACCGAAAAAATTAAAACCGAACTCAAAACCGAACCGACCAAATCAAAACCGAACCGAACCGAATTGGTTCAGAACCGAACCTGAACCGAACCGAATTGGTTCGGTTCGGTTCATCGGTTTTTCGGTTTTATATATATATATATATATATATATATATATATATATATATATATATATATATAAACCGGTTTTAAAGTTCGGTTTTCGGTTCGGTTCGAAAATCGAACCCAAAAACCGAAAACTGAACCGAAAATCCAAAAAAAACCGAACCTCTAAACCGACAACCGAACCGTTTAAAGAAAAAACCGAACCGAAACCTTATTTCGGTTCGGTTCGGATCGGTTTTCGGTTTTAAACCGAGTTTTGCTCACCCCTAAATGGCGCTGCTTAGCTGAAAAATGTTGTAATATATATATATATATATATATATATATATATATATATATATATATATATATATATATATATATATATATATATATATATAACATCGAGTTTGATGTAAATGTTATGGAGAATTGATGAACGGGAGTCCCACTTTGATTGTATGTTGTAAGATTATTGCATTGCTTTTGGAATAAAAATTTACCCTTTTTTCATATATATATATATATATATATATATATATATATATATATATATATATATATATATATATATTGGAAAAAGGGTAAATTTTATTCCAAAAGCAAAGCAATAATCATACAACATACAATCATAGTGGGACTCCCACTCTTCAGCTCCCCATTACATTAACATCAAACTCTATATTATGGAGGATGCCTACCGGAGGGGTCACCAGCCCCTCAAAAATACGACGGTTTCGTTCCCTCCATATATGCCAGACTGAAGCCGCCAGTCGGAGTCCGGATGTTCGGAACCAGTCCTGTCCTCTACCTCTGCTATCACGGAGCACAGTGATGATGTCTCCAATTCCCTTTCCGGAGTCACATCCACCCAACACTCTACTCTGCTCAGACCAGATCTGCCATGTCAGAGCACACTCGAAGAAAATGTGCCCTATAGATTCATTCTCCACACTGCATAGCACACATTTCGGATCTGGGACCGACACACCAAACGATCTCAGACGATCCCTAGTCAAAAGACGGTCCAGTATAAGCTTGTAGACACAAAGCTGCATCTTCCTAGCGAGTCCCTTACACCATATGAACTCGTAGTCAGTGCTATGAGGAAAGGTGCGCCGGATGAGATCGTAGCAGCTCCGGAATTGGAACTCCCCAGTTCCCGAAGCTGCATCTGACGGCTCCCAAATCCACCTATCAGCAGACAAGTCCGGATCAATGGCAATAGTACTGATAATCCCACCCAGCTCCTCTGTAAACCGATAAGACTCCGGCCTCCACTTTCCATCGCGTATGATACGACTACACGCCAGTCCACGCCTGTCCTCCTGATATGTCGGGGCTCCCCTGATGTCCAATAGCGAAAGCCGATCTATCCAAGGATTCCACCAAAGGTCCGTTCCAGACCCATCCTTCATGACCTTCCTGATTGCAGATTTGAGAACCCCCCTTTGTCTCAAGACAGTCTTAAAAGTGACTGAGTAATTGTTGTCAGAAGCACAGTTCCAGAAGTTGCTCTGCTTCACATATCTGCTGTGCATCCAGTCAGCCCAGAGGGACCCCCCGTTGATGAATCTTCATGCCAGCTTAAGCGCAGAGGCCGTCATGATCTCCATCAACGGCCTAAGCCCCACTCCTCCTTCCTGGGTTTGTAGAGCTGCTCCTAGGAGATCGTGTGCATACCCCCCTCCAAATGAAGTCGGCGCAAATTCGCTCCACTTTTCTAACAGTGGCAACAAGGAGGAGGATGGATTGCAGCCAGAAATGAGCCACAGCCGAAATTACCGATCTGACCAGCTCGATGCGACCTCAAAAGGACAATCCGACGGCTTGCCAGCCATGGCACTGTACTCCTTGTGGCTCGGTCCCCAGCGGTGGAGAAGGAGCTTGAATCGGGATAAAAAGATGAGGGGGTCGATTTGTATGCAAAAAAAGGTGATGGGATCAATCTATTCTATTTCTTTTTTTGAGGCAGACAATCGGGTGGACCATACATAGCATAGGACGCATGAGCCGTCCACTCTCCTCTGGACGTACTCCACCAGACTGTGGCAGTCCTGATCCCGTGCATAGTTGGCTGTGAAAGGCACTCCTAAATATCTCACCGGAAGATCACTCTTCTCAATATCCTGCACATCGGCCCGCTCCTCCTTCTGGGGACAAAGGGAGCTGAAGTATACCCTGCTCTTTTCTCTATTCATCTGAAGGCCCGAGAGGGAATTTAACTCTCCCATAATCTCGGCAATCGTCTGTAAACCCTCCGTCGATGGCTGGATTAACACCAAGAGATTATCTGCATAGATAAGGTGGGTAACGGGAGGATCTACCCTCCTGAACAACGGGATCAGCCTCCCACGGTGCACTTCCAGATCCATCAAACATGTGATGTATTTCATGACAAGCGTGAACAGGTAAGGGGACAGGGGGTCACCTTGCCTAAGCCCACAGTTGCTCTGGAAGTACCCATAAGGGATGCCCTGGATGAGGACAGAGAAAGTGGGGTACATGATGCACTCCCGGATCAATGCAACCCAGTGGTCCGCAAAACCCATGGCGGTCATCAGATGACAGAGGAAGTCCATATTGACCATGTCATACGCCTTTCTCATGTCCAGTTTCACACATGCTTTCTCCCCTCTGGGTTTGCTAAAGCCCCTCACCATCTCATGAGCCAGGAGGCTGTGCTCGGCGATCGACCTCCCCTTGATGAACGCAGCCTGATTCGGAGATACCAAGTCCTGCATGATCCCCTCCATCCGCCGGCACATAAGGTGTGTAATTATCTTATAAAGATAATTACAGCACGCAATTGGTCTGAAATCCGCCAATGCTGTCGCTCCCTCCTTCTTTGGCACTAAGGTCAGGAAAGTGTGGTTCAGCTCTTTCAGTACCTTCCCTTTGATGAAGAATTCCTGCACCACCTCCAAGACCTGATACTTCAGAATGTTCCAGTGGCGTTTGTAGAACCCACTGCTAAAGCCATCCGATCCGGGAGTCTTGTTGGGATCCGCCAACTTGACAATAGATTCCACCTCCTCCAAAGTAATAGGGGCAAGAAGAATGCTATTCCCATACGGAGTCACCAATCTCTTCGTAACAACATCTGGGAACACAGACAGGTAGTCAGTCTGGAAATATAACTCAGAGTGGTACCTGACCGCCTCATCCTGGATCTCAGCCGGCTCCCCCACAAGGTTGCCATCTACATCAAGAAGCTGGGAGATGTGATTCCTATGCTGTCTGGTCCGGATGACATCATACAAGAACTTGGAACATCGGTCGCCGTCCTTGAGCCAGGAACATTTGGCACACTGAGCCGAGCTAATCTCCTTCAGTAGCCGCAAGATGTTGACTTCTCCGATCAGCTCCTTCTCTCTCGCCGCCAGGTCACTGGTAAGCATGTCAGATTGCATGTCCTGCTGGATAGCCCGCAGCTCCACCTCCTTATCTTCTAAGGTAAACTTGGGCAACCCCTTCACCCAACTCCGAAGAGCCTTCTTCGTAGCCTTGAGTCGACGCACCAAGCGAAACTGGGCCGTCCTCTCCTGACAGCTAGTAAGCCCCTCTGAGACAGCCTCCGGATAGCCCTCCGAGATATACCAACAGTTGTTGTACCTGAATGGGCTGGACTTCCCAGGAGACCGAGTAGTGAAGCCTATCCTGATGGGGGAATGATCGCTCGTCCCAGCGGCCAGGCCCTCAGCCGAAGAATTGGAAAAATGTCGGAACCATTCCCTGTTGCCCAGGGCTCTATCAAGCTGGCATGCAACCCTGTTCCAGATTACTTTGTTATGTCAAGTCCAAATGAAGCCTGAGCGAGACAATCTCTGGAGGCCCGTCTGGAGCAGACATCTCTGGAAATCATATAGTATATAGTCTGGAACTGGGCGGCCGCCCACCTTCTCCCCACGATGCAAAAGGGTATTGAAGTCCCCGATTAGCAGAAGCGGAAGCGACGACGAATCAGCAGCGACAGCAACCCTGGAGATGTCGCTCCATAGGGACTCCCGTCTCCTCCTGTCGTTGTGCCCGTAAACCGCCCCCAACAAGAACCGAAAACCATCCTTATTCGAGAAGGAGATGGTGATCATCTGCTCCGTCATCAAGATCAAGTCCACTTTCCAGCTCTTCGAGTTCCGTCTGACCCAAATTCTGGCCATGCCACAAAGCGCCAGGTTGTGTAGTTGGGCCCAATGAGGTGGGGTCCGTCGAGCAAGGGTCTTTTCACCTTTGATCTTCAATTCTAACAGTACAGAGATGTCGCACTTCTCTCTGTGAAGAACCCCACAAATCTCTCTCCACCTCCCTAGCGAACAAGTCCCCCTCACATTTCAGGCGATGATAGCCATTAATCAATAAGAGGATGAATCCCCTGGGAAACACCCGGATTGGCACCTGGGGAAAGTACCCGCATCCGACGCTAAAAGATCCTCCTCCATCCCAGTCGGGATGGGCCACTGGGGAACGACCTGAGAGAGCACCATCGCCCAGGCAGGGTTGTCAACACACACCGCCTCCTCCCTTGTAGAAGGATGCCCCCCCTCCCTGGAGGGACCGTCACTCAGCGGACCAACAGCACGTCGCTTCCTACAGTAAACAAGCCCCTCAGCCGATCCGCCACCCTCTCGCTCATCTCTCCCCGACGCCACCATGCCTATGGTAATCATACCTCTCTGCCCCGGGTCGGAGATCAAAGCCCCACTCGTGGAAGCTAGCTGGGTAGAAATATTGAGGCTCATTCCGTCATCACTCACTGGAGGAGTCCCGCCAAGACCTCTCCACTGTCATCTCTGGAATTCATGTCACAGGGTGAATCTGGAACCTCACTACAGGGAATATGTGGCTCCACCGGGGAGCCTACTGACGAACAAGCACTGGCCAGATGTCCGAAACAAGTACATCGTGCACAAGTAGGTGGGATCCATTCGTATTCCACCTTCTGGGTTAGCACCTCTCCAGAAGGAATTTCATATTCCACCACCTTCGGCAACTCCCCCCAGCTCGAATCTCCACAAAAATCCTGGCATCCATCAACCTCGATCGAAATGCAGTAGCTTCGTCCGCCTTGATCGGGGTGCCCACCAAGCTCGCCAGACGCATCAGCAATGGGATACTCCAGAACCGGACAGGGAACTCAGGGAAGCGAATCCATACAGGGATGGCATTCAGGACTTCCCTCTCACATCTAAGTTCTGGAGTCCATTCCTTCAGAATGATGAGCCTGTCGTCGAACGTCCAGGGGCCGCCTTGCAGGATCCTTGCGACATCCTCTACAAGCCCAAACTTCACATAGTAGAAGCCGTTCTCGCGATCAAAGAACTCCATACTCCCCTTAGGCTGCCAGACACGTGCTGCATAACCCCGGATCTGTCCGTAGAAAGGTTTGTTGCCTAGGACGTACAAAACCAGAGTATTCTGCCAGTACTCCATCGATGTGGGACTTTTCGGTCCCACAGGTTTGCAAATATCTGCCCAGGACCTTCCAGCCGGCGGTGTAGTTGCCCCATATCGCCTGGGGACAACCTCCGGGAGGGAAGATCCAGACCCCTGATCCACCACCTTACTCTTTCCCTTATCCGTCGCGGTCGCCTTTGGCCGCCAGCCCACCGATCTCCCAGCAGACACCATAGGACCACGGGCCGATGGCCGCGCCCCTGACCCGCCCTGTCGTCTGTCAGCAGGATGGCGATCCCTAACATGGCCCTGTTCTCCTCCTGCCTTTCCCCCTCTTTGCCACGCGACGACGCGTAACCGTCGTCCGTCCTCCTCCCTCCATCTGGCCCCATTGAGATCCAGATCCGGCTCCGAATTCGAAGTTAGGTGCGTTGGAGACACCCCGCAGAATCCGATCCTCGTCCGAAACCGAAACCGACCCCTCCGCCGCCGTAGAGGGTCCGCCATAACCCCCCCCCCCCCCCGCCATCGTCCCCCCCCCTCCCCCGCTCGCAGCAGATCCGAGGGGTCCGCCCGACCCCCCCACCTTTGTTCCCACCCCCCTCCCCCCCCACTGCCTGGGGGGCGCCGCCGCTCGCATCAGATCCGGGGGGGTCCGCCCGACCCCCCCCACCACCGATCCCCCCCCCCCCCCCCCGCCGCCGCCTGGGGGGGGCGCCGCTGCACGCAGTGGATCTGGGGGGGTCCGCCCGACCCCCCACCAACGATCTCGCCCCCCCCCCTCTCCGCATGGCGGGTCGCTGCCGCCGACCTGGGGGGGGGGGGGGGGGGGCAGCCCGGCCGCCCCTTCTTCCCGGACTTCCTTCCCCCGCCGGCGAGGGGATCAGGTGGCCGCGGGGGAGGAACCCTAGCCGCTCGGTCGTCCGCTCCCGCACCCGAGTTCTCCATTTATTATATATATATATATATATATAAATGTTCCAAAACCAGCCGGCTGGTTTGTATTATAGAAACACCCTATATTTTATGGATTGGATTAGAATTTAGTGGTTGAGATTAAAAGATGTAGATCCCACCATCTTTTAAGTCATTTAATCTCAACCATGCAATTCCAATCCAACGTATATAACATAGGTTGCCTCCATAATACAAAACCAGCCGGTTGGTTCTAGCACTCCTTTCTCTCTCTCCTCTCTCTCTCTCTATATATATATATATATATATATATATATATATATAGGGTCCGGATCGGAAGTTCCGTTTTTCGGAGTCCTGCCCAAGCCTCGTGTCCCATTGGCTGTTGGATCACGTGGCATCGTGTAGGCCCCGCGCGGGTCCCGCTCGATCCGAGGGTGCACGGGTGCGGGACTTTGGTGGGACTATGCGGGTGGAGCTCTCAATCCGCCCATATATATATATATATATATATATATATATATATATATATATATATACAAGGAAAAGATGTCGGCTCCAAACCCTAGCTCTGCTAGGGCATCGATGTTCTCGATCGAGACGCCTCCCCCACGGCCTCCGGACCCGCTTGCCAGGGGCAGTGTGAGGATCGGGAGGAAGGGGGGTCGGGCGGACCCCTTCGCGCAGCGGCGGAGGCCCCCCAAGCGGGAGGGGACCGGGAGAGAAGTGGGCCGCCGCTCGCATCAAATCGGGGGGGTCCTCTCGACCCCCCACCACTGATCCCCCCCTCCCCCGCCTGAGGGGGGCGCCGCCGCACGCAGTGGATCCGGGGGGTCCGCCCGACCCCCCTCCCAACGATCTCGCCCCCCCTCTCCGCCTGGGGGGGCGCCGCCGCCGACCTTGGGGGGGGGGAGGGGGGGGGCAGCCGGCCCCCCCTTCTTGTCGGACTTCCTCCCCCCGCCGGCGAGGGGATCAGTGGGCGGGGGAGGAACCCTATCCGCTCGGCCCGCCCGCACCCGAGTTCTCATATATATATATATATATATAATATATATATATATATAATATATAATATGTTCCAAAACCAGCCGGCTGGTTTTGTATTATAGAAGCACCCTATATTTATGGATTGGATTAGAATTTAGTGGTTGGGATTAAAAGGTGTAGATCCCACCATCTTTTAAGTCATTTGATCTCAACCATGCAATTCCAATCCAATGTATAACATAGGTTGCCTCCATAATACAAAACCAGCCGGTTGGTTCTAGCACCTCTCTCTCTCTCTCTCTCTCTCTCTCTCTATAATAATATATATATATATATATATATATATATATATAGGGTCCGGATCGGAAGTTTCGTTTTCGGAGTCCCGCCGAAGCCTCGTGTCCTATTGGGTTGGATCACGTGGCATCGCGTAGGCCCCGTACGGGTCCCGCTCGATCCGATAGTGCACGGGTGCGGGATTTGGTGGGACTATGCGGGTGGAGCTCTCAATCCGCCCTATATATATATATATATATATATATATATATATATATATAATATATACAAGGAAAAGATGTCGGCTCCAAACCCTAGCTCTGCTAGGGCATCGATGTTCTCGATCGAGACGCCTCCCCCACGGCCTCCGGACCCGCTTGCCGGGGTCATTGTGAGGATCGGGAGGAAGCGGGGTCGGGCGGACCCTTCGCGGCGGCAGAGGCCCCCAATCGGGAGGGGGCCGGGAGAGAAGTGGGGGGGGGGGGTTCGGGCGGACCCCCCAGGCGGTGGCCAGGGGTAGGGAGGCCCCCAGGCGGAAGGGGGCCGGAAGAAAAGAGGGGAAGGGGGGGGGGGGGGGTCGATTGGATCGCGGGGGGGGGGGGGGGGGGGGGGGGGGGGGGATCGGACGGACTCCCCCAAGGCGGCGAGGCTGTGAGGAGAAGGGGAACTGACGACCAATGCATCGGACTTGTCAAACGCTCTGATGTTCGAATTCGGGTCTGGTTCTGGGTTCAAGGATGGCCGCGACGATGATGAAGGCTGGATGACGGTGGTGAGACGTCGCCCGCGAGGGAGAAGAGGGGTCCAGACGCAGACAACGGGTCAGACGGGCTCTGGTCGGATCATGAGTAGGCCGTCAAACGGCCAAGGGGGATCCCGTCGCCCGAGGGGTGGGTCGGGAAGCACAGAGACAGGATGGCGGCCCAAGGTGACGGCGGTAGAGAAAGGGAAAGGTATTGCTGGGGAGGTCGGAAGACAGAGCCCGATGCCTTCCCTGTGCTACAACCTGTTCGTTCACGTGCACCTAGGCCCAAATCTTGGAAGGACGTCTGCATGCCGGTGGGGCCAAAGAGCCCAACGTCGATGGAGTATGTGCTACCGATGAAGGTGGGAGGTGGTCTTCGGGCCTACTTTCCGGCAGATGAGATTGCCGAGGTGACAGAATTCTGGCAGAACACGCTGGTGATGTATGTGTTGGGCAGCAAACCATTCTATGGACAGATCCGGGGGTATGCAGAGCGTGTATGGCGTCCCAAGGGGAGCATGAAAATTTTTTCAGAGAGAATGTGTTATACTTTGTAAAGTTCGATTTGACGGAGGACGTGACCAGGATTATACAAGGAGGCCCTAGTTCTTTGACGGGAGGCTTATTATTATGAAGGAATGGACACCTGAACTACTGTGAGATGGAGGTTCTGAATGCGATACCAGTTTGGATTCACTTCTGAGTTCCAGTGAATATGGAGCATACCCCTGCTCATGAGATTGGCCAGTCTGGTTGGCAAGCCGATCAAGGCGGATGAGGCTACGGCCTTCCGCACTAGACTGATGTACGCAAGGATATTTGTAGAGATAAAGGCGGGGATGGAGCTCCCGAGAATCCTTGAGTACCAAGTGGCGTCCGGAGAGGTCCTAACATAGGTAGTTGAATATGATTGGGTTCCCCCAATGTCACGACCCGCACCCTGATTAGGGGCACGAGCACGTCGGTACGTCAGCCTACGCCGCAGAATCGGCGGTATAACGGTGTATAGGTCTACTAGAAAGTATAACATCTAGACACAATATATGTACCTGTCATCTCCGCATGGAGGTATGTAATCTCAACTCAATCATAAGACATCTAAGGAAGATAGACACGAATATCATAAAGATATGATGGAAATATATGAACTGAAAAAGATGCGAAGTCACAACACAGTTTAGAGTTAAAGACATAACACAAGAATCAAAAATATAACATAAGTCTCAATACTAGCTGGAACGCAGTCCAGTCAAACCTATCTAACAGTCTAAGCAGGAGGTAAATCCTCTACTGGCACCAAGGGTAACATCTGATCAAAGTCTCCATCTTGGCCATACCCGTAATAGGTAGAGCAGTCGGCCTCTAAATCCTCTGTAAACATCAACGGTAATCCTGTTAGGATAATGAACGAGCACAAACACCAACAGCAGCTCCATAGTATTGACAAATGCTATAAAAGACAATCATAATGGAATACAAGATGATATTGTAAGTAAAACATATATATAAACTGGAAATCATGTCAGGGTGTAACGTAAAGGAAAGTAGAATAGTACAAGAATATCTGATGTATAATGTAAAGATAAAATGTGCCTTAAGATATTATAGCATTATGTGATCGGCTTGGGTCCAGATCAGACTGTTCCATTTGGCCCCGCTATTATAGAAAAATCTCAGGAAGGGTCAAGCGGCCAACATGGAAAGCGAGCACAAGAAATATAAGATTTCACTACACCTACGTGCGGTGAGGGTGACGCAAGCACAAGAATAGTGACATGGGGGTATTGATTACATAATTATAATTACTTCCCATCCCTGAATAGTATATGGATCCGGACATAACACGTCATGACACGGGATTCTCCAAGAGGGTAGCTAATCCCCCTCAGGAATCAGTGTCTATACAAGTACAAGAATACAAGTACAAGAAATAAGATCGAACAATGTACCAATATACCAAGAAAGTCCAGGAATAACATCTCATGCCAGGATCCGACGTATACTAGTCCGTACACCATCGTGACAAGAATCAAGTAAAATACTATAACTGAATCGGATACAGAAAATATCAAGACAAGGAACTACTATCAAAGAATGTACTCGTCTGCGGTCCTGAGCTGTCAAGTGGGATCGATGCTCAGAGTGATATCACAGACCTAAAGAGGAGATATATATGAGTTAATTAGGGTTTAACAGTGTTTGACATGATTTATTAATGTATGATATGCCATCTAGGTCAAACTAGGTCAAACTAAGTCAAACTCAGTCAAACTAGGTCACACTAAGTCAAACTAGGTCACATGAAGTCAAACCAAGTCAAACTAGGTCAAACTAGGTCAAAGGTTGACTTACACTTGATTTTGGTCAACTGGTCAACTATGGTCAACTCCTAGTCCAATCTAGGTCAAACTAGCCAAATGGTTGACACATAGTTGACTTTTGGTCAACTGGTCAACTCTAGTCAAGTTCTAGTCAATTCTAGGCCAAGTGTTGACTTGTAGTTGATTTTTGGTCAAAACAGTCAAACTTGGTCAACCGATGTCAAAACTAGTCTAAGTATCCTATTTCTAACATTTGTCTACCAAGATACAATATACCTTGGTCATATTGGTATTCCGGTACCAATACCTTGGTTGGGACTGTAGAATAGAATAATGGGATGATTTGTTATTGATGAGAGACTACATATATATGGAGAGGCTAGCCTCCTCTCCTATTACTCTAAGCAATATGGGACTAAAGCCCAATTACTAATAACTCTAATATAACACTTATTTCTAATATTTCTTAACACCCTCCCTCAAGCTGGAGCATAGATGTCAATCATGCCCAGCTTGTTACATAAAAATTGAACCCGGGGACCCAGGAGAGGCTTTGTGAAGATATCAGCTATCTGGTCACCGGTCCGCACATGTTGAAACCTTATCACTCCTTTGTATATTCATCACGAACAAAATGAATATCAATTTCAATATGCTTCGTCCTTTCATGAATACTGGGTTGGTGGCAATGTGAATAGCAGATTGGTTATCACACCATAGGTCTGCCACTTGAGATCCTGCGTCTTCTCCCAGTTCTTGTAGGAGATGCTTCATAAATATTTCTGACGTGCCATGAGCAATAGCTCGATATTCTGCTTCTGAGCTTGAGCATGCTATCACACTTTGTTTCTTGCTTTTTCATGATACAAGATTTCGCCAACAAATACGGAGTAGCCAGATGTAGACCGTCTATCTGCCAGACTTGCTCCCCAGTCAGCATCAGTAAAACACTCAATGCGAGAATGTCCGTTATTCTCCATTCGAATTCCTTTCCCTGGATTCTTTACTAGATAACACAGAATTGAGAACTGCCTGCCAGTGTGGAACTCTTGGAGAAGCCATGAATCTACTCGCGACGCTTACTGCAAAAGAAATATCCGGACGCGTCATGACTGCCAAGTAGTTGAGTTTACCAACCACTCGACGATACTGATCTGGATTGGTCATCAGGACCCCTTCGTCTAGAAGTAACTTCGCCCTGGATCCATAGGTGAGTTTGCTCCCTTTGCTTGCATCATGCCTGCATCATTTAGTATATCCAGTACATATTTTCTTGAGACATTACAATGTCCCGCTTTCCCCGTGTGACAATACCCAAGAAATAGTTCAAGGATCCCATATCTTTGGTTTGAAATTGTTCTCCAGAAACTTCTTGAGATTTGCAATACCCTGTCTGTCATCTCCGTGATTACAATGTCATCAACGTAGACACCAAGCAGTATTCTTCCAGCAGATGTGTGTCGATAGAAGATTGAATGGTCCTTCTTCGACTGACACATTCCAAATTGAGTAACCACCTGTGTAAATCTACCAAACCACGCACGTAGTGATTGTTTCAGGCCATAGAGAGCCTTCCTGAGATGACACCTTACCCTCCCTTGCAACGAACCCGGGAGGTTGCATCACGTAGACTTCTTCGTCAAGATCCCCGTGGAGGAAAGCATTTTGATATCTAGCTGAAGTAAAGGCCAGTCATAGCGAACGGCCAACGCCATGAGAACACGAACGGACGTTATTTTGGCCACAGGAGAGAAGGTCTCAAAGTAATCCTCACCATATGTTTGAGAGAATCCTTTGGCCACCAGACGAGCCTTCAATCGATCAAGAGTGCCATCCGGTTTCACCTTAATCGTGAACACCCACTTACAACCGACAGCCTGTTTACAGTAGGTAAATCGACTAAGTCCCAGGTATGATTCTCCTGGAGAGCCTTTATCTCCTCGTGCATAGCAGCACGCCAACCAGGATGTCGGAGACCCTCCTCAGCGTTCTTGGGGATCTGAATCCCATCAATAGTAGCTACCAGAGACTGAGTATGACAACTAAGACCTTTATAGTTGTCAACATACAAGGGATGATCTCGACACGCACGACGAGGACGTGCTGGAGGCAGAATCCCCGGAGCTGCGGGCGGAACTGGTGGAGCTGCGGGCGGAACTGGTGGAGGCAGCTCATTGGAGCCGGAGCTACTGGTGGAACCAGAGGAGGATGATTCTGTGGTGGACGTCGTTAATGGCTGACTTGGTGTATGTGGACCATCATCCTGGGTGACTGGCTCGGTAAGAGAGGGCACCTGTACTGGAGGCTGTTGTGTTTGAGGAGGAAACAGCAAAAAATCTCTTCTGGATAAATTAGGGGTGTCGGACCTATTGATTGGGGAAACGGTGGAAAGTTTGATTCGACAAAGGTAACATCCCGAGTGAAAAAATATCTCTTTAAGACAGGAGAGAAACACCGATACCCTTTCTGATCTTTAGGATACCCAAGAAAAATACATTGTATTGCCTTAGGATCTAATTTAGAAAGGGTTGGTCGGGTATCCCGACATAGCATAAGCAACCAAAGATACGGGGAGGCAGAGGAAACGGTTCTTTTCCAGGAAAGAGCTGAGAGAGAGAAAAGGGAGTGCTACCATTGAGCACTGACGACGGCATGCGATTAATAAGAAAACAAGCGTATGAACCGCATCCGACCAAAATCTCTTGGGAGTACGTGCTTGAAACATAAGTGCACGTGTTGTTTCCAATAAATGGCGATTCTTGCGTTCGGCAACACCATTTTGTTGGGGTGTATACGCACAAGAGGTTTGGTGGATAATGCCATTGCTGGCCAGATGTTCAGCAAGATCACGAGATAAATACTCACGGCCATTGTCACTTCGAAGGATTTTGATTGGGAGACCAAATTGTGTTGTTATCTCGGCATGAAAGTTGCACCAGATGTTAAATAATTCAGGCGACTTTTCATCAAATAAAGAAACGTGACACGTGAGTAGTCATCGTCAAACAGGTACAAGCCTCCAGCCACATGCCCCTTACCAATAGTCTTCCCAGTTGTCAGGTCCTGAAAAACACAACCATCAGGAAAGAATGTTACTGAGCAATGAAGTTCACGAGTCAGTTGACTAATAGAAAGTAAACTGAATGGGTTCCCAGGAGTAAGTAGAACAGAGTTGAGTGATAATCCGGGAGAAAGAGTGGCACTTCCACGGCCGCGGACTGTCAGGGAACCGCCATTTGCAACAGTAATGCCAGAAGCACGACGGACAGGTACATAATTATGTATCATACCTGCGTCACCAGTCATGTGAGCGGATGCACCCGAGTCAATTACCCACTGCTTGGGATTGAATGCTGCTGCAGAGTATCCGGCTGTGGAACCAAACGTTGATGCTTCACCACGACGTTGAGCCTGGAACTCAAGAAATTCCGCGTACGAATCGTCGCTCAATGGAACCGAGCGAATGCTATTATCAGGAGCATCCGAAGTAATATTGGCAATAGGAGCTTTAGGACACTGCCACTGAAAATGTCCTTGTTGGCCACAGTGAAAGCAGGTCGTAGTGCCCCATCACGACCACCATTGCCTCGTCCGCCATCACGTCCATAAGTCCGACCACCTCGTCGTCCACCACGTCCACCACGAACGCCAGGACGAGCAGCGCTACTAAGAGCAGATCGATCGGCAGGAGCATCCCCCGGAGTGGTCTCAACCACCTTTGCGGCCCTTAGAACACGGAAGTGGGCCTCCATCAAGGATGGAACATCAGATCCAGCAATGATCTGGGAACGAGCGAGTCGCATCAGGACGAAGAGATGCAAGATTGCCATAACATGAAGCTGCTCGCGTTGAGACGAGCTTCATTGATCTGACGTCAGAGGAAGAATACGATCAATTTCATCCACCATCGCCTTGAAGGATCGGAAGTGGTCCTTATGAGACTTGTCTCCTGATTAGCTCGGTAAACGCCAACAACCGAATCATATATGCGGGACAAGTCGCGCTTTCCATCAAACGCCGTTGCTAGGACCTCCCATAGCTCCTTGACTGTGTTCGTGTTTTGAACCATGTCCTCGACGGACGGTTCCATGGAGTTCATCAACTGTGTAAACAGTCGACTATCATCCGTCTCCCACTGTTCAAAAGTGGGATCAGTCGTTGCCGGAGGGTTGTCAGTTAAATGTTTAGACAGCCGCATCCCACGGAGTGTTTTCTCAACCTTCTTACGCCATGTTGAGTAACCATCGGGACCGTCCAATCGACGGTCGACAAGTCGAATCGAAGAGACCGTCGTGCCAGTACTTATCATATTGCTGACACCGGTACCATCATCGGTCTTCGGATCTGTCATCGTCGCGAGTTCTTCCAACCCCAAATATCACACCAACTTTACGAATGCGCATAAACGTGGCCACCGCCGGTGCGGCATGTAAAGTAAACACGTCAGGACACAGGAGAAAATACGATCATTCTCTGTGTAGATCCTGATGTGATGATCGGGGTAGGATAAACAAATATAGCATTTGTTAATTCCCGACGGCGTAATCTAGGAACAGAAGGTGCCCAAATAAAGCATTGGCGACAATCTGTCTTCGAAATACGCCGTTCCCTTCCTTTTTTTTTTTTTTCAAAAGGAAAGACGGCTAGGGTTAGGGTTGGATGTGAAATAAGTACATAATGGCAGCTAGGATTAGGGTTTGGATGGGCTAGGTTTTAGAGTGGAGCGGGGGGGGGGGGGGCGCCGACCGGGGGGGGGGGGGCTGCAGGTGCCGATCTCGGGGGGGGGGGTGTGGCTGGAAAAGGGGGGGGGGGGGGGGGGCGATGGGACGAGGGGGGGTGCTGGGGGGGGGGGGGGGGCAGAGGGGGGGGGGCAGTGGCGGGGGCAGGGGGCGTGGGGGGGGGTGCAGCAGCAGCAGCAGCGGACAGGGGGGGTGCAGGATCGGGGGGGGGGGGGGGGGGCGCTGGGGGGGGGGGGGGGGGGGGACAGCAGCAGCGCAGGGGGGGGGGGGGGGGGGGGGGTACTGTAGCACGCGGAGGGGGGTGGTGGGTGGTTGAAATTTTTTTTTTTTTTTTTTTTTTTTTGTGGAGAGAGGGGTGGATGGATTATGGCTCTGATACATGTAGAATAGAATAATGGGATGGTTTGTTATTGATGAGAGAGTACATTATATAGGAGAGGCTAGCCTCCTCTCCTATTACTCTAAGCAATGTGGGACTAAAGCCCAATTACTAATAACTCTAATATAACACTTACTTCTAATATAACTCTTAACAGGACCCAATACCTTAACTTAGGTAAATCTATACCTTAGCCTCTAACCAATACCTTAGCATATCTTATCCTCACCCTATGCAACTCCAATACCTTGCTAAGGTATTCCAATACATTACCTTGATATCTTGATACCTTACCTTGGTATCTTGATACCATACCTTGGTCATAAGGTAAACTAATCATTTACCTTGAAGGTAAAGGTAATTCATATTTACCTTAAGATATTAACTTGATATCATGAGATATCAAGATACCCCTCAAATATCTAACTAACTAACTATCTAATGTACTAACATAACATCTTAACTAATATCTAAATATAACCTAAGTATCTAGGTAAACTCATTTACTTTGAAGGTAAACCCAATACCTTACCTTGTAGGTAAACCATTACCTTAAGGTAAAAGGTAAATCTAAGATACACTATCTACTCCTAAGGTACTAGCATCTAGTATCCTAAGATACTATCTATCTTAACTCTAACATCTACTAGACACTAACTAAAACCATCTAATCTTCTAACTCTAATATATCAAAGATACTAAGATATCTATATGCACTAATTATCTTAACTTCTAAGATAACTCTAACATATTCCAACTAAATTTAATACTAATACTTGATACCAAATAGGGTACCTTACTCAAGTCCCAATACTCTCTTATCCTTACTCATGATACTTGAGTGTCATGATACCAATATCCTCATGGTACCCAAGTATCACACTAGTACCTTTTCCAAAACTTTAATATCTTGACATAAAACTTATCTATATTTGGCTTACTTGATAACATTTGTATCAACAAAACACACTAACTAAAACATATTACCTAACAATGAAAATATAGTACTATATCTAATATTCTTGACAACCTATGATACCTACATTCACTTGATATCCATACTACATAGGCTCATAGGATACACAAAATGTCTATGTCGTATAGTTAGTTTTCTATTTAAAACCAATATTGCACCTATTAGACCTATTCACTAAATTCTAAGATTAAAGTATGTCGTAGCCCTTTGTATTAGCTTTCCGAAATTTTAAATGGATCACATTTTCGTGTCCGGAAGCTCCCGGAATCGCAAAAACACCGAAACGTGTTCGTCTTTCGGACAGCTGACACTCAAACAATTTTATAGAAAGTTCTAGAACGATTTTGGCCTATTAAAATATATATTTGGAAAGCTAACTTCGATACGGTTCTTTAAAAAAATGGAAGATTAATCAGAATTCTGAGCTAAAAGTTATGACATTTCTAAGTTGCTATGGCTACTAAAAACGTGGATGAATATTGTGACGAATTTGGGTTGTTTGGACAAAAAAAACACATCTCACTCTCCACACCATTAACCCCCTTGCTACTCACTTCACATAACACACACAACCACTCGCACTACTAACCACAAGCAACACACACACTCACAATCTAAAAACACACCACTATACACACACACACACACACACACACACACACACACATATATATATATATATATATATATATATATATATATCAGTCCACTATATCACTATATTAATGTGTCACAACCCGCTCCGAATAGTCGGACACGAGTCAGACACGCCCAGCCTACGTCGTTAGACACGACGAAGTAAGCTGTACCAATCTAGGAAAACTACATGGCAATATGAAAATATACAAATCACAGCATCTCTATAAACGATCCTAGAATCCAAAGTACAATTCTATGATTTATTACATTCATCCAGAAGCAAGGTAAAGTCTGATGTCTCTAATACAATGAAAGTAATCTGCTAGAAAGGAAAAGATAACTAGGCCTCCTCGGCCCCTAGGTCCAGTGCAGCTCCAGCTGGCTCTAGCATGTCAGCAGGCTCACGCCATAGTACGTATCACACGAAGTCTCATCTCACCTGCAACATATCCAATCAGGAACGGAGCAACGCATAGTTCTAGTTAATGAACAAGAACATCAAGATATGAAATGGCACTGAGAAAATATGATATGTAAATAAACTGGAAGTACAAGCAAGATCCTGAAAGTACGAGAATGTAAAGTACAAGCATGTAAACCTGAACCTGAAGTACCTGAAGCTGTCATGTGTGCAATGATTTGAAATACAACTAGCATATGTGACCGGCTGGGGTAAGAACAGGAATAAGTACAGGAATAAGTGTACGGCTTAGGGCCGCGTGCACAGTGCGAGGCCTAAGCTATCTACAGGAATATCAGAACATGGGTGTGGTCACATAGCTAGTGTATTTTCCCTCCCCGACCATAAGTAAGCACAGGATATGAAAATACAAGAGTACAAGCACGTATCGTAATGTGTCACAAGGAAGCACAGTATATGTATGAACAGAACCATAGAATGTACTTGTCTTTCACCGGGAAAAGTGCGGGTAATGAATGGAGCTAGATGTCCTCCTGTTATGATGTTTACAAGTTGATTAAAATCTTAACAAATTAAGTATTTATCTTGTGATTTCTATCCATGGTTATTATAAAGTATTTATATGATATACTAAATGATTAAGTTATTAAAATATAGGAATCCTATCATTAAGAAGTTACTATCTACATCTTAAGTATAGAGAACCACCACTCTCCAAGTTACCAACACTAAAGTTCAAAGGCTATTAATCCTGCTTAACACCATGACTTAATCATTTGGTGTGCTAAAATAGTAACAGGATGAGATAAGGTTATCAATTAGCAGTATTTCAGTTCAAAGCTTTATAATCAAATAACATTTATCTAACTTGCAGATCAAACTAAACTCATATCACCATGCTAATTTTAAATCAACTGGACATGTGTATCCCGGCCCATTAGTTCCAAAATAGACACAAACGCCAGCACCCTTACTGTCATAAAAGGCCAAACCACTCAGGCCAGTCCCAAAAATCTGCTAAGCTATACATCACCTGCTACCATAACCCAATGGTCACCTGTACCTACATAACCTTCCAATTGTCATAACTTCAAAGTACCCATGGAACTCAACAAGAGAAAAATAGTAAAGCTTCCTAAAGCATTTAAACCCAACAGCTATGAGCCGACCAAAGTATAGAAAAAACATGCCCAGTTAGGAAATCTTTAATTAGTAACCATAGGTGAACTACGCTACTCAGCTCACAGCTCAAGCCCCAACCCAAAACTTAACAGAGGAGTGTTACTCTATTCCAGGACTCATTCGTGTAATCCAAACCAATTTAATTAGAAAAAACTAACACACTCATAGTTTAAACCCAAGCTCAGATTTTTGAAGAATATATTATACACACAGTTTGAATTCAAATAAAATCAATATTAGTTTACACAAATATTCTCACAAAAGATTTAAACCCAAAGGCTCAATCCTCTGTCCACTGCATCCGACACCAATCAGGGAGTAAAGTCGGATAGGCATGCAATGCTGGATATGAACTACTGTCTGCACAAACAGCACTTGACACGCACACCCGACGCCAAATACTTGGACACGGTCAACCTGGACACGAGCTACTGGTCTGCACAAACACGAACGCAAGCACTGCTACTCTTAAACACCAAGCCGACAGATCCAAACTCTGACACAGCAAGGTCGAACAGAACTGAATCAACACAATTGAAATCAAGGCTAACACTAAGATTATTCTTCGAGATCGGGAAGGCTAAACATATACTGAGTGATCTGAGTTACTCCAGACACGAACCCGGAGAGTAGATACGTTTCCCGTGTCCGACTCTAACTGTCTTCCTCTGCAATCGTCCCGCAACCACAATAGAAGCAACAAAACAAACAAGAACAATCCTCAAATCACCATGGTAGGTTTATCAAATTAACGAGAAATTTCAAGGATCCAGATCTGAGTTCGAAACTTACAGTTCATAAGTCAGAATTGAACTAACTCTAATCGCTCTGCTTTGTGATCCCGAAATTCTTAAACAGACAAGAACAGGGAGAAGATCAACAAATGATCGATTACACATCAATCGACAGATCAAAATTGTAGATCCTTACCTCGTCACCAATCTCTGCTTGTTCAACCACGTAGTCGTTGATCCGAGATTAGGGAGAAAGAACAACTCGCGAAAGAAATGTTCTGAGAATTTCGATCAACTTGATCATAAACTTCTCATGAAAACGAAGGAACAAAAGAAGAAGATCTCGCTGGTTCGAGATGAAAATACCTCTGCAAACGTCCAGCACAACCTTGCCGCCGCAATGGAGGTCGTGAACGCCGAGATGAGCTCGCCTAGTCGCCGTCTGGTCACCAGGGAGGCGTTCGCCTAGTCGCTGCCATCGCAATCCGTCGTCGCCGCCATCAGCACGCTTACAAACCTAGGGTTAGGTTTTGAGCTTGAGAGAAAAAATGGGGATGAAGGAAAATTCGAGAGAGTTGTTGCAATGAGCTTCTCTTCCCAGGAAATGAAAATAAATAAGGGCTTGGCTCTATGCAAAATAGTCCCCCCACCAAATAGGATTTAAGCAGAAAAGTCCCTACCCTTTTCACTAATTGTATGAGCATAAAAAATCAGTTAGAAGAAAATGTTAAGAGGTTACAAAGGGTTAGGAAGAGTGGGGACCACAATTAGTTTGTTACAACTAACTTTTGAATTTGAAATCCTGCTTAATTCAATTCCTCCAAAATATTTATGAGAACTTATTTAAATTTGTTTATTCAAAATTTATTATTTTAGAAAACTTTAAAATTCTCAAAAATTGGGAAAGTGGAGTTAAAATCTCCCCCTTAAAAAATTTCGTCCTCGAAATTCGAAAACGAAACTAACAATCAAAACAACAATCACAATGATTGTTCACACATAAATCATTTATTGAATTTAAAATTTTCGAAAAACCAAATACAATCGAGCAAACAAACTTGGATAGCACTCCCGCATCTCGTCCTCGCGCTCCGATGTGGACTCCCGGAGAGTGATGTCTACATGACTCGGACAAGCGATATAATCTAATTTCGCAGTTGCTTCTCCCTCAGATCAATGATCTCCACCGATTGCTCTACGTAGGTCAAGCTCGGACCCACCTCTAGCTCTGAGTGGTCAACAACATGGCTAGGATCTGGAATGTAGCGACGAAGCTGGGATACGTGAAAGACGTCGTGTACTCCATCCAAGTTAGCACGAAGTGCAAGTCGATACGCCATCTCGCCAATCTGTGCATTCACGTCGAAAGGTCTGATGTATCTGGGACTAAGCTTCCCGCCTCTGTCAAAACGAATGGTGCCTCTGGTCGGCGAGATCTTCAGGAACACTCTATCTCAATTGCGAACTCCAGGAGCCGTCTGCTGCTGTCCGCCCAGTGCTTCTGTCGATCTGTGCAACTCTGAGACGCTCTCTGATCAGTCTGACTTTTTTGGCTGAACCTACCACCATCTTTGGCCCAAGCAAGGTCCTCTCGCCAACGTCGTCCCAAGATAAAGGTGTGCAACATCTCCTTCCATATAGTGCCTCAAACGGTGTCATCTCGATGCTAGCCTGATAACTATTGTTATAGGCAAACTCTACAAGATGCAAGTGATCCTCCCACGATCAGTCGAAGTCGAGTGCGCAAACCCGCAGTATATCCTCCAATGTCTGGATGGTCCTCTCGGACTGCCCGTCTGTCTGTGGATGATAGGCGGTGCTGAACTTCAACTGTGAACCCAAGCTCAGCTGTAGACTCCTCCAAAAGTGATGTGAACCGGTTGTCCCTATCTGAGACGATACTCACTGGCACTCCGTGAATCCGCACGATCTGTCGCATGTAGAGGTCTGCAAGCTTCTCGGTCGACAGCCCTACCTTGAACGGAATGGAGTGAGCGGATGAAGAAGACGAAGTCCTAGCACTATTATTTGTTATATGGATATGTGGTAAACCAGAGACGAAGTCCTAGCACTTTGAGGCATTAGTATCAAGTAATAGTGCTAGTGCCTTGAGGCACTATTATTCACCGGGCGTACGTGGTAAACCAGAGACGATGTCCATGGTTAGTGTTCGTTCTCACTTCCACTCTAGAATAGGTAAAGGCTGGAGTAATCCTACTGGTCTATGGCGCTCCGCTTTGACTTGCTGGCATACAAGGCATCTAGAAACGAATCTGGCAACTTTTCGTTTCATCCCATACCACCAAACATACTCCCGCAGATCCTTATACATCTTGGTAGATCCAGGATGAATAGAATACTGCGACTGGTGGGCTCCTGCGTAATCTCCTCCCGTAAATCCTTGGGCACACACAACTGGTTTTCGTGCCTCAGGGATCCATCCTCTGCAATAGTGAAGTCGTCTAGCAATCCTGCCTCTACCTGACCTCTGAGACATCTGAGCCCCTCATCTAGAAACTGGGCCTCCTTGATCTTCTCTATCAGTCTTGACTGTATCTGCATGTGCATCAGCTGCCCTCGAACTCCCGGAAGAATAATCTCGATCCCAAGACTCTCAAGATCCTCAAGAAGATGTCGGTCCATAGTAAGGAACATAGCAAAGATATCGACTAAGAGCATCTTCTACCACATTCGCCTTTCCAGGGTGGTATTGCAGATTGATGTCGAAATCCTTCATGAGTTCCAGCTATCTTCGCTGCCTCATGTTTAGTTCCTTCTGAATGAAAACATACTTCAAGCTTTTATGGTCTGTGAAGATGTCCACTCTCTCCCCATACAAATAGTGCTTCCACAGTTTCAAGGCAAAAATAACTGCAGTAAGCTCCAAATCATGAGTAGGGTAATTCTTCTCATGAGGCCTCAACTATCTAGAAGCATAAGCAATGACCCTCTTATTCTGCTCAAGCACACATCCCAAGCCTTTCCCTGATGCATGCTGTAGATGACGAACCCTCCAGATCCTGATGGCAAAGCTAAAACTGGTGCTGTAGTGAGTCTTCTCTTCAATTCTTCAAATGCTGACTGGCAGGCGTCGCTCCAGATGAACTCCTCGTCCTTCTGCGTAAGCGTTATTGGCTCTGCTATCTTGGCAAAATCTTTTACGAACTTCATGTAGTAACCTGCTAGCCCCAGGAAACTACGAATCTCAGCTACTGACTTGGGAGGTGCCTATGCTTTCACAGCTTCAATCTTCTTAGGGTCCACAGCAATCCCCTCTCCAGTCACCACATGCCCCAAGAACACTCTATCTAAGAAAAACTTACACTTCGAGAGTTTCCCGTACAACTTCTCCTTCGCAGAATCTTCAAAATAATCCGCAGATGCTCCACACATTCTTCCTAGTCTTCGAATAGTTCAAGATGTCGTCGATGAAGACTACGACAAACTTGTCCAGATACTTGTGGAAGACCTTATTCATAAGGTTCATAAACACTGCTGGAGCGTTGGTGAGTCCGAACGCATACAAGAATTCATACTGGCCGTAACGGGTATTGAAAGCTGTCTTCGGAATATCCTGCTCTCGAACCTTTATCTGATGATACTCCGATCGAAGGTCAATCTTCGAGAAAACTTTAGCTCCACCCAGCTGATCAAACAGCTCATCAATCCATGACAACGAGTATTTATTCTTGATGGTGATGTTATTGAGTGCACGGTAATCGATGCACATTCTAACAGTCCCATCCTTCTTCGGCACGAAGAGTACCGGTGCTCCCCAGGGTAAAGCACTGGACCATAAAACCCTTGCCTTCCAAATCATCAATCTAGGCCTTCAACTAAGCAGCTTCCTTTGGGTTGATCTTGTAGCAATGCTGGGACTTCGGCGCTGATCCAGGCACTAAGTCGATGGTGAACTCCACATCTCGATCTGGCGGCAATCCTGGCAATTCTTCGAAAAGATGTCGAGAAACTCTGCAATCAGCGGGTGCGACAACTCCTGGTCTTCTGTAACTGCTCCGAAGTAGACTCCTTCTGGCCTCTCTGCAATCCGTCTTCTGATCTCGAACGGCGAAACTCCAGGCGGGTTGAAAGTAACCTTCCCTTCATGGCAGTCTATTACAGCAAACTGCTCAATCAACCAGTCGATGTCGAGGACTATGTCAAATCTAGGCAATGGCATCACTAGGAATCGAGCCCTAAGTTCCCTTCCAGCTATAGTGATAGGGCAATCAATCATCTCACTAACTGGTACTATCCCTCCACCTATCAAATCCGACAGTTCCTCCTAGGGCACAGGTGTGAAGCCGCGTGTCTATGCAGAAACTCATATGATACAAAGCTATGTGTGGCTCCAGAATCAAACAGTACTATGGCAGGAAATGAATATAAGAAGATAGAACTTGTAATCACGTCCGGAGCTGTCTCATCCTCTTCAACTGTAGCCATGACGTAAGCACGTCCTTGTTGTGGTGGTCTCCTCTGCTACTGGTGCTGTGCAAATCGCTGCTGCTGAGTAGGTAGAGCCTGAACCCTCTGAAGTGCTGCTGGTGGTACTCTGGGTGGTGCAGGTGGTGGTCCTCCAGCTCCTCGGGGTGCTCCTATCAGTCGAGCTGCGACCTGTAGGCGGTCCCTCATCTGGTGTCGCCTGATCGTAAATAAGCAAGCCCGAGCCTCTTGCGGCATTCGTCAAATGGTGTCCTGGACGTGACACAGCGCAAGTACTACCAACTGCTGTCTCTGTGGCTGATGTGCGCAAGTAACTACCAACTGCTGTCTCTGTGGCTGATGTGCATAAACTCCGGCTGGAAAGTGATGCTGCTATGCTGGCTGCTGTGGCCTCGCCTGAATCTGAGTCCTCTTTGCCGGTGTTTGATAGCTACTTCTGCCGATGTCCCTGTCCCTCTTGAGTTTCAGGTCCATCTTCTTTTCCACCGCCTGAGCAATCTTGAGAATGCTCGCAGAAGTCGTAGCCTGGCTGATCGCCACTGCATGCCTCATCTCTCTGGTGAGGTCCTTCTTGAACCTCCAGGCCCTCTCCTCTGGTGTGCTGACGAGGCTCTCCGCGAACCTGCTGAGTCGAGTGAACTCAAATGTGTACTCTGCTACTATCATGTTTCCTGCTGCAGCGCCTCGAACTAGATTCGAAGCTCATCTCGCTCTACATCTGGAAAGAACTTCTCTTTGAGCAGGGTTTAAAGTCTGCCCAGAGAACTTGGGTGCAGCCAACTGAGGCTCCTCTCGATACCAGGCTCTAGCAAGATCCAAAAGTCGCATGCTCGCAACTTCCACCTTCAGATCATCTGGAATCCTCGCCATCTTCACGTCCGTTGGACATTTTCCAGCCACTCATCTGCGTAGTCTATCCCCTCATGACCCCAAAAATCCATCGGACAGAGGTTCTGATAGTCTCTGGCGGTCCTCGCTTGGTGCTACTGGTGCTGGAGGTGATACCGGTGCTGGTGCTGGTGGAGCCGGCTCTCGGGTCCTGAGTACATCTACGACTGTTGCTCGAAACTGTGCGGCCTGGTGGTTCTAAGCCTCCATGAACTGCTGGAACATGGCCATCACCTGGGCGTCGTCGAACGTTATCGTCGGGGACAACGGAGGAAAGATAGGAGGCGGTGGCGGAAGCTGCTCCACTGGAACGTCTGGTGCAGGCTGATCCGAAGTTCTTCCAACTCCGGGCTGATCTGCGGTCTTCCTGGTGGCGACCATCCTGCAATAGAAAGAAACTTCGTTGATTGCAAAAACCTAAACCTACAAGTAAATAGTAAATATTTTATAAATCCATATACCCGATGTACCCGATTTTCTATGTTGTGATTCAAGTTTTCCTAGTTTAAATCAAGTCTCCAATAGTACACTAATGCCTAGGTACCATTAGGAAAGACCTGTATGGGCCACCACTAAAAACATGTCACGACCTGCTCCCGAATAATCGGACACGAGTCGGACACGCCCAGCCTTCGTCGTTAGACACGACGAAGTAGCTGTACCAATCTAGGGAAACTACAAGGCAATATAAAAATATACAAATCATAGCATCTCTATAAACAATCCCAGAATCCAAAGTACAATTCTATGATTTATTACATTCATCCAGAAGCAAGGTAAAGTCTAATGTCTCTAATACAACGAAAGTAATCTGCTAGAAAGGGAAAGATACTAGGCCTCCTCGCTCCTTAGGTCCAGTGCAGCTCCAGCTGGCTCTAGCACGTCAGCAGGCTCACGCCTATAGTACGTGTCACACAAAGCCTCCATCTCACCTGCAACATATCCAATCAGGAACGGAGCAAAGCACAGTTCTAGGTAATGAACAAAAACATCAAGATATGAAATGGCACTGAGAAAACATGATATGTAAATAAACTGGAAGTACAAGCAAGATCCTGAAAGTACGAGAATGTAAAGTACAAGCATGTAAACCTGAACCTGAAGTACCTGAACCTGTCATGTGTGCAATGATTTGAAATACAACTAGCATATGTGATCGGCTGGGGTAAGACAGGAATAAGGGTACGGCTTAGGGCCCTCGTGCACAGTGCGAGGCCTAAGCTATCTACAGGATTATCAGAACATGGGTGTGGTCACATAGCTAGTGTATTTCCCCTCCCCGACCATAAGTAAGCACAGGATATGGAAATACAAGAGTACAAGCATGTGTCATAATGTGTCACAAGGAAGCACAGTATATGTATGAACAGAACCATAGAATGTACTTGTCTTGCTCCGGGAAAGTACGGATAATGATGGAGCTGGATGTCCTCCTGTTGTAATGTTTACAAGTTGATTAAAATCTTAACAAATTCTAAGTATTTATCTTCTGATTTCTATCCATGGTTATTATAAAGTATTTATATCATATACTAAATGATTAAGTTCTATTAAAATATAGGAATCCTATCATTAAGAAGTTACTGTCTACATCTTAAATATAGAGAACCACCACTCTCTAAGTTACCAACACTAAAGTTCAAAGGCTATTAATCCTGCTTAACACCAGGACTTAGTCATTTGGTGTGCTAAAATAGTAACAGGGATGAGATAAGGTTATCAATTAGCAGTATTTTAGTTCAAAGCTTTATAATCAAATAACATTTATCTAACTTGCAGATCAAACTAAACTCATATCACCATGCTAATTTTAAATCAACTGCACATGTGTATCCCGGCCCATTAGTTCCAAAATAGACACAAACGCCAGCACCCTTACTGTCATAAAAGGCCAAACCACTCAGGCCAATCCTCAAAATCTGCTAAGCTATACATCACCTGCTACCATATCCCAATGGTCACCTGTACCTACTCAACCTTCCAATTGTCATAACTTCAAGTACCCACGGAACTCAACAAGAGAAAAAAGTGAAGTTTCCTAAAGCACTTAAACCCAACAGCTATGAGCCGACCAAAGTATAGAAACAACATGCCCAGTTAGGAAATCTTTAATTAGTAACCATAGGTGAACTACGCTACTCAGCTCACAGCTCAAGCCCCAACCCAAAACTTAACGGAGGAGTGTTACTCTGTTCCAGGACTCATTCATGTAAACCAAACCAATTTAATTAGAAGAACCAACACACTCATAGTTTAAACCCAAGCTCAGATTTTTGAAGAATATATTAACACAGTTTGAATTCAAATAAAATCAATATTAGTTTACACAAATATTCTCACAAAAGATTTGAACTAAGCATTTAAACCCAAATGTTCAATCCTCTGTCCACTGTATCCGACACCAATCAGGGAGTAAAGTCGGATACGCATGCAACGCTGGACACGAACTACTGGTCTGCACAAACATCACTTGACATGAACACCCGACGCTAAATACTTGGACACTGTCAACCTGGACACGAGCTACTGGTTTACACAAACACGAACGCAAGCACTGCTACTCTTAAACACCAAGCCAGACACGATCCAAACTATGACATAGCAAGGTCGAACAAAACCGAATCAACACAATTGAAATCAAGGCTAACACTAAGATTATTCTTCGAGATCGGGAAGGCTAAACATATACCTGAGTGATCTGAGTTACTCCAGACACGAACCCGGAGAGTAGATACGTTTTTCGTGTCCGACTCTAACTCGTCTTCCTCTGCAATCGTCCCAACCACAACCGAAGCAACAAAATAAACAAGAACAATCCTCAGATCACCATGGTAGGCTTATCAATTAACGAGAAATTTTAAGGATCCAGATCTGAGTTCGAAACTTACAGTTCAAAAATCAGAATTGAACTAACTCTGATCGCTCCTGCTTTGTGATCCCGAAATTCTTAAACACACAAGAACATGGAGAAGATCAACAAATGATTGATTACACATCAATCGACATATCAAAATTGTAGATCTTTACCTCGTCGCCAACCTCTGCCTGTTCAACCACGCAGTCGTCGATCCGAGATTAGGGAGAAAGAACAACTCGACGAAAGCAACGATCTGAGAATTTCCAATCAACTTGATCATAAACTTCTCATGAAAACTAAGGA
The DNA here is from genome assembly GCA_029216955.1 of Iris pallida. Lineage (NCBI taxonomy): Eukaryota > Viridiplantae > Streptophyta > Magnoliopsida > Asparagales > Iridaceae > Iris > Iris pallida. The sequence goes on along the minus strand of JANAVB010009399.1, from coordinate 6,988,523 downwards.
ACAAAAGAAGATCTCGCTGGATCGAGATGAAATACCTCTGCAAACGTCCCGCACAACCTTGCCGCCGCCGTTATGGAGGTTGTGAACGCCGAGATGGGCTCGCCTAGTCGCCGTCTGGTCACCGGGGAGGCGTTCGCCTAGTCGCCGCCATCGCAATCCACCGTCGCCGCCATCAGCACTCTCACAAACCTAGGGTTAGGTTTTGAGCTTGAGAGGAAAAATTGGGGATGAAGGAAAATTCGAGAGCTGTTGCAATGAGCTTCTCTTCCCAGGAAATGAAAATAAATGAGGGCTTGGCTCTACGCAAATAGTCCCCCCACCAAATGGGATTTAAGCAGAAAAGTCCCTACCCTTTTCACTAATTGTATCAGCATCAAAAATCAGTTAGAAGAAAAATATTGAGAGGTTACAAAGGGTTAGGAAGAGTGGGGACCACAATTAGTTTGTTACAACTAACTTTGAATTTGAAATCCTGCTCTTAATTCAATTTCCTCCAAAATATTTATGAAAACTTATTTAAATTTGTTTATTCAAAATTTATTATTTTAGAAAACTTTAAAATTCTCGAAAATTGGGAAAGTGGAGTTACATAATGTATATCAATATGACATTTATCTATATAAATAGACATTAGAAGGCTAAGATACTTAGATACCAGCATAGGTATCCAAATAGAAACTAGATGGGGTGTCCTAACCATGTCTAATCTATCCTCTAAAAAGTCTAAATCTGAAACTAAAAGACAATTAGGCATAAATACAAACACATGGTATTCCTCCTTTGGAAACTCTCTAAGTAGGACACCAAAACTATCCCAGCTTTCTAGAGAGGATTCATGAGAGCCTCTAAACCAAACTAATGGTGGTTCATGCATGGTGGTGGTCCTAATGAATGCAAATCTATCTAAAATGCTGGAGCAATTGAAATAAAGGGATGGTTATACCTATTGGGAGTTAGATCCCAATGATACTCTCAAATGGACACGTTTCCGACACGGAAACTCCTCCAAAATGGACACCCTTCCTTGCGCCTTGCTCCCAATCCTTGCTAGCACCTCCTCCTTGGTTGAATGAGAAGAATTGATGGAAGATTGGAGGAAGATAGAGGGATTTGGAGATCAAAATCAAGAGGGAAGCTCTCAAGTTTGGGGAAGAACAAATTTGGAGAAAAAGAGGCAAGTATGGAATAAAAGAGAGGGACACCTCTCCCCCTATAGGTGGCTGGGCATACATGCCCTAATGGGCCTATGTGAAATGTCTATGATTCCCCTACAAGTCTCATTTGGGTTAATTTAAGTCATGCCAAGGTTTAGGGTCAAAAGGGTCAAGTTTAAGTCTCTAAATGAACCAATCTAATGATGGGATTAGTCTAATTATACTAACTTAATTAGTGAGGTTTGTGGGCCATGCCTAACTAATCTTGGGATCCCGACTAGAGTCTAAGCTACCCGGGTCACTAACACAAGTCGGAACGAGACGAAACTCAAACCTGACTAAACAAATCCCATAAAATCAATATTAAAATATAAAAATTCCAAAAATATTAAAATATGGAAAATGACATATTTACCCTCAATTTTGAAAAATGGGAGTGATAAATCTACCCCACTTTAAAATAATTTTGTCCTCAAATTTAAGTTGGTTGTACTCTTCTCTAGGTCAAACCCCCAATAGTCAAGGTCAAAACTTCTATCTAGCAACACACAAGATCATGGTCCTACTGGTCGTACTTTTATAGTCTTAACAGGGTCACTACACTATCTAGCACAACAAAAACACAATCCAAGAGGTACTATTGGAACATACAACAATCATGGAAAGGACGGAAGAACAAAGAACAAATCTGCTAACCCATCACCTGTAGCATCGGCCTCCTCGACCGTCAACGAAAAAGTCCTGCCCGCCTGGGTACATCCCTCTGCTGGTGCAGGACATGCCGCTGTTCCACAAGTGGCCTAACTCCATCTCCCTGCCCTTGGTATGGACACTGGCCAGGACGATGAAGGGTTGAGAGACAATCCTTCACCAGATGCTCCGTTGATCCACAGTGCAAGCACGCTCCCAGCCTCTTTCTGCACACCTCCCAAGAATGGCCTGACCTCCGACAGTAGGTACAGGTGGGAGCTGGCTGAACTGCCTCGGAGGATGCTGCTGTTGTGGCGACAAAAGATTGATACAGAAACTGGGACTCGAAAGGATGGGACACAATTGTCATGTGGGTAGTAGGTTTTATGTGGTCGTGTACATATTTCGGGTCGACAGTTTTGGGTCAAAATGTTGTCCTCAATTCGAGTCGGAAATAAAAGTGACTTCGTGGGGTGAATCAAGAGTGGGCCTTGTTTCAGGAAAGTCGTACGATAAAAATAAAGCACAAAATGGTGTGTCTGAGTGGGATACGAAGGTCATGGGTGTAGGATGTCTTGTCTAGATCATGCATGTGAAGTTGGTTTTGAGAAATCAACTAGTCTTGTGCTCCTAAATTAAAAGTTATGGCAATGTGCATGTGATGATCATAAATAAAAGTAGGAATGGTCAAATGGCCTAATTGAACGAAAGTGGTGATACAAAAGTAGTACAAGGGAACAAGTTTGAGTGGAATATGATATATCAAAATAAAGATAATCTTGTCTACTACAAACTCGTGATGGAAGTTTCCAGAGATTGACGCTCTAGAAATCAAAATCACAGAAAGAATATCCGTCTATCTAGAATACTCTCTCTAGGGTGTCTACCCAAGTTTTGATACTATCTACACAAGGCACTAACTCCTCTATATGATACTTGGATGGTACCCCTATACTAGGTTGCTCATGTCTCTCCTCCAACTAGTCACTAAACTGTTGGTGCCTAAACTTCTATAATACTTGAGATACATCGTCTCTAGCTACTAGGGTACTCCTATTCTGGTTCCTGGTGCAACTCCTACCTTGACACCTATTGATCACTCTAGGGTTCTCATCTATATCTAATTATCAACAATCATATATAATTACTTCCTAACCATATTCTAATCTATTAACACAATTAATCAAGGGCACAAACCAACTGCAAATCACCAAGCCATCACACTACGAAGAACCTATAATGAAATGAGACTCTACAAGGACCTGAACTAAAGAATTGGAAGTATCCCTATTCCTAAGCTAATTGATGATGGAACAAAATCTATAGTAACAGAAGTGAAATGATAAAGATGACATGTTAAGAACCTTCTCAAGATACAATCTGATAATTATACACGTCTGTCCAAAATCATGATACTCAGAATCCTCGTCACGCTAGTAAGCAAGACTACGATAAACGGTAGGGTCCAAAACTGGGGTATGCACCTCTATAATCATGTCATTTGGAATCCTCGCTACGCCGACTAGTATAGCTGCGAGAAATCCTAAATCTCATAACCAAGATATGTACATATGAAGTCAGGTATCTACATTTCGCCCCGCCGGCTAATATAGCTGCGATAAACTCTAGGCTTCATACCAAGTAGACGTTTTACCTTCCTTGTTATTTTCGTCAATATATGTTATCAAAAATTACTGTAACTCAGGCCATAACATTCATCTCGATATGAAATCAAAATCAACAATGATTCCAACAAAAATCAAATTCAATAACAAGGAGTAAGGATGAACAAAAACAAGGAAAATGATTTCAATTTGAAGTTCAAAATGAGGTTCTCAAGGGTCGTCCGAGGAATCTCTCAAGAAGTCCTAAATGTGATTGAGCACTCTATATATAACATACAACCTATATCCTAATAGTAGGCTTGTAGCAGCACTCTAAGTCGAGCACTACTACGAAATCATACTATTGCAACTCTGACCTGCATGGGCCACCACAAAAATATGCCACGACCTGTACCCTGATTAGGGGCACGAGCACGTGGGTACGTCCAGCCTACACCACAGAATCGACGGTAGAATGCTGTATAGGTCTACTAGAAAGTACAGCATCTAGACACAATATATATGTACCTGTCATCTCCGTACGGAGGTATATAATCTCAACTCAATCACAAGATATCTAAGGAAGATAGGCACGAATATCATAAAGATATGATGGAAATATATGAACTGAAAAAGATACGAAGTAACAACACAATTTAGAGTTAAAGACATAACACAAGAATCCAAAATATATCATATAATATAAGTTTCAATACTAGCTGGAACGCGGTCTAGTCAAACCTATCTAACAGTCTAAGCAGGAGGTAAATCCTCTACTGGCACCAAGGGTACATCTGGTCAAAGTCTCCATCTTGGCCATATCCGCAATATGTAGAGCAGTCAGCCTCTAAATCCTCTGTAAACATCAACTGTAATCCTGTCAGGATAATAACGAGCACAAACACCAACAACAGTTCCATAGTATTGACAAATGCTATAAGAGACAATCATAATGGAATACAAGATGATATATCAAGAATGTAAGTAAAACATTATATATAAACTGGAAATCATGTCAGGGTGTAACATATAGGAAAGTAGAATAGTACAAGAATATCTGATGTATAATGTAAACATAAAATGTGCCTTGAGATATTATAGCATTATGTGATCGGCTTGGGTCCAAATCAGGTTGTTCTATTTGGCCCGGCTATCATAGGAAAATCTCAGAAATGGTCAAGCCGGCCAACATGGAAAGCGAGCACAAAAAATATAAGATCTCGCTACATCCTACGTGTGGTGAGGGTGAAGCAAGTACAAGAATAGTGACATGGGGGTATTGATCACATAACCTATAATAACTCCCCATCCTCGAATAATATATGGATCCGGACATAACACGTCATGACACGAAATTCTCCAAGAGGGTAGCTAATCCCCCTCAGGAATCAGTATCAATACAAGTACAAAAAATAAGATCGAACAATGTACCAATATATCAAGAAAGTCGAGGAATAACATCTCATGCCAAGATCCGACATATACTAGTCCGTGCACCATCGTGACAAGAATCAAGTAAAACACTATAACTGAATCGGATACAGAAAATATCAAGACAAGGAGCTACTATCAGAGAATGTACTCGCCTGCGGTCCTGAGCTGCCAAGTGGGATCGATGCTCAAAGTGATGTCACAGACCTAAAGATGAGATATATATGAGTTAATTATGATTTAACAGTATTTGGCATGATTTCTTAATGTATGATATGCAATCTAGGTCAAACTAAGTCATAATCAGTCAAACTAGGTCACACTAAGTCAAACTAGGTCACATGAAGTCAAACCAAGTCAAACTAGGTCAAACTGGGTCAAAGGTTGACTTACAGTTGACTTTTGGTCAACTCTGGTCAATTTCTAGTCCAATCTTGGTTAAACTAGTCTAATGGTTGACTCATAGTTGACTTTTGGTCAACTGGTCAACTCTAGTCAAGTTCTAGTCAATTCTAGGCCAAGTGTTGACTTGTAGTTGACTTTTGGTCAAAACAGTCAAACTTGGTCAACCGAGGTCAAAACTAGTCTAAGTATCCTATTCCTAACATTTAACTACCAAGATACCATATACCTTGGTCATATTGATATTTCGGTACCAATACCTTGGTTGGAACCTAATACCTTAACTTAGGTAAATCTATACCTTAGCCTCTAACCAATACCTTAGCATACCTTATCCTCACCCTATGCAACTCCAATACCTTGCTAAGGTATTCCATTACCTTACCTTGATATCTTGATACCTTACCTTGATATCTTGATACCATACCTTGGTCATAAGATAAACTAATTATTTACCTTGAAGGTAAAGGTAATTCATATTTGCCTTAAGATACTAACTTGGTATCATGAGATATCAAGATACCCCTCAAATATCTAACTAACTAACTATCTAATGTACTAACATAATATCTTAACTAATATCTAACATATAACCTATAGTATCTAGGTAAACTCCTTTACCTTGAAGGTAAACTCAATACCTTACCTTGTAGGTAAACCATTACCTTAAGGTAAAAGGTAAATCTAAGATACACTATCTACTCCTAAGGTACTAGCATCTAGTATCCTAAGATACTATCTATCTTAACTCTAACATCTACTAGACACTAACTAACTAACTAACCATCTAATCTTCTAACTCTAATATATATATCATAGATACTAAGATATCTATATGCACTAATTATCTTAACTTCTAAGATAACTCTAACATATTCCAATTAACTTTAATACTAATACTTAATACCAAATAGGGTACCTTACTCAAGTCCCAATACTCTCTTATCCTTACTCATGATACTTGAGTGTCAAGATACCAATATCCTTATGGTACCCAAGTATCACACTAGTACACTTTCCAAAACTTTAATATCTTGACACATAACTTATCTATATTTGGCTTACTTGATAACCATTTGTATCAACATAAACACACACTAACAAACAATTATTACCTAACAATAATATATATATATATATACTATATTATACATATTCTTGACAACCTATGATGCCTACATTAACTTGATATCCATACTACATAAACTCATAGGATACACAAAATGTCCATGTCGTATAGTCAGTTTTTTACTTAAAACCAATACTTCACCTATTAGATGTATTCACTAAATTCTAGGATTAAAGTATGTCGTAGCCCTTCGTATTAGCTTTCCAAAACTTCAAACGGATGGCATTTTCGTGTCCGGAAGCTCCCGAAATCGCAAAAACACTGAATTGTGTTCGTCTTTCGGACAGCTGACACTCAACAGTTTTATAAAAAGTTCTAGAACGATTTTGGCTTATTAAAATATATATTTGGAAAGCTAACTTCGATACGGTTCTTTTAAAAAAAAGGGAAGATTAATCAGAGTTCTGAGCTAAAAGTTATGGCATTTCTAAGTTGCTATGGATACTAAAAACGTGGATGAATATTATGACAAATTTGGGTTATTTTGGACAAAAGAAACACATCTCACTCTCCACACCATTAACCCCCTTGCTACTCACTTCACATAACACACACAAACATTCACACTACTAACCACAAGGAACACACAACTCACAATCTAAAACCAACACACCACTATACACTATATATATATATATATATTTTTTTTCTATACACTATATATATATATATATATATATATATATATATATATATATATATATATATATATATATATAAAACAGTCCACTATATTAATGTATATCAATATGACATGTATCTATATAAATATGACATTAGAAGGCTAAGATACTTAGATACCAACATAGGTATCCAAATAGAAACTAGATAGGGTGTCCTAACCATGTCTAATCTATCCTCTAACAAGTCTAAATATGAAATTAGAAGACAATAACTCCTATTAGGCATAAATACAAACACATGGTGTTCCTCCTTTGGGAACTCTCCAAGTAGGACACCAAAACTATCCCAACTTTCTAGAGAGGACTCATGAGAGCCTCTAAACCAAAACTAATGGTGGTTCATGCATGGGGGTGGTCCTAATGAATGCAAATCTATCTAAAATGCTAGAGAAATTGAAATAGAGGGATGGTTATACCTATTGGGAGTTGGATCCCAATGATACTCTCAAATGGACACGTTTTCGATACGAAAACTCCTCCAAAATGGACACCCTTCCTTGCTCCTTGCTCACAATCCTTGCTAGTACCTCCTCCTTGGTTGAATGAGAAGAAATGATGGAAGATTGGAGGAAGAGTGGAGGGACTTGGAGATCAAAATCAAGAGGAAAGAACAAATTTGGGGAAAAAGAGGCAAGTATGGAATGAAATAGAGGGCCACCCCTCCCTCTATAGGTGTTGGCCATACATGCCCTAATGGGCCTATATGAAATGTCTAAGATATCCCTACAAGTCTCATTTGGGTTAATTTAAGTCATGTCAAGGTTTGGGATCAAAAGGGTCAAGTTTAAGTATCTAAATGAAGCAATCTAATGAAGTGAGATTACTCTAATTACACTAACTTAATTAGGAGGATTTCTGGGCCATGTCTAACTAATCTTGGCGTCCTGACTAGAGTCTAAGCTATCCGGGTCACTAATACAAGTCAGAACGAGACGAAACTCAAACCTGACTAAACAAATCCCATAAAATCAATATAAAAATATATAAATTCCAAAAATATTAAAATGTTGAAAATGACAAATTTACCCTCAATTTTGAAAAATGGGGGTGACACCCAATGTGTTCCCTTTGTGAGTATTTTGGTTACTCACCCAGTGCATGCACGACTGGAGGGAAGGAGACAGCTAGGATCCCGGAGACACGAATGGAGGTGGTGGACCCGGAGAAGGTGACCAGTCCAGACAATGCAATAACGACTGAAGGCAGGCCAGCGGAGGAGGATACACTGATGGAGGTAACTGGCAGACCGGAGTCAGACCCCCAGCCGATACAGGAGAGTTCGTAGGTTGTGATGGTGGAGTTCACGCCCCAGAGGAGCATGGTGACTAGGGGTATGCTGACTCTTGTTAGTAGACAGGATGGGAGCTTTGCCCTTGAAGTGAACCAAGTGTATAGCAGGAAGAGGCACGCCCCGTCCCCACGGGAGGATGAGCACTCCGAGGAGGGGGAGGGACGATGATCAGACCGAGGCTAACCCGAATTGGGCCTTGACACTGTCCAGGATACAGGCGTACCTCACTCCGCCTTCCGAGATGGTGGAGGATCTAGATGGGGCGGACGAGACACTTCCCTCGTATGTCCGTCCAGCATATGTTCAGGGGAACCCCCACGTTAATTAATTAATGTCGGTCCTCTCCTGGAACATCCGTGGAGGGTGCTCTATTGGGAGATAGAAGGAGATTTGTGGAGTCTTGAAGCGAGAGAAGTGTGACATCTCGATCCTGCTAGAGACGAAGATTAGGGGCGATGATTTTAACACGCAGGACCACTGTAAATTGGGGGCATATCCATAACCTGGACCTTTGTAATATGGCTAGGATCTGGGTCAGATGGAACTGTGACAGTTGGGAGGGAGAACAAGTTCTGAAGACTGAGCAGCTTATTGTCATCTCCTTTATGAATAAAGGAGGATTGTACTTCATTCTTAGTGCGATCTATGGGCACAATGACAGGAGGCTCCGAGAGACACTGTGGGAAGACATTGTACTAGTATGACGCATGGCAGAGCATCTGCACCTACCTCTGCTTTTTATGGGGGATTTCATCGCGATGTTTTATAGGCGGGAGAATGGGGGGGGGGGGGGCGGTATCTGATCAGATCCTCTATGATTTCCAAAGGTGCCTCCTCCAGTTCGGACTGAGGGGACTGGAGAGGATGGGACACATCTGGACCTGGCACAATAAGGCGGTCTGCAATAGGATTGCATGTCAACTTGACAGGTCTCTGGAAAATAGTGAATGGTTTAGCTATTTTTCGAACGCTATGGCTGAGGGGCTTGCTGCTGGGACTAGTGATCACTCCCCTATCCGGGTAGGCCTATCTTAGAGATCCACTTGGAAAGCCCGTCCATTTCGGTACAACAATAGCTGGTACCTCTCTGCTGGTTATGAGGAGGTGGTTATGGGGGGGTTGCAGCATACTCAGGAGGGTTCGGCACAATTTCGTATATTACACAAACTTAAACGGTCGAAGAAAGCTATTCGGGCCTGGGTGAAGACGCTGCCACGAGCTCCCTTGGAGGTAAAGGAGGCTTCACTCCGAGAGGTCCAGGAAGCTTTACAGGCAGACATGATGAGTGGTGAGTTGGTGGCCAGGGAGAAGGACCTGATAGGGGAGGTTAGTATTCTGAGGTTTCAGCAGGAGATCAGCTTGGCCTAACGGGCCAAGTATTCCTGGCTTAAGGATGGGGACCGTTGCACCAGGTTCTTCTACGATGTGATCCGAACCAGACAGCACATGAACATCATTCCCAGACTCCTCAATGGCGAGGGAAGACTTGTTGGGGATCCGATAGAGATTCAGGAGGAGGCAGTTAGGTACAATTCAAACCTATATCATCAGTCGGATTACTCCACTACGTTCCCAGACCTAGTTATAAAGTGGCTGGTGACGCCTTATGGGAACAGTTTGCTGCTGGCTCCTGTGAGTATGGAGGAGGTGGAGGCTATTGTGATGAAGGCGGATCCCAATAGGGCCCCGGGGCCAGATGGCTTCTCTAGCGGGTTCTATAAGCGCACTAGGGCTTGCTTAAGCACCCAGTTCTAGAGACGGTACATGAGTTTTTCACGGATGGGAAGTTGCTGAAGGAGCTAAACCACACATTTCTGACCTTGATCCCAAAAAAAGAGGGCGTGATATCTCTATTCGACTTTAGACCTATTGTGTGTTATAATTACCGGTATAAGATAATTACACACCTTATGTGCCGACGCATGTAGGGGATTATGTAGGGACTGGTTTCTCGTAATCAGGCGGCATTCATCAAGGGTCGTTCGATTGCTGAGCATAATCTGCTGGCCCATGAGATGGTGAGAGATTTTAACAAATCAGGGGGGATGAAGGCCTGTGTGAAGCTTTATCTGCGAAAAGCTTATGATACGGTCAATAGAGACTTCCTTTGTCACCTTATGTTAGCCATAGGTTTTGATGAGGTGTGGGTGGCTAGGGTGAGAGAGTGCATCTGCTCCCCTACCTTCTCGATACTCATCCAGGATACCATATATGGTTACTTCAGGAGCAACAGGAGCCTTTGGCAGGGAGATCCTTTCTTCCCGTACCTGTTCACACTCATAATGGAGTATTTCACTTACTTGATGGATCTGGCGGTGCATAGCAGGAAGATTATCCCTCTATTCAGGCAGGTCAATCCAGTGGTGTCTCACCTGATATATGCTGACGACTTACTGGTGCTCCTACAACCATCTATGAGGGGGATGCGTGCGGTGTCAGAGATTATGGAGGAGTTTGGGCGGATATCTGGACTTCAGCTGAATATGAAGAAGAGTAGGGTCTATTTTAGTGCTCGGTGTTCCCTCAAGGAGGAAAGAGCTCTTATTTTAGGAGTAGAGAAAGGAGGTCTCCCGATAAAGTACCTGGGGGTACTGCTGACTGTCAACTACGCTAGGGAGCTAGATTACCACAGCCTGGTGGAGTTTACTTAGAGGAGGGTGGAAGGTTGGCAGGCAGCAGGGTTATCCTTTGGTGGTCGCATAGAGCTGGTCAGGTCTGTAATCTCTGGCATTGCTATGTTCTGGTTGCAGTCGATTAAGATCCCGATGGCCACCATCAGGAAGGTGGAGAGCATATGTGCAAATTTCATCTCGCACGAAGGAATGCATACGATCTCCTGGGAGCAACTCTGCCGTCCTCGGGAGGAAGGGGGTGGGGTTGCTGTTTGCAAAAACAAAAGTGTAGAACTTTATTGATACAAACTTTGTAAAAGATTACAATTTGAATTCTGGGAAAGTACAACTATAGGAATCCAATCTAGATGACGATTGCTTTATCCCTTGGACGATGTGAACTTTGAAGACGGAGCCTCTGAAGTTGAAGACAACTCTGGAATTGAAGGTAAAAACCTCGGAAGTTGAAGGCAAAAGCCTCGGAAGAATGCAGCAGCACTTGGGCAAGAACCCTGGACTCTCTGATCTCTCTATGATCTCTGATTTCTGATCTCTGATTCTTGATCCGTGATCCCCTTGAATGGAGACTTGAAACTCTATTTATAGAATTCTGAGAAATAACTAACTTTTAGTTATTCTGGACTGCGCAGGATGGTTTGTGCAGCAATTGGATTGCACAACAGTGGACTGCGTAGACAGTTGTTGGATCATGGGCCAACTGTCTTGGACACATGGAATCATTTGATTGAAATGCGCATGATCGGGCATAGACAGTTGCCACGTAATGAGCAATTGATGGCATGCATGCCACGTGTACTTTGTCAGTTGTGTTGATAGAGCGCACAATTTGAATTACGCTGGCTTTAGATTGCGCTGACTTGGACTACGCAGGCTTCGGATTGTGCAGGATTAGACTGCGTAGGAAATGGATTGCGCTGCCAGCTGTCAGCCGTCCTCGAGCGTTGTGTGGCACAATAAACGAGCAGTCTCCTCGTTCTTCGTGCTGTCAGTTGTCAGGAAGATTTGATTTGTGTCAGATAATGATGACTTTTGCCACGTCAACCTGCGCAGTTGAGAGTGTGCGCAAACCAGTGTGCGCAAACTGAAAAGTGCGCAATCTGATGTCTGCGCAGTTCATCTGAAAGTTGATTTTCTGACTTTGTTGAGGTGTGCAACCTGATTTTTTAGGACCAACAAGACCCCTTCAAAGTTTTCGAAATGTGAATTTATTCAAAATTTTGAAATACTTTGAATTTTGAAATTTGAATCAATTTGCGCATGTAGTGAGTTGTCTGCACAATCTGAGGGATTAGCCCCATTTTCAAGCGCAATCTAAGGTGGCCGTTTCGTTTCGAAAACTATAAATAGCTCTCTACTTCTCGTTTCATTCTTTACTTTGCCTTCTTCGTGCACTTTGAGAGAAACTCTGAGCTCTTTCTTCTCTTCTTCTCCGACGATCCCCATGGCTCCCCGACGATCCTCCGCCGCCGCAAAGGGCAAGGCCCCCGCCGAACCATTGACTAGGGCTGCACGACAAGCTTCTCGTCACGAAACTGCTCATCCAGCGCTGCAAGGTGGATGACCTAGTCAAAAACTCTTTTTAGAGTTTTGATTTCACTGTTCCTTTATAATCCATCTCTTTTTAGAGATGTGATCATACTGCGCCACCCCTTTTTAGGGTTCTGGTTGCACAAATCAGTTCATTCTTCATTTTATGAAGGACGACTTCCAGCGCAATCGGTTGAACTGCGCTGGCAAAAGTCAGCGCAATTTGCTGATTTGCGCGGGACTGTCAGCACAAAATAATGACTGTTTATCTGCGCAGTCTGATGTTTGCGCAAACTGATGTTGCGCAGTCTGATGTTTGCGCAAACTGATGACAAAATCTTTGACTTTGACTTGTACTAAATTTCTTATTTTTTTCTGTCTGATGCAGTTAATATTAGGGAAGATCCCGAATACGAAACTTTTGTAGGAACTCTTTCAGAGTCAGAATACAAAGAGGACTTATCTCATGTGCACTATTCTCAATATGATCTGCCAACCTCCCGTCAGGCCATTTTGATATCCCAAGATAATGAAACACTGCAATGTTTGATGAACGGACAACCTCTGGAATCAGCAGACGCTGTCATACACAAGAAGCCATTATTCCTGTTCAGTGAAGCTTTTGAGAAAAGTTCTCAACCGAGACCAAGGATGGAAGAAAGAATTGTCCATCAGACGGATAGGTCTTTCTCGATACCAAATATTCCACGCTGCCTCCCCTTATCCAGGTATGCTCATGCGAGCTATCCGAGGAAGATGGAATGGAACCTTACTCAGTTCCAAGATGCCCGTCCAGGAAGGATTTTTGTGAAGAAGGGGCCGAGCAAGAAGGATATGTTCTACAGTTCCTCAGAACGGTACAGTGTTTTATTGAGAGGTCTGAAACCCGGTTGTATTCCGCCGGAGAATTCTTCCTTGTTAATGCCCGTCAGAACTCCAATTTTCGCAAATGAATTTGCGAAGGTCGAAGGAAGATATCCTGAGCAGGACATCAGACTAACTGGATTGGTGAATCCAGATTTTAAAAGATGGAGCTGCATAGCAAATTGGATTCTGACCAAGTTTGAAAGCGAACTGCAGCAAATCAATTTGTACCAAGCAGTGCATGCCACTGTCTACGGTTTTGCTCCGAATTCTCACCTGTTCTTAGCTCTAGCAGAGAGGTACAATTACAGAACAGGGACCTTCATGACTCCCGGCGGAGAAATCGGATTTGCACTTCATGAGATGAAGTACATCTCTTACTTGCCAATGGAAGATGTCCCATATGAAGAATTTGTCCCAACAAATGATGAGTTGGACAGACTCCGGAGAGAGAATGCAAAAATGGTAGCAGTCTTTGAGGAACTGCTATGTCATTATAAAATCTGTTCTCTGTTCTATAAAAGTGCTACATTAAACACTTGCTATTCCTCGAAATGGCTACCTTATCTGTTCCTTAACCACATTCAAGAACCGAAGACCAAAGAACATGATAGATGCTATCCTGACTTTTTTAAGCCATTGAGCAACACAGAAGTGATGAAATTAATGGAAGAAAGTGGCGATTTTGATAAAGAGATGAAGGATGATTATCAATGTCCTCCTTTGAAGAAAGGAGATACTCTCGAAAGTTATTTGAGAGTAGGATATAGACCGATGTCAAAAGAAGCCCAATTAGTAGGGTTTCTGACACATTGGCTCCGTCGGTTTGTAGTCCCGGGATCCAATGCTGTAGACCGCTTCCATCGCGGTGTCCTTTTTGCTGCCGTTAGCCTAGTCTTCGGCTATAAGATGGATCTTTTGTCAGTGATGACTTGTAAGCTGAATGCTGGTCTTCGTCTGTACGTCGATCTGATGCTGAAATCCAAGGGTGAAAAAGAATTTTCTCGATTGGAATTACCGTATACATATCTATTTGGGTGGTTGCTCCTTCACCATCCCACTTTGATGGATCCCGGCATGGGACCAGTCGACGGCAGCTTTTTGCGGAGATACTCTCATAGTAAGTGGAAATTCACTGCTCTGAGAGATTGTAGATATGCTCTGAACCTGAGCAAAGGATGGAACTTTTATTGCACCCCTCCTCCTGCTGGTTACGAACAAATGCCAACAAATATGATTGACTCGAAGATGCATCCTCTGAGCCGTTCAGCTTTTGAGTGGTTGAAGACAATTCGACCGTCCCATTTGGTGTACCGGTTTGAAGACGAGTGTTATTTAGAGACATATCTCCCCAGTCGATTTGCTCGACAGTTTGGGTACGACCAATTCCATGTGGTGAATGCTATCACATGTCTTCAAGGAAAGGGTTTTTTAATAGATGGGGCCCGAGCATGGGCTTATTATAATGCTCGAGATACGAAAGTGACGTTCTCGATGCCAGTAAACAGCAATCATGCCCCTCGGATGCTATTTACATACTCAGTTTTCTATACATCTTTGAACACCTTTGCTGAGAATTTCAACCTCGCAGATAGCTTTGCGTCTTCAACAAGATTGAAGAGGGGAGGAATCGCCATGTCACTCCCAGGAAATGATGAGGTGCATGAACCAGTAGATGCACCCTTGGAAGCTTCAAGGGATGTTATGTTTCCTCAAGAGGTTAACGCACCACTACGTATTTCTTTGAGGGTGGGTAAATCTCCAGCCAAGAAGAGGAGAAGAGAAGAGCCTCCTGCTCCGGCAGCAAAGAAGAAACTGATCTTAGATCATTCTTCTGAAAAGATTACCACAAGGTCTCAATCTCGGCAGCTGGCCGAGACAATTCAGCAAGAAGGGGCAACCACACCGACCTCTGTCCAAAGACAAGTCGAGCCAATAAATGTAGAGAGTCCTGAAAGACCTCTACATAGAAGAAAAAGATTGGTCCGCAGAGGACATTTAACAGACTCTTCTTCCAAACAAATCCTGTCTTCAGTAGTGGCAGACGCTGCAGCAGGAATTACAATGTCATCTCCCACTCCCATCCCTGATTTTGGTCATAGAACGCACAGTCCAGAACAAAGAGAGGAGTTTGAGCAAAGAAAAGAGATGAACCAGGAAAATGAGGCCGACGAGCCCAGAGACAAGATTATAGAAAAAGAACATGATGCGGCCCGATTTCCTCCACCTGCCGTGGAGACAGCTCAATTTCCTCCTACTCCTAGAACCCTTCACGAAGAGGAGGATCGCGAAGTGATTGCGGCTCTAGAAGATTGCTTTTACAGCCCGCTGGAAGACTATGTTGGCCAAGCTGCAACTACTAGCGGGAATGCACCAGAAGAAGGTGAAGACGAGGAGAGCTCTTCATCTGAGAATGAAGATATGCAAGATCCTGACAGGGATGACGAAAAGCGTATGTCTCCAAATGTTGCCAATGATACCTCAGATCCTAAAAAGGATGTTGAGGTAGAGGCATCTCCAGAGACCGCAGCAGATGAAGGAGCAGCCCTGGAAGAAACTCTCACCACTGATCTTCAAGGTATAAAATGAAATTAGCAATCTCCTTTTGAATAGATTGATAGCTAACATTTGTTTTTCCTGTAGATATTGAGAGTCTTCCAATACCTTCGACGTGCCTAGCCCTAGTGCCTGTAACGACGGTAATTGCTAGTAGCAATCATCACTTATCTTGTGGCTCTGAAGTGGGCAGTAGCCAAGCTGTTGTGGCTGAAGCTATTTCTGCTCAACTGGAGTCCATTCCTAGGGATAGGCTCATTGTTGGATCGAACCAAGGTAAGACTGTCTTCATTTGATCTTCTTGGTCATTTAGCAAACGACAGGCAAAATGACAATCTTTACTTTTGCAGAAGAGCAACCAGGAGGGGCGACTAGCTCCACTTTGGCTCCTTTATTCAAAGAGCCTGCCACTCAGACGCGAGAGATCGAACATCCTGCTGCTTCTTCATCAACAGGAGTAGCTGCGACTCCTGGTACTCTGGCAATTAACCAGCAAGTCATCCAATCGTTCACCAGATGCTTCTTTGAGTCCTTGGGACCTCTAGTTCATAAGATGATGGACAAAGAGGGTGTTGATTTTTTCATGGTTAGAAATCCGATTTCTCTCTTGGTAAGGGCTATAAGGGAGCAAGGTGACGAAGCTCAGGCCACTCTCCTTGATCATATATTGAATGAGTTAGAAATCTCTATAAAGAATTATAAGGAGCTCATCAAAGAGGAAGTGGAGTCCCTAGTGCAGGCCGAGTTCGAACAAATGGCCCAGGCAGCTGATATTGAAAGGGTGAATCTTCAGAATCTCTTGGAAGCTTACTCCACAAAATCTGCTGAATATAACTCCAAGCTGGAATCAGTAACTTTGATGGCTGAGAGAAAAGAGAAGAGAGCTAATGAGCTGAGGGCAGAGATTGCTCGTCTCCAGAAGGAGTTAGAAGATAAAATTACTGATCATCAAGTTGCAATCGAACAATTCAATGCTTTGACTCAGGAGAGGGATGAGTACGTGGCGACTTATGGTGCCGAGATTACACGTCGAACAGTGACCATGCCCATTTTCAATGAAGAAACCGGAATGGAAGAAGCCAGAAGGAGGGTGATGTCCACTCGCGACGAACGGCTGCAGACTCTGAAGCAGCAGATTGACAACCTGATAATACCTCCATCTTAGTGGAACATTTTGTACCTTTGTCTTTTTTTTTGTAGTACATATGCTTTTGTAATGCCTCATATTTTGGTTAATAAAAGACATTTTGCTGTGGCTCTATTATTTGTTGCATATCTTGTTCAGATATAAATAATAGAGATAGAAAATATATTCAGAGGTGCAAGACATGATATATTTCTTGATGATTTTGTAGAAAATAATTATATTCATTATATCTGCTCAGAGGTAATATGGACGTGGCAGAATATATTAAATATTATTATTTCAATTGACAACTTAATCGAAAATGACAAGTTGCTAATATGGATGATGAACGAAAATGAATCGTCAATGTATATGAGATAAACGGGAAAACCGTCAAATGAATGGACAAACCTTCAAAATGGATGATAACGAACGGATGAACCGTCAAATGATGATGAATGAACAGATGAACCATCAGATAATAAATGAACGGACGAACCGTCGGGTGGTAATGAGTGAACGGATGAACCGTCGGGTGATAATGAATGAACGGATGAACCGTCAAATGAATGGATGAACCATCGGATGAATGTGAATGGATGAACCATCGGATGAATGTAATGAACGGACGAACCGTCAAGTGATAATGAATGGACGAACCGTCAAGTGATCATGAACGGGCGAACCGTCAGGTGATAATGAACGGATGAACCGTCAGGTGAATGTAATGAACGGACGAACCGTCAGGTGAATGTAATGAACGGACGAACCGTCAGGTGAATGTAATGAACGGACGAACCGTCGGATGAATGTGTCGCTTCGTTGTTTGAGGAATCGCTGCTTATAAATCTGACAGGAATAAGCACTTCCATTTTACAACATAAAAATGTCGTCTGGAGAAGGATCCAAGAAGGCTGAATTCGCTCCGAAGGTTGAGAAGGGCACTGAAGAACGCCCTGCCGATCCAGTTCAGCCAAAGGAGGCAGAAGCAGGCGAAGGTTCGTCTGCATCCAAGCCACCACGAGACATCCTGGACTTTCTGCTTGAACCAGGAAGGACTGAAGAAGAGGAGGCCATGAGGATGGCTGCTTGCAAGTTCCTCGTGGGTTCCAGCAAGGAAGTTCTCGACTCTTTTGCTGACCATGTTTTCGAGAAGGACGGCAGTGGTCCGCGTCCAAATGTAGAAAAGGATGATAGTGACCTTCCTTAATATCATGTACTATCATTCATGATGAAATAAAATTTGAATTTTATTTATGAACTTGAACTTGTCTGATGATTTACAAGCATTTACATTTACACATAATACTTTTCAAGGAACTTGCCATTGATAGGCATCATAGCAACTCGACCATCCAATTCTGAGAGTTGATAGGCTCCATTTGAGAAGACTTTGCTTACAACGTAGGGACCTTCCCACTTTGTGTCGAATTTGCCTTTGCTCATATGAGTCATAGTCATAGGACGTCTGACAGTTAGAACAAGTTCTCCTTGCTGAAAGGTTCTGACTTTAATTTTACGGTTAAAAGTCTTAGAGATACGAGCTTGGTATAACTCAATATGTTGTTGAGCCAATAGCCGCTTCTCATCAAGTGCTTCTAATTCTTGAAGTCGAAGAAGATCATTATTCTCTGTAGTAAGCTCGTTAGCAATGGCAATCCTTAAAGAAGGAATTTGCAGTTCCAGAGGAAGAACAGCTTCACAGCCATACACCAGAGAGAAAGGAGTAAAGCCTGTAGGATTGCGGACCGTAGTACGGTAAGCCCATAGACATTCGCCAAGTTTCTCGCTCCAGTTCCGTTTGTTAGTATATACAAACTTCTTGAGGAGCTTGATAATAGTTTTGTTGAATGCTTCAGCTAAACCATTAGCAGCATGATTGTAGGCTGTCGAGGCGACGTTGTCAATTCGGTGATCATCGCAGAATCTGGTGAATTTCTGGCTAATGAATTGAGGTCCATTGTCATGAATGATCCTTCGAGGTACACCGAATCTGTAGATGACATGGTGTTTGACAAAGTTGATGATGCTACTGGTCTTGACTTCAGCCAGAGGTATAGCTTCAGCCCACTTGGAGAAGTAATCCGTTATTGCTAGTATGAACCGATGTCCTTTAGAAGAAGGAGGATTGATAGGACCTATAACATCCATACCCCAAGCTTCAAAAGGCCAGGAAGCAGCAGTCGGATGTAGGAATTCCGATGGTTGATGAATGAAATCTGCATGAATTTGACAAGCACGACATTTCCTTGCATATTCAATGGCATCTGATACCATAGAGGGCCAGTAGTAACCCATTCGTCGAATGCGATCCTGTAGTTTAGGACCGGGTTGATGTGCTCCACAAACACCGTTGAGCTTCACGCAACACCTGTTTTGTCTCATCACCAGTGAGACAGCGCAAAAGAAGACCGTCATAGGTTCGCCGATAAAGAGTCTTGGTAGTCTGATTGTAGTAGAATCAGAGAGATCGTCGTCAAACACTTGTAGCCTCCTTAGGATCTTCAGGGAGTATGTCATGAACCACAAAGTCGATAAAAGGAGTTCTCCAGTCTTCACTGATAACATTGATTTCAGCAAAATTGCTGAACTCAATATTACGATTGTTTTCGATGCAAAACAACTCTCGATTGGAGATAACCACCACCTGCTGTCTTTTGATAGGGATGGCTAGGATAGCTGCAAGATTGGCTAAGGCATCTGCTTCGGTATTACAAGCTCGACGAACATAGTCGATGAAGAAAGCTTTAAATGATGTAGCTATGTTGATCGCTGCTTCATGATAAGGCACCAAATCTTGATGTCGAACTTCATAGGTTCCTCTAACCTGGTTAACAAAACCAGCTTAGAATCACCGTAGACTTCGAGATATTCAACGTTCAGTTGTTTGGGTAACTGAAGGCCGATGAGTAGAGCATTATACTCCGCTACATTGTTGGAACAAGGTTCATCTAGAGAGTAAGCTCGTTGGATGGTCAATCCATCTGGAGAGACAAGAAGAACTCCGACTCCTGCTACAATGGCACCATTTGGTCCAATTCTGGATGCACCATCGAAGAATAGAAGCCAGGTCGGAAATTCTTCAGAGATCAGGTTGACTTCCAATGTCTCGTCTGGAATTTCGTCATAAAGCTTGGATGTTTCTGGTACGGGATGAGCGGCCAAGAAATCTGCCAATGCTTGACCTTTGACAGACTTTTGTGGAACATACACCATGTCATATTGGACTAGAAGAATGGCCCATGTAGCCAGCCGAGAATTGAGTGTACTGGGCTTTTTCATGAGTACCCGAAGAAGGTTAACTCGAGATATGACATGAATGGTTTGTCCAATGATATAATGCCTTGTCTTTTGAACAGCGAACATAAGGGCTAGACATTCTTTTTCAACCGGACTATAACAGTGTTCAGCATCAATCATAGTACGACTGAGATAGTAGATGGCTTGTTCATGACCCTCTTTATTCTTTTGGGCGAGTAAAGCACCCAATAAATGATCCATAGCACGACGTACATTAAGAATGGAATGCTCGAGATTGGTGGCACCAAGACTGGTGGGTTCATGAGATATCTTTTGATGTCGTCGAATGCTTGTTGACATTCTTCAGTCCAAATAAAAGATACACCCTTCTTCATTAGTTGAGTGAATGGTCTGCAGCGTCCAGATAAGTTCGAAATGAATCTCCTGATGTACGCAAGTCGACATTGGAATCCTCGTAGCTCTTTTAGGTTACGTGGAGGAAGCATCTCTTGAATGGCTTTGATCTTCTCGGGATCCACGTGTATACCCTTAGAGGTAATAACGAAGCCGAGAAACTTACCACTAGAGACACCCAAGAACGATTTGGTGGGATTCATCTTGAGCTGATGTTGGCGCATAAGATTGAAGATAGTTCTCAGATCTTTAATGTGATTTTCTTTCAAACGACTTTTGACGGCGATATCGTCAACATAACATTCGACTGTTTTACGAAGATGTTCTCTAAAAATGGTACTCATAGCCCATTGGTAAGTTGCACCAGCATTCTTAAGACCAAATGGCATCACTGTGTAACAGTAGACACCACGAGGAGTGCGGAAAGAGGTATGTTTTTCATCTTCGGGATTCATCTTGATCTGATTGTATCCAGAGAATCCATCCATAAAAGATATTCGCTCGAACCCACAGGTATTGTCAATCATGACGTCCGTGATAGGGAGAGGAAATTCATCTTTCGGACATGCTTCATTAAGATCCCGTAAATCAATACAGACTCGAACTTTGCCGGTTTTCTTCAGGACTGGAACAACGTTGGCTACCCAATCGGGATGTTGTTCTTCTCGAATAACGCCACAAGCAATGAGCTTCTTGACTTCATCATCAATTGCGTCCATCATTTCAGGCTTGAATCGCCGTTGCTGCTGTTTGACAGGTTTAGCATTAGGCAGAATGTTCAATTTGTGCGTAGCAATTTTGGGATCTAAACCTGGCATGTCTTCGTAACTCCAAGAAAAGACATCAATGTATTCTTTAATAAGAAGAATCAACTCTTGTTTATCTGCTTCTGGAAGATTCTTGCTAATAAAGATTGGACGAGGTGACCCGCTTTCTCCTACATCAACTTGAACTAGTTGATCTTCAGTAGGAGGTTCTCTTTGTTCAAATCGGAGTACCCACTGATTGTCCATCTGTTGAGCCCAAGGATCTGTTTTAGGATTTTCTTCAATATCCTGATCATAGCCTTCCGGAAGTTCAGCGGAGACCATAATAGAAGATACGATCACACGATGGACTTCACCAATGCTAGTATCAGAATCCTATGATCTGGAATCGGAAGAATTAGAACATTCTTCACTGTCGGAGTCGGAGACTTTTGGGGATAAAACTGGAGGAGAAGCATATCCGAGACCTTTCTTAGTCCTGCTGTAGTATATCTCTGACTTTCCTTTCGGAACAGTCGTACGAATAGGAGTTCGTCTACCTTTACCGTAATTGAGACCACCTTTGAAGTCGTAAACCATCTTTCGGACGATGTCTTTTGATTGTTGACTGTAACGACGGAGTTAAAGATGTCCCATGTCGTTAACTTTACTATCATCCGTATAACTGAATTTTTGTTCTGGTCCTTTACTAAAAAGTATTGGACGTTCACCTTTCTTACGAGCAGGGACAATACGGTAAGAGTCATCTGGATCTTCAAATAAGACTTCTGTTTGAAGAGATTGTACAACTCCCATTGTAAATGATTTGAAGCTATCTAACACATCCAAATAGCATTTAGTATGATAAATAACATCAGTATACTGGAAAGTAGATACTTTTTCATTGATCTGTACATTCATATTTACAGCAGGACCTTTAGCCTTAGCAGGCTTGGTCAGATTGATTACAAGAGGGGGAGAAGAAGAACGTGGAGGTGGCTTGTTACGACGGAGGTCGATAACAAGTGGCTCAGAGGAGGTGAGCTCCCTTTTTTCCTTGTTATGAGTTAAATCAACAACAAGTGGCTCAGAAAAAGTGAGCTGCTTTTTGTCCTTGTTACGACGTAAGTCGATAACAAGTGGCTCAGAAGAGGTGAGCTCCCTTTTATCTTGATCGCCATCAACCGATTTTTTTTGAACTGGCAAGTGAATAGCCAGTGGTTTAGAAGACTGAGGATGAGAAACGCGCCCTTTGACAGGTATGATGAGAGTGTCATTAGGTACTGTTTCTTGTTCTTCTTCGGTGTCTAAGGCTAACACAACCTTCATGAATTCATCCTTGTACATACGAGCGTCGTTACAATATGCTTCGACACCCTTGAAAGGATAAAGATCAGCGACCTCCTTTTGCACCTCTCCTTTGTCATCAACATATTTGAAACATTGATGAAGAGTTGATGGAACAATATTGTGCTCGTGTAGGAATGGTCTCCCCAATAGAGCATTATAAGAACAACCAATATTGTCAATGATGTAGAAAGTAACCTTTGTGCGAAGATTGCCTATTTGGAGTTTTAAGCGAATCTTGTCCAAAGGTTCACTTCTCCCCTGATTGAATCCAAGGATGGTAGTGATTGTACTAGAGAGGCTATGTACAGCGATTTTCAAAGCATCGAGCATTGTCTTTGGCATAATGCTGAGAGCAGATCCTGGATCTATCAGGATACGATCAACTTTTATCGAATCGACATATCCTGTATAGTAGAGAGGACGATCATGTCTATTGTCTTCTAGCAACATATCATCTTGTGTGAAAGTAATGTTCGGAATCAATTTCAGAATACTATGACAATAGAGACAAGAGACAGGTTCTGCTTCCAGCTTCTTAAGAAGGGCTAGACAAGTCTCAGCTTGCATG
>JANAVB010009399.1:6702780-6965102 GCA_029216955.1 Iris pallida | reverse complement strand
TCCTAAAATATAGGGTGCTTCATAATACAAAACCAGCCGTGGTTTTGGAACATATATATATATATATATATATATATATATATATATATATATAATATATATATGGAGAACTCGGGTGCGGGAGCGGGCGACCGAGCGGATAGGGTTCCTCCCCGCGGCCACCTGATCCCTCGGGCGGGGGGAGGAAGTCCGACAAGAAGGGGGGGCCGGGCTGCCCCCCCCCTCCCCCCCCCAAGGTCGGCGGCGGCGCCCCCCCAGGCGGATAGGGGGGGCGAGATCGTTGGGAGGGGGGTCGGGCGGACCCCCGACATGCGTGCGGCGGCGCCCCCCTCAGGCGGGGGGGGGGGATCAGTGGTGGGGGGTCGAGAGGACCCCCCGATTTGATGCGAGCGGCGGCCCACTTCTCTCCCGGTCCCTAGCTTGGGGGGCCTCCGCCGCTGCGCGAAGGGGTCCGCCCGACCCCCCTTTCCCGATCCTCACACTGCCCCTGGCAAGCGGGTCCGGAGGCCGTGGGGGAGGCGTCTCGATCGAGAACATCGATGCCCTAGCAGAGCTAGGGTTTGGAGCCGACATCTTTCCTTGTATATATATATATATATATATATATTAATATATATATATATATGGGCGGATTGAGAGCTCCACCGCATAGTCCCACCAAGTCCCGCACCGTGCACCCTCGGATCGAGCGGGACCCGCGCGGGCCTACACGATGCCACGTGATCCAACAGCCAATGGGACACGAGGCTTGGGCAGGACTCCGAAAAACGGAACTTCCGATCCGGACCCTATATATATATATATATATATATATATATAATATAGAGGAGAGAGAGAGAGAGAAAGGAGTGCTAGAACCAACCGGCTGGTTTTGTATTATGGAGGCAACCTATGTTTATACGTTGGATTGGAATTGCATGGTTGAGATTAAATGACTTAAAAAGATGGTGGGATCTACTCTTTTAATCTCAACCACTAAATTCTAATCCAATCCATAAAATATAGGGTTTCTATAATACAAAACCAGCCGGCTGGTTTTGGAACATTTTATATATATATATATAATAAATGGAGAACTCGGGTGCGGGAGCGGACGACCGAGCGGCTAGGGTTCCTCCCCCGCGGCCACCTGATCCCCTCGCCGGCGGGGGAGGAAGTCCAGGAAGAAGGGGCGGCGGGCTGCCCCCCCCCCCCCCCCCAGGTCGGCGGCAGCGACCCGCCATGCGGAGAGGGGGGGGGGCGAGATCGTTGGTGGGGGGTCGGGCGGACCCCCCCAGATCCACTGCGTGCAGCGGCGCCCCCCAGGCGCGGGGGGGGGGGGGATCGGTGGTGGGGGGGTCGGGCGGACCCCCCGGATCTGATGCGAGCGGCGGCGCCCCCCCAGGCAGTGGGGGGGGAGGGGGGTGGGAACAAAGGGGGGGGGTCGGGCGGACCCCTCGGATCTGCTGCGAGCGGGGGAGGGGGGGGACGATGGCGGGGGGGGGGGGGGGTGGCGGACCCCTATGGCGGGGAGGGGTCGGTTTCGGTTTCGGACGAGGATCCGATTCTGCGGGGTGTCTCCAACGCACCTAACTTCGAATTCGGAGCCGGATCTGGATCTCAATGGGGCCAGATGGAGGGAGGAGGACGGACGACGGTTACGCGTCGTCGCGTGGCAAAGAGGGGGAAAGGCAGGAGGAGAACAGGGCCATGTTAGGGATCGCCATCCTGCTGACAGACGACAGGGCGGGTCAGGGGCGCGGCCATCGGCCCGTGGTCCTATGGTGTCTGCTGGGAGATCGGTGGGCTGGCGGCCAAAGGCGACCGCGACGGATAAGGGAAAGAGTAAGGTGGTGGATCAGGGGTCTGGATCTTCCCTCCGGAGGTTGTCCCCAGGCATATGGGGCAACTACACCGCCGGCTGGAAGGTCCTGGGCAGATATTTGCAAACCTG
This sequence comes from Iris pallida, assembly GCA_029216955.1. NCBI lineage: Eukaryota > Viridiplantae > Streptophyta > Magnoliopsida > Asparagales > Iridaceae > Iris > Iris pallida. The sequence continues at coordinate 6,963,169 of JANAVB010009399.1, read as the reverse complement.
TGGGACCGAAAAGTCCCACATCGATGGAGTACTGGCAGAATACTCTGGTTTTGTACGTCCTAGGCAACAAACCTTTCTACGGACAGATCCGGGGTTATGCAGCACGTGTCTGGCAGCCTAAGGGGAGTATGGAGTTCTTTGATCGCGAGAACGGCTTCTACTATGTGAAGTTTGGGCTTGTAGAGGATGTCGCAAGGATCCTGCAAGGCGGCCCCTGGACGTTCGACGACAGGCTCATCATTCTGAAGGAATGGACTCCAGAACTTAGATGTGAGAGGGAAGTCCTGAATGCCATCCCTGTATGGATTCGCTTCCTGAGTTCCCTGTCCGGTTCTGGAGTATCCCATTGCTGATGCGTCTGGCGAGCTTGGTGGGCACCCCGATCAAGGCGGACGAAGCTACTGCATTTCGATCGAGGTTGATGGATGCCAGGATTTTTGTGGAGATTCGAGCTGGGGGGAGTTGCCGAAGGTGGTGGAATATGAAATTCCTTCTGGAGAGGTGCTAACCCAGAAGGTGGAATACGAATGGATCCCACCTACTTGTGCACGATGTACTTGTTTCGGACATCTGGCCAGTGCTTGTTCGTCAGTAGGCTCCCCGGTGGAGCCACATATTCCCTGTAGTGAGGTTCCAGATTCACCCTGTGACATGAATTCCAGAGATGACAGTGGAGAGGTCTTGGCGGGACTCCTCCAGTGAGTGATGACGGAATGAGCCTCAATATTTCTACCCAGCTAGCTTCCACGAGTGGGGCTTTGATCTCCGACCCGGGGCAGAGAGGTATGATTACCATAGGCATGGTGGCGTCGGGGAGAGATGAGCGAGAGGGTGGCGGATCGGCTGAGGGGCTTGTTTACTGTAGGAAGCGACGTGCTGTTGGTCCGCTGAGTGACGGTCCCTCCAGGGAGGGGGGCATCCTTCTACAAGGGAGGCGGTGTGTGTTGACAACCCTGCCTGGGCGATGGTGCTCTCCAGGTCGTTCCCCAGTGGCCCATCCCGACTGGGATGGAGGAGGATCTTTAGCGTCGGATGCGGTACTTTCCCCAGGTGCCAATCCGGGTGTTTCCCAGGGGATTCATCCTCTTATTGATTAATGGCTATCATCGCCTGAAATGTGAGGGGGACTGTTCGCTAGGGAGGTGGAGAGAGATTTGTGGGGTTCTTCACAGAGAGAAGTGCGACATCTCTGTACTGTTAGAATTGAAGATCAAAGGTGAAAAGACCCTTGCTCGACGGACCCCACCTCATTGGGCCCAACTACACAACCTGGCGCTTTGTGGCATGGCCAGAATTTGGGTCAGACGGAACTCGAAGAGCTGGAAAGTGGACTTGATCTTGAACGGAGCAGATGATCACCATCTCCTTCTCGAATAAGGATGGTTTTCGGTTCTTGTTGGGGGCGGTTTACGGGCACAACGACAGGAGGAGACGGGAGTCCCTATGGAGCGACATCTCCAGGGTTGCTGTCGTGCTGATTCGTCGTCGCTTCCGCTTCTGCTAATCGGGGACTTCAATACCCTTTTGCATCGTGGGGAGAAGGTGGGCGGCCGCCCAGTTCCAGACTATACTATATGATTTCCAGAGATGTCTGCTCCAGACGGGCCTCCAGAGATTGTCTCGCTCAGGCTTCATTTGGACTTGACATACAAAGTAATCTGGAACAGGGTTGCATGCCAGCTTGATAGAGCCCTGGGCAACAGGGAATGGTTCCGACATTTTTCCAATTCTTCGGCTGAGGGCCTGGCCGCTGGGACGAGCGATCATTCCCCATCAGGATAGGCTTCACTACTCGGTCTCCTGGGAAGTCCAGCCCATTCAGGTACAACAACTGGTATATCTCGGAGGGCTATCCGGAGGCTGTCTCAGAGGGGCTTACTAGCTGTCAGGAGAGGACGGCCCAGTTTCGCTTGGTGCGTCGACTCAAGGCTACGAAGAAGGCTCTTCGGAGTTGGGTGAAGGGGTTGCCCAAGTTTACCTTAGAAGATAAGGAGGTGGAGCTGCGGGCTATCCAGCAGGACATGCAATCTGACATGCTTACAGTGACCTGGCGGCGAGAGAGAAGGAGCTGATCGGAGAAGTCAACATCTTGCGGCTACTGAAGGAGATTAGCTCGGCTCAGTGTGCCAAATGTTCCTGGCTCAAGGACGGCGACCGATGTTCCAAGTTCTTGTATGATGTCATCCGGACCAGACAGCATAGGAATCACATCTCCCAGCTTCTTGATGTAGATGGCAACCTTGTGGGGGAGCCGGCTGAGATCCAGGATGAGGCGGTCAGGTACCACTCTGAGTATTTTCAGACTGACTACCTGTCTGTGTTCCCAGATGTGTTACGAAGAGATTGGTGACTCCGTATGGGAATAGCATTCTTCTTGCCCCTATTACTTTGGAGGAGGTGGAATCTATTGTCAAGTTGGCGGATCCCAACAAGACTCCCGGATCGGATGGCTTTAGCAGTGGGTTCTACAAACGCCACTGGAACATTCTGAAGTATCAGGTCTTGGAGGTGGTGCATGAATTCTTCATCAAAGGGAAGGTACTGAAAGTTGAACCACACTTTCCTGACCTTAGTGCCAAAGAAGGAGGGAGCGACAGCATTGGCGGATTTCAGACCTATTGCGTGCTGTAATTATCTTTATAAGATAATTACACACCTTATGTGCCGGCGGATGGAGGGGATCATGCAGGACTTGGTATCTCCGAATCAGGCTGCGTTCATCAAGGGGAGGTCGATCGCCGAGCACAGCCTCCTGGCTCATGAGATGGTGAGGGGCTTTAGCAAACCCAGAGGGGAGAAAGCATGTGTGAAACTGGACATGAGAAAGGCGTATGACATGGTCAATATGGACTTCCTCTGTCATCTGATGACCGCCATGGGTTTTGCGGACCACTGGGTTGCATTGATCCGGGAGTGCATCATGTACCACTTTCTCTGTCCTCATCCAGGGCATCCCTTATGGGTACTTCCAGAGCAACGTGGGCTTAGGCAAGGTGACCCCCTGTCCCCTTACCTGTTCACGCTTGTCATGAAATACATCACATGTTTGATGGATCTGGAAGTGCACCGTGGGAGGCTGATCCCGTTGTTCAGGAGGGTAGATCCTCCGTTACCCACCTTATCTATGCAGATAATCTCTTGGTGTTAATCCAGCCATCGACGGAGGGTTTACAGACGATTGCCGAGATTATGGGAGAGTTAAATTCCCTCTCGGGCCTTCAGATGAATAGAGAAAAGAGCAGGGTATACTTCAGCTCCCTTTGTCCCCAGAAGGAGGAGCGGGCCGATGTGCAGGATATTGAGAAGAGTGATCTTCCGGGAGATATTTAGGAGTGCCTTTCACAGCAACTATGCACGGGATCAGGACTGCCACAGTCTGGTGGAGTACGTCCAGAGGAGAGTGGACGGCTCATGCGTCCTATGCTATGTATGGTCCACCCGTTGTCTGCCTCAAAAAAGAAATAGAATAGATTGATCCCATCACCTTTTTTTGCATACAAATCGACCCCTCATCTTTTTATCCCGATTCAAGCTCCTTCTCCACCGCTGGGGACCGAGCCACAAGGAGTACAGTGCCATGGCTGGCAAGCCGTCGGATTGTCCTTTTGAGGTCGCATCGAGCTGGTCAGATCGGTAATTTCGGCTGTGGCTCATTTCTGGCTGCAATCCATCCTCCTCCTTGTTGCCACTGTTAGAAAAGTGGAGCGAATTTGCGCCGATTCATTTGGAGGGGGGTATGCACACGATCTCCTAGGAGCAGCTCTACAAACCCAGGAAGGAGGAGTGGGGCTTAGGCCGTTGATGGAGATCATGACGGCCTCTGCGCTTAAGGGCATGAAGATTCATCAACGGGGGGTCCCTCTGGGCTGACTGGATGCACAGCAGATATGTGAAGCAGAGCAACTTCTGGAACTGTGCTTCTGACAACAATTACTCAGTCACTTTTAAGACTGCTTGAGACAAAGGGGGGTTCTCAAATCTGCAATCAGGAAGGTCATGAAGGATGGGTCTGGAACGGACCTTTGGTGGAATCCTTGGATAGATCGGCTTCGCTATTGGACATCAGGGGAGCCCCGACATATCAGGAGGACAGGCGTGGACTGGCGTGTAGTCGTATCATACGCGATGGAAAGTGGAGGCCGGAGTTTATCGGTTTACAGAGGAGCTGGGTGGATTATCAGTACTATTGCCATTGATCCGGACTTGTCTGCTGATAGGTGGATTTGGGAGCCGTCAGATGCAGCTTCGGGAACTGGGGAGTTCCAATTCCGGAGCTGCTACGATCTCATCCGGCGCACCTTTCCTCATAGCACTGACTACGAGTTCATATGGTGTAAGGGACTCGCTAGGAAGATGCAGCTTTGTGTCTACAAGCTTATACTGGACCGTCTTTTGACTAGGGATCGTCTGAGATCGTTTGGTGTGTCGGTCCCAGATCCGAAATGTGTGCTATGCAGTGTGGAGAATGAATCTATAGGGCACATCTTCGAGTGTGCTCTGACATGGCAGATCTGGTCTGAGCAGAGTAGAGTGTGGGTGGATGTGACTCCGGAAAGGGATTGGAGACATCATCACTGTGCTCCGTGATAGCAGAGGTAGAGGACAGGACTGGTTCCGAACATCCGGACTCCGACTGGCGGCTTCAGTCTGGCATATATGGAGGGAACGAAACCGTCGTATTTTTGAGGGGCTGGTGACCCCTCCGGTAGGCATCCTCCATAATATAGAGTTTGTGTTAATGTAATGGGGAGCTGAAGAGGGGAGTCCACTATGATTGTATGTTGATGATATTGCTTTGCTTTGGAATAAAATTTACCCTTTTTCCAATATATATTATATATATATTATATATATATATATATTATATATATATATATATATATATGAAAAAAGGGTAAATTTTTATTCCAAAAGCAATGCAATAATCTTACAACATACAATCAAAGTGGGACTCCCTTCATCAATTCTCCATAACATTTACATCAAACTCGATGTTATATATATATATAATATATATATATATATATATATATATATATATATATAATATATATATATATATATATATTACAACATTTTTCAGCTAAGCAGCGCCATTTAGGGGTGAGCAAAACTCGGTTTAAAACCGAAAACCGATCCGAACCGAACCGAAATAAGGTTTCGGTTCGGTTTTTCTTTAAACGGTTCGGTTGTCGGTTTAGAGGTTCGGTTTTTTTGGATTTTCGGTTCAGTTTTCGGTTTTTGGGTTCGATTTCGAACCGAACCGAAAACGAACTTTAAAACCGTATATATATATATATATATATATATATATATATATATATATATATATATATATATATATATAATATTATAAACCGGTTTTAAAGTTCGGTTTTCGGTTCGGTTCGAAAATCGAACCCAAAAACCGAAAACTGAACCGAAAATCCAAAAAAACCGAACCTCTAAACCGAACCGAACCGTTTAAAGAAAAAAAAAACGAACGAAACCTTATTTCGGTTCGGTTCGGATCGGTTTTCGGTTTTAAACCGAGTTTTGCCACCCCTAAATGGCGCTGCTTAGCTGAAAAATGTTGTAATATATATATATATATATATATATATATATATATATATATATATATATATATATATATATATATATATATATATATATAACATCGAGTTTGATGTAAATGTTATGGAGAATTGATGAACGGGAGTCCCACTTTGATTGTATGTTGTAAGATTATTGCATTGCTTTTGGAATAAAAATTTACCCTTTTTTCATATATATATATATATATATATATATATATATATATATATATATATATATATATATATATATATATTGGAAAAAGGGTAAATTTTATTCCAAAAGCAAAGCAATAATCATACAACATACAATCATAGTGGGACTCCCACTCTTCAGCTCCCCATTACATTAACATCAAACTCTATATTATGGAGGATGCCTACCGGAGGGGTCACCAGCCCCTCAAAAATACGACGGTTTCGTTCCCTCCATATATGCCAGACTGAAGCCGCCAGTCGGAGTCCGGATGTTCGGAACCAGTCCTGTCCTCTACCTCTGCTATCACGGAGCACAGTGATGATGTCTCCAATTCCCTTTCCGGAGTCACATCCACCCAACACTCTACTCTGCTCAGACCAGATCTGCCATGTCAGAGCACACTCGAAGAAAATGTGCCCTATAGATTCATTCTCCACACTGCATAGCACACATTTCGGATCTGGGACCGACACACCAAACGATCTCAGACGATCCCTAGTCAAAAGACGGTCCAGTATAAGCTTGTAGACACAAAGCTGCATCTTCCTAGCGAGTCCCTTACACCATATGAACTCGTAGTCAGTGCTATGAGGAAAGGTGCGCCGGATGAGATCGTAGCAGCTCCGGAATTGGAACTCCCCAGTTCCCGAAGCTGCATCTGACGGCTCCCAAATCCACCTATCAGCAGACAAGTCCGGATCAATGGCAATAGTACTGATAATCCCACCCAGCTCCTCTGTAAACCGATAAGACTCCGGCCTCCACTTTCCATCGCGTATGATACGACTACACGCCAGTCCACGCCTGTCCTCCTGATATGTCGGGGCTCCCCTGATGTCCAATAGCGAAAGCCGATCTATCCAAGGATTCCACCAAAGGTCCGTTCCAGACCCATCCTTCATGACCTTCCTGATTGCAGATTTGAGAACCCCCCTTTGTCTCAAGACAGTCTTAAAAGTGACTGAGTAATTGTTGTCAGAAGCACAGTTCCAGAAGTTGCTCTGCTTCACATATCTGCTGTGCATCCAGTCAGCCCAGAGGGACCCCCCGTTGATGAATCTTCATGCCAGCTTAAGCGCAGAGGCCGTCATGATCTCCATCAACGGCCTAAGCCCCACTCCTCCTTCCTGGGTTTGTAGAGCTGCTCCTAGGAGATCGTGTGCATACCCCCCTCCAAATGAAGTCGGCGCAAATTCGCTCCACTTTTCTAACAGTGGCAACAAGGAGGAGGATGGATTGCAGCCAGAAATGAGCCACAGCCGAAATTACCGATCTGACCAGCTCGATGCGACCTCAAAAGGACAATCCGACGGCTTGCCAGCCATGGCACTGTACTCCTTGTGGCTCGGTCCCCAGCGGTGGAGAAGGAGCTTGAATCGGGATAAAAAGATGAGGGGGTCGATTGTATGCAAAAAAAGGTGATGGGATCAATCTATTCTATTTCTTTTTTTGAGGCAGACAATCGGGTGGACCATACATAGCATAGGACGCATGAGCCGTCCACTCTCCTCTGGACGTACTCCACCAGACTGTGGCAGTCCTGATCCCGTGCATAGTTGGCTGTGAAAGGCACTCCTAAATATCTCACCGGAAGATCACTCTTCTCAATATCCTGCACATCGGCCCGCTCCTCCTTCTGGGGACAAAGGGAGCTGAAGTATACCCTGCTCTTTTCTCTATTCATCTGAAGGCCCGAGAGGGAATTTAACTCTCCCATAATCTCGGCAATCGTCTGTAAACCCTCCGTCGATGGCTGGATTAACACCAAGAGATTATCTGCATAGATAAGGTGGGTAACGGGAGGATCTACCCTCCTGAACAACGGGATCAGCCTCCCACGGTGCACTTCCAGATCCATCAAACATGTGATGTATTTCATGACAAGCGTGAACAGGTAAGGGGACAGGGGGTCACCTTGCCTAAGCCCACAGTTGCTCTGGAAGTACCCATAAGGGATGCCCTGGATGAGGACAGAGAAAGTGGGGTACATGATGCACTCCCGGATCAATGCAACCCAGTGGTCCGCAAAACCCATGGCGGTCATCAGATGACAGAGGAAGTCCATATTGACCATGTCATACGCCTTTCTCATGTCCAGTTTCACACATGCTTTCTCCCCTCTGGGTTTGCTAAAGCCCCTCACCATCTCATGAGCCAGGAGGCTGTGCTCGGCGATCGACCTCCCCTTGATGAACGCAGCCTGATTCGGAGATACCAAGTCCTGCATGATCCCCTCCATCCGCCGGCACATAAGGTGTGTAATTATCTTATAAAGATAATTACAGCACGCAATTGGTCTGAAATCCGCCAATGCTGTCGCTCCCTCCTTCTTTGGCACTAAGGTCAGGAAAGTGTGGTTCAGCTCTTTCAGTACCTTCCCTTTGATGAAGAATTCCTGCACCACCTCCAAGACCTGATACTTCAGAATGTTCCAGTGGCGTTTGTAGAACCCACTGCTAAAGCCATCCGATCCGGGAGTCTTGTTGGGATCCGCCAACTTGACAATAGATTCCACCTCCTCCAAAGTAATAGGGGCAAGAAGAATGCTATTCCCATACGGAGTCACCAATCTCTTCGTAACAACATCTGGGAACACAGACAGGTAGTCAGTCTGGAAATATAACTCAGAGTGGTACCTGACCGCCTCATCCTGGATCTCAGCCGGCTCCCCCACAAGGTTGCCATCTACATCAAGAAGCTGGGAGATGTGATTCCTATGCTGTCTGGTCCGGATGACATCATACAAGAACTTGGAACATCGGTCGCCGTCCTTGAGCCAGGAACATTTGGCACACTGAGCCGAGCTAATCTCCTTCAGTAGCCGCAAGATGTTGACTTCTCCGATCAGCTCCTTCTCTCTCGCCGCCAGGTCACTGGTAAGCATGTCAGATTGCATGTCCTGCTGGATAGCCCGCAGCTCCACCTCCTTATCTTCTAAGGTAAACTTGGGCAACCCCTTCACCCAACTCCGAAGAGCCTTCTTCGTAGCCTTGAGTCGACGCACCAAGCGAAACTGGGCCGTCCTCTCCTGACAGCTAGTAAGCCCCTCTGAGACAGCCTCCGGATAGCCCTCCGAGATATACCAACAGTTGTTGTACCTGAATGGGCTGGACTTCCCAGGAGACCGAGTAGTGAAGCCTATCCTGATGGGGGAATGATCGCTCGTCCCAGCGGCCAGGCCCTCAGCCGAAGAATTGGAAAAATGTCGGAACCATTCCCTGTTGCCCAGGGCTCTATCAAGCTGGCATGCAACCCTGTTCCAGATTACTTTGTTATGTCAAGTCCAAATGAAGCCTGAGCGAGACAATCTCTGGAGGCCCGTCTGGAGCAGACATCTCTGGAAATCATATAGTATATAGTCTGGAACTGGGCGGCCGCCCACCTTCTCCCCACGATGCAAAAGGGTATTGAAGTCCCCGATTAGCAGAAGCGGAAGCGACGACGAATCAGCAGCGACAGCAACCCTGGAGATGTCGCTCCATAGGGACTCCCGTCTCCTCCTGTCGTTGTGCCCGTAAACCGCCCCCAACAAGAACCGAAAACCATCCTTATTCGAGAAGGAGATGGTGATCATCTGCTCCGTCATCAAGATCAAGTCCACTTTCCAGCTCTTCGAGTTCCGTCTGACCCAAATTCTGGCCATGCCACAAAGCGCCAGGTTGTGTAGTTGGGCCCAATGAGGTGGGGTCCGTCGAGCAAGGGTCTTTTCACCTTTGATCTTCAATTCTAACAGTACAGAGATGTCGCACTTCTCTCTGTGAAGAACCCCACAAATCTCTCTCCACCTCCCTAGCGAACAAGTCCCCCTCACATTTCAGGCGATGATAGCCATTAATCAATAAGAGGATGAATCCCCTGGGAAACACCCGGATTGGCACCTGGGGAAAGTACCGCATCCGACGCTAAAAGATCCTCCTCCATCCCAGTCGGGATGGGCCACTGGGGAACGACCTGAGAGAGCACCATCGCCCAGGCAGGGTTGTCAACACACACCGCCTCCTCCCTTGTAGAAGGATGCCCCCCCTCCCTGGAGGGACCGTCACTCAGCGGACCAACAGCACGTCGCTTCCTACAGTAAACAAGCCCCTCAGCCGATCCGCCACCCTCTCGCTCATCTCTCCCCGACGCCACCATGCCTATGGTAATCATACCTCTCTGCCCCGGGTCGGAGATCAAAGCCCCACTCGTGGAAGCTAGCTGGGTAGAAATATTGAGGCTCATTCCGTCATCACTCACTGGAGGAGTCCCGCCAAGACCTCTCCACTGTCATCTCTGGAATTCATGTCACAGGGTGAATCTGGAACCTCACTACAGGGAATATGTGGCTCCACCGGGGAGCCTACTGACGAACAAGCACTGGCCAGATGTCCGAAACAAGTACATCGTGCACAAGTAGGTGGGATCCATTCGTATTCCACCTTCTGGGTTAGCACCTCTCCAGAAGGAATTTCATATTCCACCACCTTCGGCAACTCCCCCCAGCTCGAATCTCCACAAAAATCCTGGCATCCATCAACCTCGATCGAAATGCAGTAGCTTCGTCCGCCTTGATCGGGGTGCCCACCAAGCTCGCCAGACGCATCAGCAATGGGATACTCCAGAACCGGACAGGGAACTCAGGGAAGCGAATCCATACAGGGATGGCATTCAGGACTTCCCTCTCACATCTAAGTTCTGGAGTCCATTCCTTCAGAATGATGAGCCTGTCGTCGAACGTCCAGGGGCCGCCTTGCAGGATCCTTGCGACATCCTCTACAAGCCCAAACTTCACATAGTAGAAGCCGTTCTCGCGATCAAAGAACTCCATACTCCCCTTAGGCTGCCAGACACGTGCTGCATAACCCCGGATCTGTCCGTAGAAAGGTTTGTTGCCTAGGACGTACAAAACCAGAGTATTCTGCCAGTACTCCATCGATGTGGGACTTTTCGGTCCCACAGGTTTGCAAATATCTGCCCAGGACCTTCCAGCCGGCGGTGTAGTTGCCCCATATCGCCTGGGGACAACCTCCGGGAGGGAAGATCCAGACCCCTGATCCACCACCTTACTCTTTCCCTTATCCGTCGCGGTCGCCTTTGGCCGCCAGCCCACCGATCTCCCAGCAGACACCATAGGACCACGGGCCGATGGCCGCGCCCCTGACCCGCCCTGTCGTCTGTCAGCAGGATGGCGATCCCTAACATGGCCCTGTTCTCCTCCTGCCTTTCCCCCTCTTTGCCACGCGACGACGCGTAACCGTCGTCCGTCCTCCTCCCTCCATCTGGCCCCATTGAGATCCAGATCCGGCTCCGAATTCGAAGTTAGGTGCGTTGGAGACACCCCGCAGAATCCGATCCTCGTCCGAAACCGAAACCGACCCCTCCGCCGCCGTAGAGGGTCCGCCATACCCCCCCCCCCCCCGCCATCGTCCCCCCCCCTCCCCCGCTCGCAGCAGATCCGAGGGGTCCGCCCGACCCCCCCACCTTTGTTCCCACCCCCCTCCCCCCCCACTGCCTGGGGGGGCGCCGCCGCTCGCATCAGATCCGGGGGGTCCGCCCGACCCCCCCACCACCGATCCCCCCCCCCCCCCCCCGCCGCCGCCTGGGGGGGGCGCCGCTGCACGCAGTGGATCTGGGGGGGTCCGCCCGACCCCCCCACCAACGATCTCGCCCCCCCCCCCTCTCCGCATGGCGGGTCGCTGCCGCCGACCTGGGGGGGGGGGGGGGGGGGGCAGCCCGGCCGCCCCTTCTTCCCGGACTTCCTTCCCCCGCCGGCGAGGGGATCAGGTGGCCGCGGGGGAGGAACCCTAGCCGCTCGGTCGTCCGCTCCCGCACCCGAGTTCTCCATTTATTATATATATATATATATATATAAATGTTCCAAAACCAGCCGGCTGGTTTTGTATTATAGAAACACCCTATATTTTATGGATTGGATTAGAATTTAGTGGTTGAGATTAAAAGATGTAGATCCCACCATCTTTTTAAGTCATTTAATCTCAACCATGCAATTCCAATCCAACGTATATAACATAGGTTGCCTCCATAATACAAAACCAGCCGGTTGGTTCTAGCACTCCTTTCTCTCTCTCTCTCTCTCTCTCTATATATATATATATATATATATATATATATATATAGGGTCCGGATCGGAAGTTCCGTTTTTCGGAGTCCTGCCCAAGCCTCGTGTCCCATTGGCTGTTGGATCACGTGGCATCGTGTAGGCCCCGCGCGGGTCCCGCTCGATCCGAGGGTGCACGGGTGCGGGACTTTGGTGGGACTATGCGGGTGGAGCTCTCAATCCGCCCATATATATATATATATATATATATATATATATATATATATATATATACAAGGAAAAGATGTCGGCTCCAAACCCTAGCTCTGCTAGGGCATCGATGTTCTCGATCGAGACGCCTCCCCCACGGCCTCCGGACCCGCTTGCCAGGGGCAGTGTGAGGATCGGGAGGAAGGGGGGTCGGGCGGACCCCTTCGCGCAGCGGCGGAGGCCCCCCAAGCGGGAGGGGACCGGGAGAGAAGTGGGCCGCCGCTCGCATCAAATCGGGGGGGTCCTCTCGACCCCCCCACCACTGATCCCCCCCTCCCCCGCCTGAGGGGGGCGCCGCCGCACGCAGTGGATCCGGGGGGTCCGCCCGACCCCCCTCCCAACGATCTCGCCCCCCCTCTCCGCCTGGGGGGGCGCCGCCGCCGACCTTGGGGGGGGGGAGGGGGGGGGCAGCCCGGCCCCCCCCTTCTTGTCGGACTTCCTCCCCCCGCCGGCGAGGGGATCAGGTGGCCGCGGGGGAGGAACCCTATCCGCTCGGTCGCCCGCTCCCGCACCCGAGTTCTCCATATATATATATATATATATATATATATATATATATATATATATATATATATATGTTCCAAAACCAGCCGGCTGGTTTTGTATTATAGAAGCACCCTATATTTTATGGATTGGATTAGAATTTAGTGGTTGGGATTAAAAGGTGTAGATCCCACCATCTTTTTAAGTCATTTGATCTCAACCATGCAATTCCAATCCAACTTGTATAACATAGGTTGCCTCCATAATACAAAACCAGCCGGTTGGTTCTAGCACTCCTCTCTCTCTCTCTCTCTCTCTCTCTCTCTCTCTCTCTATATATATATATATATATATATATATATATATATATATAGGGTCCGGATCGGAAGTTTCGTTTTCGGAGTCCCGCCGAAGCCTCGTGTCCTATTGGCTGTTGGATCACGTGGCATCGCGTAGGCCCCGTACGGGTCCCGCTCGATCCGATAGTGCACGGGTGCGGGATTTGGTGGGACTATGCGGGTGGAGCTCTCAATCCGCCCTTATATATATATATATATATATATATATATATATATATATATATATATACAAGGAAAAGATGTCGGCTCCAAACCCTAGCTCTGCTAGGGCATCGATGTTCTCGATCGAGACGCCTCCCCCACGGCCTCCGGACCCGCTTGCCGGGGTCATTGTGAGGATCGGGAGGAAGCGGGGTCGGGCGGACCCCTTCGCGCGGCGGCAGAGGCCCCCCAATCGGGAGGGGGCCGGGAGAGAAGTGGGGGGGGGGGGTTCGGGCGGACCCCCCAGGCGGTAGGGAGGCCCCCAGGCGGAAGGGGGCCGGAAGAAAAGAGGGGAAGGGGGGGGGGGGTCGATTGGATCGCGGGGGGGGGGGGGGGGGGGGGAGGGGGGGATCGGACGGACTCCCCCAAGGCGGCGAGGCTGTGAGGAGAAGGGGAACTGACGACCAATGCATCGGACTTGTCAAACGCTCTGATGTTCGAATTCGGGTCTGGTTCTGGGTTCAAGGATGGCCGCGACGATGATGAAGGCTGGATGACGGTGGTGAGACGTCGCCCGCGAGGGAGAAGAGGGGTCCAGACGCAGACAACGGGTCAGACGGGCTCTGGTCGGATCATGAGTAGGCCGTCAAACGGCCAAGGGGGATCCCGTCGCCCGAGGGGTGGGTCGGGAAGCACAGAGACAGGATGGCGGCCCAAGGTGACGGCGGTAGAGAAAGGGAAAGGTATTGCTGGGGAGGTCGGAAGACAGAGCCCGATGCCTTCCCTGTGCTACAACCTGTTCGTTCACCGGTGCACCTAGGCCCAAATCTTGGAAGGACGTCTGCATGCCGGTGGGGCCAAAGAGCCCAACGTCGATGGAGTATGTGCTACCGATGAAGGTGGGAGGTGGTCTTCGGGCCTACTTTCCGGCAGATGAGATTGCCGAGGTGACAGAATTCTGGCAGAACACGCTGGTGATGTATGTGTTGGGCAGCAAACCATTCTATGGACAGATCCGGGGGTATGCAGAGCGTGTATGGCGTCCCAAGGGGAGCATGAAAATATTTTTCAGAGAGAATGTGTTATACTTTGTAAAGTTCGATTTGACGGAGGACGTGACCAGGATTATACAAGGAGGCCCTAGTTCTTTGACGGGAGGCTTATTATTATGAAGGAATGGACACCTGAACTACTCTGTGAGATGGAGGTTCTGAATGCGATACCAGTTTGGATTCACTTTCCTGAGTTCCCAGTGAAATACTGGAGCATACCCCTGCTCATGAGATTGGCCAGTCTGGTTGGCAAGCCGATCAAGGCGGATGAGGCTACGGCCTTCCGCACTAGACTGATGTACGCAAGGATATTTGTAGAGATAAAGGCGGGGATGGAGCTCCCGAGAATCCTTGAGTACCAAGTGGCGTCCGGAGAGGTCCTAACATAGGTAGTTGAATATGATTGGGTTCCCCCAATGTCACGACCCGCACCCTGATTAGGGGCACGAGCACGTCGGTACGTCCAGCCTACGCCGCAGAATCGGCGGTATAACGGTGTATAGGTCTACTAGAAAGTATAACATCTAGACACAATATATATGTACCTGTCATCTCCGCATGGAGGTATGTAATCTCAACTCAATCATAAGACATCTAAGGAAGATAGACACGAATATCATAAAGATATGATGGAAATATATGAACTGAAAAAGATGCGAAGTCACAACACAGTTTAGAGTTAAAGACATAACACAAGAATCAAAAATATAACATAAGTCTCAATACTAGCTGGAACGCAGTCCAGTCAAACCTATCTAACAGTCTAAGCAGGAGGTAAATCCTCTACTGGCACCAAGGGTAACATCTGATCAAAGTCTCCATCTTGGCCATACCCGTAATAGGTAGAGCAGTCGGCCTCTAAATCCTCTGTAAACATCAACGGTAATCCTGTTAGGATAATGAACGAGCACAAACACCAACAGCAGCTCCATAGTATTGACAAATGCTATAAAAGACAATCATAATGGAATACAAGATGATATATTGTAAGTAAAACATGATATATAAACTGGAAATCATGTCAGGGTGTAACGTAAAGGAAAGTAGAATAGTACAAGAATATCTGATGTATAATGTAAAGATAAAATGTGCCTTAAGATATTATAGCATTATGTGATCGGCTTGGGTCCAGATCAGACTGTTCCATTTGGCCCCGCTATTATAGAAAAATCTCAGGAAGGGTCAAGCCGGCCAACATGGAAAGCGAGCACAAGAAATATAAGATTTCACTACACCCTACGTGCGGTGAGGGTGACGCAAGCACAAGAATAGTGACATGGGGGTATTGATTACATAACTTATAATTACTTCCCATCCCTGAATAGTATATGGATCCGGACATAACACGTCATGACACGGGATTCTCCAAGAGGGTAGCTAATCCCCCTCAGGAATCAGTGTCTATACAAGTACAAGAATACAAGTACAAGAAATAAGATCGAACAATGTACCAATATACCAAGAAAGTCCAGGAATAACATCTCATGCCAGGATCCGACGTATACTAGTCCGTACACCATCGTGACAAGAATCAAGTAAAATACTATAACTGAATCGGATACAGAAAATATCAAGACAAGGAACTACTATCAAAGAATGTACTCGTCTGCGGTCCTGAGCTGTCAAGTGGGATCGATGCTCAGAGTGATATCACAGACCTAAAGAGGAGATATATATGAGTTAATTAGGGTTTAACAGTGTTTGACATGATTTATTAATGTATGATATGCCATCTAGGTCAAACTAGGTCAAACTAAGTCAAACTCAGTCAAACTAGGTCACACTAAGTCAAACTAGGTCACATGAAGTCAAACCAAGTCAAACTAGGTCAAACTAGGTCAAAGGTTGACTTACACTTGACTTTTGGTCAACTGGTCAACTATGGTCAACTCCTAGTCCAATCTAGGTCAAACTAGCCAAATGGTTGACACATAGTTGACTTTTGGTCAACTGGTCAACTCTAGTCAAGTTCTAGTCAATTCTAGGCCAAGTGTTGACTTGTAGTTGATTTTTGGTCAAAACAGTCAAACTTGGTCAACCGATGTCAAAACTAGTCTAAGTATCCTATTTCTAACATTTGTCTACCAAGATACAATATACCTTGGTCATATTGGTATTCCGGTACCAATACCTTGGTTGGGACCTGTAGAATAGAATAATGGGATGATTTGTTTATTGATGAGAGACTACATATATATAGGAGAGGCTAGCCTCCTCTCCTATTACTCTAAGCAATATGGGACTAAAGCCCAATTACTAATAACTCTAATATAACACTTATTTCTAATATTTCTTAACACCCTCCCTCAAGCTGGAGCATAGATGTCAATCATGCCCAGCTTGTTACATAAAAATTGAACCCGGGGACCCAGGAGAGGCTTTGTGAAGATATCAGCTATCTGGTCACCGGTCCGCACATGTTGAAACCTTATCACTCCTTTTGTATATTCATCACGAACAAAATGAATATCAATTTCAATATGCTTCGTCCTTTCATGAAATACTGGGTTGGTGGCAATGTGAATAGCAGATTGGTTATCACACCATAGGTCTGCCACTTGAGATCCTGCGTCTTCTCCCAGTTCTTGTAGGAGATGCTTCATATATAATATTTCTGACGTGCCATGAGCAATAGCTCGATATTCTGCTTCTGAGCTTGAGCATGCTATCACACTTTGTTTCTTGCTTTTTCATGATACAAGATTTCCGCCAACAAATACGGAGTAGCCAGATGTAGACCGTCTATCTGCCAGACTTGCTCCCCAGTCAGCATCAGTAAAACACTCAATGCGAGAATGTCCGTTATTCTCCATTCGAATTCCTTTCCCTGGATTCTTTACTAGATAACACAGAATTCTGAGAACTGCCTGCCAGTGTGGAACT
The DNA here is from genome assembly GCA_029216955.1 of Iris pallida. NCBI lineage: Eukaryota > Viridiplantae > Streptophyta > Magnoliopsida > Asparagales > Iridaceae > Iris > Iris pallida. The sequence continues at coordinate 6,946,169 of JANAVB010009399.1, read as the reverse complement.
CTTGGAGAAGCCATGAATCTACTCGCGACGCTTACTGCAAAAGAAATATCCGGACGCGTCATGACTGCCAAGTAGTTGAGTTTACCAACCACTCGACGATACTGATCTGGATTGGTCATCAGGACCCCTTCGTCTAGAAGTAACTTCGCCCCTGGATCCATAGGTGAGTTTGCTCCCTTTGCTTGCATCATGCCTGCATCATTTAGTATATCCAGTACATATTTTCTTTGAGACATTACAATGTCCCGCTTTCCCCGTGTGACTTCAATACCCAAGAAATAGTTCAAGGATCCCATATCTTTGGTTTGAAATTGTTCTCCAAGAAACTTCTTGAGATTTGCAATACCCTGTCTGTCATCTCCCGTGATTACAATGTCATCAACGTAGACACCAAGCAGTATTCTTCCAGCAGATGTGTGTCGATAGAAGATTGAATGGTCCTTCTTCGACTGACACATTCCAAATTGAGTAACCACCTGTGTAAATCTACCAAACCACGCACGTAGTGATTGTTTCAGGCCATAGAGAGCCTTCCTGAGATGACACACCTTACCCTCCCTTGCAACGAACCCGGGAGGTTGCATCACGTAGACTTCTTCGTCAAGATCCCCGTGGAGGAAAGCATTTTTGATATCTAGCTGAAGTAAAGGCCAGTCATAGCGAACGGCCAACGCCATGAGAACACGAACGGACGTTATTTTGGCCACAGGAGAGAAGGTCTCAAAGTAATCCTCACCATATGTTTGAGAGAATCCTTTGGCCACCAGACGAGCCTTCAATCGATCAAGAGTGCCATCCGGTTTCACCTTAATCGTGAACACCCACTTACAACCGACAGCCTGTTTACCAGTAGGTAAATCGACTAAGTCCCAGGTATGATTCTCCTGGAGAGCCTTTATCTCCTCGTGCATAGCAGCACGCCAACCAGGATGTCGGAGACCCTCCTCAGCGTTCTTGGGGATCTGAATCCCATCAATAGTAGCTACCAGAGACTGAGTATGACAACTAAGACCTTTATAGTTGTCAACATACAAGGGATGATCTCGACACGCACGACGAGGACGTGCTGGAGGCAGAATCCCCGGAGCTGCGGGCGGAACTGGTGGAGCTGCGGGCGGAACTGGTGGAGGCAGCTCATTGGAGCCGGAGCTACTGGTGGAACCAGAGGAGGATGATTCTGTGGTGGACGTCGTTAATGGCTGACTTGGTGTATGTGGACCATCATCCTGGGTGACTGGCTCGGTAAGAGAGGGCACCTGTACTGGAGGCTGTTGTGTTTGAGGAGGAAACAGCAAAAAATCTTCTTCTGGATAAATTAGGGGTGTCGGACCTATTGATTGGGGAAACGGTGGAAAGTTTGATTCGACAAAGGTAACATCCCGAGTGAAAAAATATCTCTTTAAGACAGGAGAGAAACACCGATACCCTTTCTGATCTTTAGGATACCCAAGAAAAATACATTGTATTGCCTTAGGATCTAATTTAGAAAGGGTTGGTCGGGTATCCCGAACATAGCATAAGCAACCAAAGATACGGGGAGGCAGAGGAAACGGTTCTTTTCCAGGAAAGAGCTGAGAAAAGGGAGTGCTACCATTGAGCACTGACGACGGCATGCGATTAATAAGAAAACAAGCCGTATGAACCGCATCCGACCAAAATCTCTTGGGAGTACGTGCTTGAAACATAAGTGCACGTGTTGTTTCCAATAAATGGCGATTCTTGCGTTCGGCAACACCATTTTGTTGGGGTGTATACGCACAAGAGGTTTGGTGGATAATGCCATTGCTGGCCAGATGTTCAGCAAGATCACGAGATAAATACTCACGGCCATTGTCACTTCGAAGGATTTTGATTGGGAGACCAAATTGTGTTGTTATCTCGGCATGAAAGTTGCACCAGATGTTAAATAATTCAGCGCGACTTTTCATCAAATAAAGAAACGTGACACGTGAGTAGTCATCGTCAAACAGGTACAAGCCTCCAGCCACATGCCCCTTACCAATAGTCTTCCCAGTTGTCAGGTCCTGAAAAACACAACCATCAGGAAAGAATGTTACTGAGCAATGAAGTTCACGAGTCAGTTGACTAATAGAAAGTAAACTGAATGGGTTCCCAGGAGTAAGTAGAACAGAGTTGAGTGATAATCCGGGAGAAAGAGTGGCACTTCCACGGCCGCGGACTGTCAGGGAACCGCCATTTGCAACAGTAATGCCAGAAGCACGACGGACAGGTACATAATTATGTATCATACCTGCGTCACCAGTCATGTGAGCGGATGCACCCGAGTCAATTACCCACTGCTTGGGATTGACAATGCATGCTGCAGAGTATCCGGCTGTGGAACCAAACGTTGATGCTTCACCACGACGTTGAGCCTGGAACTCAAGAAATTCCGCGTACGAATCGTCGCTCAATGGAACCGAGCGAATGCTATTATCAGGAGCATCCGAAGTAATATTGGCAATAGGAGCTTTAGGACACTGCCACTGAAAATGTCCTTGTTGGCCACAGTGAAAGCAGGTCCGTAGTCGTCCCCCATCACGACCACCATTGCCTCGTCCGCCATCACGTCCATAAGTCCGACCACCTCGTCGTCCACCACGTCCACCACGAACGCCAGGACGAGCAGCGCTACTAAGAGCAGATCGATCGGCAGGAGCATCCCCCGGAGTGGTCTCAACCACCTTTGCGGCCCTTAGAACACGGAAGTGGGCCTCCATCAAGGATGGAACATCAGATCCAGCAATGATCTGGGAACGAGCCGAGTCCGCATCAGGACGAAGAGATGCAAGATATGCCATAACATGAAGCTGCTCGCGTTGAGACCGAGCTTCATTGATATCTGACGTCAGAGGAAGAATACGATCAATTTCATCCACCATCGCCTTGAAGGATCGGAAGTGGTCCTTATGAGACTTGTCTCCCTGATTAGCTCGGTAAACGCCAACAACCGAATCATATATGCGGGACAAGTCGCGCTTTCCATCAAACGCCGTTGCTAGGACCTCCCATAGCTCCTTGACTGTGTTCGTGTTTTGAACCATGTCCTCGACGGACGGTTCCATGGAGTTCATCAACTGTGTAAACAGTCGACTATCATCCGTCTCCCACTGTTCAAAAGTGGGATCAGTCGTTGCCGGAGGGTTGTCAGTTAAATGTTTAGACAGCCGCATCCCACGGAGTGTTTTCTCAACCTTCTTACGCCATGTTGAGTAACCATCGGGACCGTCCAATCGACGGTCGACAAGTCGAATCGAAGAGACCGTCGTGCCAGTACTTATCATATTGCTGACACCGGTACCATCATCGGTCTTCGGATCTGTCATCGTCGCGAGTTCTTCCAACCCCAAATATCACACCAACTTTACGAATGCGCTATAAACGTGGCCACCGCCGGTGCGCGCATGTAAAGTAAACACGTCAGGACACAGGAGAAAATACGATCATTCTCTGTGTAGATCCTGATGTGATGATCGGGGTAGGATAAACAAAATATAGCATTTGTTAATTCCCGACGGCGTAATCTAGGAACAGAAGGTGCCCAAATAAAGCATTTGGCGACAATCTGTCTTCGAAATACGCCGTTCCCTTCCTTTTTTTTTTTTTTTCAAAAGGAAAGACGGCTAGGGTTAGGGTTTGGATGTGAAATAAGTAACATAATGGCAGCTAGGATTAGGGTTTGGATGGGCTAGGTTTAGAGTGGAGCGGGGGGGGGGGGGGCGCCGACCGGGGGGGGGGGCTGCAGGTGCCGGATCTCGGGGGGGGGGGGTGCTGGAAAAAGGGGGGGGGGCGCTGGGACAGAGGGGGGGGTGCTGGGACAGAGGGGGGGGGGCAGTGGCGGGGGCAGGGGGCGCTGGTGGGGGGGTGCAGCAGCAGCAGCAGCGGACAGGGGGGGTGCAGGATCGGGGGGGGGGGGGGCGCTGGTGGGGGGGGGGGGACAGCAGCAGCAGGGGGCGCGAGGGGGGGGGGGGGTACTGTAGCACGCGGAGGGGGTGGTTGAAATTTTTTTTTTTTTTTTTTTTTTTTTTTTGTGGAGAGAGGGGTGGATGGATTATGGCTCTGATACCATGTAGAATAGAATAATGGGATGGTTTGTTTATTGATGAGAGAGTACATATATATAGGAGAGGCTAGCCTCCTCTCCTATTACTCTAAGCAATGTGGGACTAAAGCCCAATTACTAATAACTCTAATATAACACTTACTTCTAATATAACTCTTAACAGGACCCAATACCTTAACTTAGGTAAATCTATACCTTAGCCTCTAACCAATACCTTAGCATATCTTATCCTCACCCTATGCAACTCCAATACCTTGCTAAGGTATTCCAATACATTACCTTGATATCTTGATACCTTACCTTGGTATCTTGATACCATACCTTGGTCATAAGGTAAACTAATCATTTACCTTGAAGGTAAAGGTAATTCATATTTACCTTAAGATATTAACTTGATATCATGAGATATCAAGATACCCCTCAAATATCTAACTAACTAACTATCTAATGTACTAACATAACATCTTAACTAATATCTAACATATAACCTAAAGTATCTAGGTAAACTCATTTACTTTGAAGGTAAACCCAATACCTTACCTTGTAGGTAAACCATTACCTTAAGGTAAAAGGTAAATCTAAGATACACTATCTACTCCTAAGGTACTAGCATCTAGTATCCTAAGATACTATCTATCTTAACTCTAACATCTACTAGACACTAACTAACTAACCATCTAATCTTCTAACTCTAATATATCAAAGATACTAAGATATCTATATGCACTAATTATCTTAACTTCTAAGATAACTCTAACATATTCCAACTAAATTTAATACTAATACTTGATACCAAATAGGGTACCTTACTCAAGTCCCAATACTCTCTTATCCTTACTCATGATACTTGAGTGTCATGATACCAATATCCTCATGGTACCCAAGTATCACACTAGTACCTTTTCCAAAACTTTAATATCTTGACATAAAACTTATCTATATTTGGCTTACTTGATAACTATTTGTATCAACATAAACACACACTAACTAAAACATATTACCTAACAATGATAAATATATGTACTATATCATACATATTCTTGACAACCTATGATACCTACATTCACTTGATATCCATACTACATAGGCTCATAGGATACACAAAATGTCTATGTCGTATAGTTAGTTTTCTATTTAAAACCAATATTGCACCTATTAGACCTATTCACTAAATTCTAAGATTAAAGTATGTCGTAGCCCTTTGTATTAGCTTTCCGAAATTTTAAATGGATCACATTTTCGTGTCCGGAAGCTCCCGGAATCGCAAAAACACCGAAACGTGTTCGTCTTTCGGACAGCTGACACTCAAACAATTTTATAGAAAGTTCTAGAACGATTTTGGCCTATTAAAATATATATTTGGAAAGCTAACTTCGATACGGTTCTTTAAAAAAAATGGAAGATTAATCAGAATTCTGAGCTAAAAGTTATGACATTTCTAAGTTGCTATGGCTACTAAAAACGTGGATGAATATTGTGACGAATTTGGGTTGTTTTGGACAAAAAAAACACATCTCACTCTCCACACCATTAACCCCCTTGCTACTCACTTCACATAACACACACAACCACTCGCACTACTAACCACAAGCAACACACACACTCACAATCTAAAACAAACACACCACTATACACACACACACACACACACACACACACACACACACACACATATATATATATATATATATATATATATATATATATATATATCAGTCCACTATATCACTATATTAATGTGTCACAACCCGCTCTCGAATAGTCGGACACGAGTCAGACACGCCCAGCCTACGTCGTTAGACACGATGAAGTAAGCTGTACCAATCTAGGAAAACTACATGGCAATATGAAAATATACAAATCACAGCATCTCTATAAACGATCCTAGAATCCAAAGTACAATTCTATGATTTATTACATTCATCCAGAAGCAAGGTAAAGTCTGATGTCTCTAATACAATGAAAGTAATCTGCTAGAAAGGAAAAGATAACTAGGCCTCCTCGGCCCCTAGGTCCAGTGCAGCTCCAGCTGGCTCTAGCATGTCAGCAGGCTCACGCCCATAGTACGTATCACACGAAGTCTCCATCTCACCTGCAACATATCCAATCAGGAACGGAGCAACGCATAGTTCTAGTTAATGAACAAGAACATCAAGATATGAAATGGCACTGAGAAAATATGATATGTAAATAAACTGGAAGTACAAGCAAGATCCTGAAAGTACGAGAATGTAAAGTACAAGCATGTAAACCTGAACCTGAAGTACCTGAAGCTGTCATGTGTGCAATGATTTGAAATACAACTAGCATATGTGACCGGCTGGGGTAAGAACAGGAATAAGTACAGGAATAAGTGTACGGCTTAGGGCCCGCGTGCACAGTGCGAGGCCTAAGCTATCTACAGGAATATCAGAACATGGGTGTGGTCACATAGCTAGTGTATTTTCCCTCCCCGACCATAAGTAAGCACAGGATATGAAAATACAAGAGTACAAGCACGTGTCGTAATGTGTCACAAGGAAGCACAGTATATGTATGAACAGAACCATAGAATGTACTTGTCTTTCTCCGGGAAAGTGCGGGTAATGAATGGAGCTAGATGTCCTCCTGTTATGATGTTTACAAGTTGATTAAAATCTTAACAAATTATAAGTATTTATCTTGTGATTTCTATCCATGGTTATTATAAAGTATTTATATGATATACTAAATGATTAAGTTTTATTAAAATATAGGAATCCTATCATTAAGAAGTTACTGTCTACATCTTAAGTATAGAGAACCACCACTCTCCAAGTTACCAACACTAAAGTTCAAAGGCTATTAATCCTGCTTAACACCATGACTTAATCATTTGGTGTGCTAAAATAGTAACAGGGATGAGATAAGGTTATCAATTAGCAGTATTTCAGTTCAAAGCTTTATAATCAAATAACATTTATCTAACTTGCAGATCAAACTAAACTCATATCACCATGCTAATTTTAAATCAACTGGACATGTGTATCCCGGCCCATTAGTTCCAAAATAGACACAAACGCCAGCACCCTTACTGTCATAAAAGGCCAAACCACTCAGGCCAGTCCCCAAAAATCTGCTAAGCTATACATCACCTGCTACCATAACCCAATGGTCACCTGTACCTACATAACCTTCCAATTGTCATAACTTCAAAGTACCCATGGAACTCAACAAGAGAAAAATAGTAAAGCTTCCTAAAGCATTTAAACCCAACAGCTATGAGCCGACCAAAGTATAGAAAAAACATGCCCAGTTAGGAAATCTTTAATTAGTAACCATAGGTGAACTACGCTACTCAGCTCACAGCTCAAGCCCCAACCCAAAACTTAACAGAGGAGTGTTACTCTATTCCAGGACTCATTCGTGTAATCCAAACCAATTTAATTAGAAAAAACTAACACACTCATAGTTTAAACCCAAGCTCAGATTTTTGAAGAATATATTATACACACAGTTTGAATTCAAATAAAATCAATATTAGTTTACACAAATATTCTCACAAAAGATTTAAACCCAAAGGCTCAATCCTCTGTCCACTGCATCCGACACCAATCAGGGAGTAAAGTCGGATAGGCATGCAATGCTGGATATGAACTACTGGTCTGCACAAACAGCACTTGACACGCACACCCGACGCCAAATACTTGGACACGGTCAACCTGGACACGAGCTACTGGTCTGCACAAACACGAACGCAAGCACTGCTACTCTTAAACACCAAGCCCGACAAGATCCAAACTCTGACACAGCAAGGTCGAACAGAACTGAATCAACACAATTGAAATCAAGGCTAACACTAAGATTATTCTTCGAGATCGGGAAGGCTAAACATATACTGAGTGATCTGAGTTACTCCAGACACGAACCCGGAGAGTAGATACGTTTCCCGTGTCCGACTCTAACTCGTCTTCCTCTGCAATCGTCCCGCAACCACAATAGAAGCAACAAAACAAACAAGAACAATCCTCAAATCACCATGGTAGGTTTATCAAATTAACGAGAAATTTCAAGGATCCAGATCTGAGTTCGAAACTTACAGTTCATAAGTCAGAATTGAACTAACTCTAATCGCTCTGCTTTGTGATCCCGAAATTCTTAAACAGACAAGAACAGGGAGAAGATCAACAAATGATCGATTACACATCAATCGACAGATCAAAATTGTAGATCCTTACCTCGTCGCCAATCTCTGCTTGTTCAACCACGTAGTCGTTGATCCGAGATTAGGGAGAAAGAACAACTCGCGAAAGAAATGTTCTGAGAATTTCCGATCAACTTGATCATAAACTTCTCATGAAAACGAAGGAACAAAAGAAGAAGATCTCGCTGGTTCGAGATGAAAATACCTCTGCAAACGTCCAGCACAACCTTGCCGCCGCAATGGAGGTCGTGAACGCCGAGATGAGCTCGCCTAGTCGCCGTCTGGTCACCAGGGAGGCGTTCGCCTAGTCGCTGCCATCGCAATCCGTCGTCGCCGCCATCAGCACTCTTACAAACCTAGGGTTAGGTTTTGAGCTTGAGAGAAAAAAATGGGGATGAAGGAAAATTCGAGAGAGTTGTTGCAATGAGCTTCTCTTCCCAGGAAATGAAAATAAATAAGGGCTTGGCTCTATGCAAAATAGTCCCCCCACCAAATAGGATTTAAGCAGAAAAGTCCCTACCCTTTTCACTAATTGTATGAGCATAAAAAATCAGTTAGAAGGAAAATGTTAAGAGGTTACAAAGGGTTAGGAAGAGTGGGGACCACAATTAGTTTGTTACAACTAACTTTTGAATTTGAAATCCTGCTCTTAATTCAATTCCCTCCAAAATATTTATGAGAACTTATTTAAATTTGTTTATTCAAAATTTATTATTTTAGAAAACTTTAAAATTCTCAAAAATTGGGAAAGTGGAGTTACAAATCTCTTCCCCCTTAAAAGAATTTCGTCCTCGAAATTCGAAAACGAAACTAACAATCAAAACAACAATCACAATGATTGTTCACACATAAATCATTTATTGAATTTAAAATTTTCGAAAAACCAAATACAATCGAGCAAACAAACTTGGATAGCACTCCCGCATCTCGTCCTCGCGCTCCGATGTGGACTCTCCCGGAGAGTGATGTCTCACATGACTCGGACAAGCGATATAATCTAATTTCGCAGTTGCTTCTCCCTCAGATCAATGATCTCCACCGGCTGCTCTACGTAGGTCAAGCTCGGACCCACCTCTAGCTCTGAGTGGTCAACAACATGGCTAGGATCTGGAATGTAGCGACGAAGCTGGGATACGTGAAAGACGTCGTGTACTCCATCCAAGTTAGCACGAAGTGCAAGTCGATACGCCATCTCACCAATCTGTGCATTCACGTCGAAAGGTCTGATGTATCTGGGACTAAGCTTCCCGCCTCTGTCAAAACGAATGGTGCCTCTGGTCGGCGAGATCTTCAGGAACACTCTATCTCCAATTGCGAACTCCAGGAGCCGTCTGCTGCTGTCCGTCCAGTGCTTCTGCCGATCCTGTGCAACTCTGAGACGCTCTCTGATCAGTCTGACTTTTTTGGCTGAACCTACCACCATCTTTGGCCCAAGCAAGGTCCTCTCGCCAACGTCGTCCCAAGATAAAGGTGTGCGACATCTCCTTACATATAGTGCCTCAAACGGTGTCATCTCGATGCTAGCCTGATAACTATTGTTATAGGCAAACTCTACAAGATGCAAGTGATCCTCCCACGATCAGTCGAAGTCGAGTGCGCAAACCCGCAGTATATCCTCCAATGTCTGGATGGTCCTCTCGGACTGCCCGTCTGTCTGTGGATGATAGGCGGTGCTGAACTTCAACTGTGAACCCAAGCTCAGCTGTAGACTCCTCCAAAAGTGTGATGTGAACCGGTTGTCCCTGTCTGAGACGATACTCACTGGCACTCCGTGAATCCGCACGATCTGTCGCATGTAGAGGTCTGCAAGCTTCTCGGTCGACAGCCCTACCTTGAACGGAATGGAGTGAGCGGATGAAGAAGACGAAGTCCTAGCACTATTATTTGTTATATGGATATGTGGTAAACCAGAGACGAAGTCCTAGCACTTTGAGGCATTAGTATCAAGTAATAGTGCTAGTGCCTTGAGGCATTAGGCTTGAGGCACTATTATTCACCGGGCGTATGTGGTAAACCAGAGACGATGTCCATGGTTATGTGTTCTCACTTCCACTCTAGAATAGGTAAAGGCTGGAGTAATCCTACTAGTCTATGGCGCTCCGCTTTGACTTGCTGGCATACAAGGCATCTAGAAACGAATCTGGCAACTTTTCGTTTCATCCCATACCACCAAACATACTCCCGCAGATCCTTATACATCTTGGTAGATCCAGGATGAATAGAATACTGCGACTGGTGGGCCTCCTGCGTAATCTCCTCCCGTAAATCCTTGGGCACACACAACTGGTTTTCGTGCCTCAGGGATCCATCCTCTGCAATAGTGAAGTCGTCTAGCAATCCTGCCTCTACCTGACCTCTGAGACATCTGAGCCCCTCATCTAGAAACTGGGCCTCCTTGATCTTCTCTATCAGTCTTGACTGTATCTGCATGTGCATCAGCTGCCCTCGAACTCCCGGAAGAATAATCTCGATCCCAAGACTCTCAAGATCCTCAAGAAGATGTCGGTCCATAGTAAGGAACATAGCAACAGGATATCGACTAAGAGCATCTTCTACCACATTCGCCTTTCCAGGGTGGTATTGCAGATTGATGTCGAAATCCTTCATGAGTTCCAGCTATCTTCGCTGCCTCATGTTTAGTTCCTTCTGAATGAAAACATACTTCAAGCTTTTATGGTCTGTGAAGATGTCCACTCTCTCCCCATACAAATAGTGCTTCCACAGTTTCAAGGCAAAAATAACTGCAGTAAGCTCCAAATCATGAGTAGGGTAATTCTTCTCATGAGGCCTCAACTATCTAGAAGCATAAGCAATGACCCTCTTATTCTGCTCAAGCACACATCCCAAGCCTTTCCCTGATGCATCGCTGTAGATGACGAACCCTCCAGATCCTGATGGCAAAGCTAAAACTGGTGCTGTAGTGAGTCTTCTCTTCAATTCTTCAAATGCTGACTGGCAGGCGTCGCTCCAGATGAACTCCTCGTCCTTCTGCGTAAGCTTCGTTATTGGCTCTGCTATCTTGGCAAAATCTTTTACGAACTTCATGTAGTAACCTGCTAGCCCCAGGAAACTACGAATCTCAGCTACTGACTTGGGAGGTGCCTATGCTTTCACAGCTTCAATCTTCTTAGGGTCCACAGCAATCCCCTCTCCAGTCACCACATGCCCCAAGAACTGTACTCTATCTAAGAAAAACTTACACTTCGAGAGTTTCCCGTACAACTTCTCCTTTCGCAGAATCTTCAAAATAATCCGCAGATGCTCCACACATTCTTCCTTAGTCTTCGAATAGTTCAAGATGTCGTCGATGAAGACTACGACAAACTTGTCCAGATACTTGTGGAAGACCTTATTCATAAGGTTCATAAACACTGCTGGAGCGTTGGTGAGTCCGAACGACATCACTAAGAATTCATACTGGCCGTAACGGGTATTGAAAGCTGTCTTCGGAATATCCTGCTCTCGAACCTTTATCTGATGATACTCCGATCGAAGGTCAATCTTCGAGAAAACTTTAGCTCCACCCAGCTGATCAAACAGCTCATCAATCCATGACAACGAGTATTTATTCTTGATGGTGATGTTATTGAGTGCACGGTAATCGATGCACATTCTAACAGTCCCATCCTTCTTCGGCACGAAGAGTACCGGTGCTCCCCAGGGTAAAGCACTGGACCATATAAAACCCTTGCCTTCCAAATCATCAATCTAGGCCTTCAACTAAGCAGCTTCCTTTGGGTTGATCTTGTAGCAATGCTGGGACTTCGGCGCTGATCCAGGCACTAAGTCGATGGTGAACTCCACATCTCGATCTGGCGGCAATCCTGGCAATTCTTCGGAAAAGATGTCGAGAAACTCTGCAATCAGCGGGTGCGACAACTCCTGGTCTTCTGTAACTGCTCCGAAGTAGACTCCTTCTGGCCTCTCTGTAATCCGTCTTCTGATCTCGAACGGCGAAACTCCAGGCGGGTTGAAAGTAACCTTCCCTTCATGGCAGTCTATTACAGCAAACTGCTCAATCAACCAGTCGATGTCGAGGACTATGTCAAATCTAGGCAATGGCATCACTAGGAATCGAGCCATAAGTTCCCTCCCAGCTATAGTGATAGGGCAATCAACCATCTCACTAACTGGTACTATCCCTCCTCCTATCATAATCCGACAGTTCCTCCTAGTGGGCACAGGTGTGAAGTCGTGTCTATGCAGAAACTCATATGATACAAAGCTATGTGTGGCTCCAGAATCAAACAGTACTATGGCAGAAAATGAATATAAGAAGATAGAACCTGTAATCACGTCCGGAGCTGTCTCATCCTCTTCAACTGTAGCCATGACGTAAGCACGTCCCTGTTGTGGTGGTCTCCTCTGCTAATGGTGCTATGCAAATCGCTGCTGCTGAGTAGGCAGAGCCTGAACCCTCTGAAGTGCTGCTGGTGGTACTCTGGGTGGTGCAGGTGGTGGTCCTCCAGCTCCTCGGGGTGCTCCTATCAGTCGAGCTGCGACCTGTGGGCGGTCCCTCATCTGGTGTGCGCCTGATCCGTAGAATAAGCAAAGCCCGAGCCTCTTGCGGCATTCGTCAAAATGGTGTCCTGGACGGTGACAGAAAGCGCAAGTAACTACCAACTACTGTCTCTGTGGCTGATGTGCGCAAGTAACTACCAACTGCTGTCTCTGTGGCTGATGTGCATAAACTCCGGCTGGAAAGTGATGCTGCTATGCTGGCTGCTGTGGCCTCGCCTGAATCTGAGTCCTCTTTGCCGGTGTTTGATAGCTACTTCTGCTGATGTCCCTGTCCCTCTTGAGTTTCAGGTCCATCTTCTTTTCCACCGCCTGAGCAATCTTGAGAATGCTCGCATAAGTCGTAGCCTGGCTGATCGCCACTGCATGCCTCATCTCTCTGGTGAGGCCCTTCTTGAACCTCCAGGCCCTCTCCTCTGGTGTGCTGACGAGGCTCTCCGCGAACCTGCTGAGTCGAGTGAACTCAAATGTGTACTCTGCTACTATCATGTTTTCCTGCTGTAGCGCCTCGAACTGGATTCGAAGCTCATCTCGCTCTACATCTGGAAAGAACTTCTCTTTGAGCAGGGTTTTAAAGTCTGCCCAGAGAACTTGGGGTGCAGCCAACTGAGGCTCCTCTCGATACCAGGCTCTAGCAAGATCCAAAAGTCGCATGCTCGCAACTTCCACCTTCAGATCATCTGGAATCCTCGCCATCTTCAACGTCCGTTGGACATTTTTCAGCCACTCATCTGCGTAGACTATCCCCTCATGACCCCAAAAATCCATCGGACAGAGGTTCTGATAGTCTCTGGCGGTCCTCGGTCTTGGTGCTACTGGTGCTGGAGGTGATACCGGTGCTGGTGCTGGTGGAGCCGGCTCTCGGGTCCTGAGTACATCTACGACTGTTGCTCGAAACTGTGCGGCCTGGTGGTTCTAAGCCTCCATGAACTGCTGGAACATGGCCATCACCTGGGCGTCGTCGAACGTTATCGTCGGGGACAACGGAGGAAAGATAGGAGGCGGTGGCGGAAGCTGCTCCACTGGAACGTCTGGTGCAGGCTGATCCGAAGTTCTTCCAACTCCGGGCTGATCTGCGGTCTTCCTGGTGGCGACCATCCTGCAATAGAAAGAAAACTTCGTTGATTGCAAAAACCTAAACCTACAAGTAAATAGTAAATATTTTATATAATATCCATATACCCGATGTACCCGATTTTCTATGTTGTGATTCAAGTTTTCCTAGTTTAAATCAAGTCCCCAATAGTACACTAATGCCTAGGTACCATTAGGAAAGACCTGTATGGGCCACCACTAAAAACATGTCACGACCTGCTCCCGAATAATCGGACACGAGTCGGACACGCCCAGCCTTCGTCGTTAGACACGATGAAGTAGCTGTACCAATCTAGGGAAACTACAAGGCAATATAAAAATATACAAATCACAGCATCTCTATAAACAATCCCAGAATCCAAAGTACAATTCTATGATTTATTACATTCATCCAGAAGCAAGGTAAAGTCTGATGTCTCTAATACAACGAAAGTAATCTGCTAGAAAGGGAAAGATAACTAGGCCTCCTCGCTCCTTAGGTCCAGTGCAGCTCCAGCTGGCTCTAGCACGTCAGCAGGCTCACGCCTATAGTACGTGTCACACAAAGCCTCCATCTCACCTGCAACATATCCAATCAGGAACGGAGCAAAGCACAGTTCTAGGTAATGAACAAAAACATCAAGATATGAAATGGCACTGAGAAAACATGATATGTAAATAAACTGGAAGTACAAGCAAGATCCTGAAAGTACGAGAATGTAAAGTACAAGCATGTAAACCTGAACCTGAAGTACCTGAACCTGTCATGTGTGCAATGATTTGAAATACAACTAGCATATGTGACCGGCTGGGGTAAGAACAGGAATAAGGGTACGGCTTAGGGCCTTCGTGCACAGTACGAGGCCTAAGCTATCTACAGGATTATCAGAACATGGGTGTGGTCACATAGCTAGTGTATTTCCCCTCCCCGACCATAAGTAAGCACATGATATGAAAATACAAGAGTACAAGCATGTGTCATAATGTGTCACAAGGAAGCACAGTATATGTATGAACAGAGCCATAGAATGTACTTGTCTTGCTCCGGGAAAGTACGGATAATGAATGGAGCTGGATGTCCTCCTGTTGTGATGTTTACAAGTTGATTAAAAGCTTAACAAATTCTAAGTATTTATCTTCTGATTTCTATCCATGGTTATTATAAAGTATTTATATCATATACTAAATGATTAAGTTCTATTAAAATATAGGAATCCTATCATTAAGAAGTTACTGTCTACATCTTAAGTATAGAGAACCACCACTCTCTAAGTTACCAACACTAAAGTTCAAAGGCTATTAATCCTGCTTAACACCAGGACTTAGTCATTTGGTGTGCTAAAATAGTAACAGGGATGAGATAAGGTTATCAATTAGCAGTATTTTAGTTCAAAGCTTTATAATCAAATAACATTTATCTAACTTGCAGATCAAACTAAACTCATATCACCATGCTAATTTTAAATCAACTGCACATGTGTATCCCGGCCCATTAGTTCCAAAATAGACACAAACGCCAGCACCCTTACTGTCATAAAAGGCCAAACCACTCAGGCCAATCCTCAAAAATATGCTAAGCTATACATCACCTGCTACCATATCCCAATGGTCACCTGTACCTACACAACCTTCCAATTGTCATAACTTCAAAGTACCCACGGAACTCAACAAGAGAAAAATAGTGAAGTTTCCTAAAGCACTTAAACCCAACAGCTATGAGCCGACCAAAGTATAGAAACAACATGCCCAGTTAGGAAATCTTTAATTAGTAACCATAGGTGAACTACGCTACTCAGCTCACAGCTCAAGCCCCAACCCAAAACTTAACGGAGGAGTGTTACTCTGTTCCAGGACTCATTCATGTAAACCAAACCAATTTAATTAGAAGAGACCAACACACTCATAGTTTAAACCCAAGCTCAGATTTTTGAAGAATATATTATACACACAGTTTGAATTCAAATAAAATCAATATTAGTTTACACAAATATTCTCACAAAAGATTTGAACTAAGCATTTAAACCCAAATGTTCAATCCTCTGTCCACTGCATCCGACACCAATCAGGGAGTAAAGTCGGATACGCATGCAACGCTGGACACGAACTACTGGTCTGCACAAACATCACTTGACATGAACACCCGACGCCAAATACTTGGACACTGTCAACCTGGACACGAGCTACTGGTTTACACAAACACGAACGCAAGCACTGCTACTCTTAAACACCAAGCCAGACACGATCCAAACTATGACATAGCAAGGTCGAACAAAACCGAATCAACACAATTGAAATCAAGGCTAACACTAAGATTATTCTTCGAGATCGGGAAGGCTAAACATATACCTGAGTGATCTGAGTTACTCCAGACACGAACCCGGAGAGTAGATACGTTTTTCGTGTCCGACTCTAACTCGTCTTCCTCTGCAATCGTCCCGCTACCACAACCGAAGCAACAAAATAAACAAGAACAATCCTCAGATCACCATGGTAGGCTTATCAAATTAACGAGAAATTTCAAGGATCCAGATCTGAGTTCGAAACTTACAGTTCAAAAATCAGAATTGAACTAACTCTGATCGCTCCTGCTTTGTGATCCCAAAATTCTTAAACACACAAGAACATGGAGAAGATCAACAAATGATTGATTACACATCAATCGACATATCAAAATTGTAGATCTTTACCTCGTCGCCAACCTCTGCCTGTTCAACCACGCAGTCGTCGATCCGAGATTAGGGAGAAAGAACAACTCGACGAAAGCAACGATCTGAGAATTTCCAATCAACTTGATCATAAACTTCTCATGAAAACTAAGGAACAAAAGAAGAAGATCTCGCTGGATCGAGATGAAAATACCTCTGCAAACGTCCCGCACAACCTTGCCGCCGTTATGGAGGTCGTGAACGCCGAGATGGGCTCTCCTAGTCGCCGTCTGGTCACCGGGGAGGCGTTCGCCTAGTCGCCGCCATCGCAATCCACCGTCGCCGCCATCAGCACTCTCACAAACCTAGGGTTAGGTTTTGAGCTTGAGAGGAAAAATTGGGGATGAAGGAAAATTCGAGAGAGCTGTTGCAATGAGCTTCTCTTCCCAGGAAATGAAAATAAATAAGGGCTTGGCTCTACGCAAAATAGTCCCCCCCACCAAATGGGATTTAAGCAGAAAAGTCCTTACCCTTTTCACTAATTGTATCAGCATCAAAAATCAGTTAGAAGAAAAATGTTGAGAGGTTACAAAGGGTTAGGAAGAGTGGGGACCACAATTAGTTTGTTACAACTAACTTTTGAATTTGAAATCCTGCTCTTAATTCAATTTCCTCCAAAATATTTATGAAAACTTATTTAAATTTGTTTATTCAAAATTTATTATTTTAGAAAACTTTAAAATTCTCGAAAATTGGGAAAGTGGAGTTACATAATGTATATCAATATGACATTTATCTATATAAATATGACATTAGAAGGCTAAGATACTTAGATACCAGCATAGGTATCCAAATAGAAACTAGATGGGGTGTCCTAACCATGTCTAATCTATCCTCTAACATGTCTAAATCTGAAACTAAAAGACAATTAGGCATAAATACAAACACATGGTATTCCTCCTTTGGAAACTCTCTAAGTAGGACACCAAAACTATCCCAGCTTTCTAGAGAGGATTCATGAGAGCCTCTAAACCAAAACTAATGGTGGTTCATGCATGGTGGTGGTCCTAATGAAAGCAAATCTATCTAAAATGCTGGAGCAATTGAAATAAAGGGATGGTTATACCTATTGGGAGTTGGATCCCAATGATACTCTCAAATGGACACGTTTCCGACACGAAAACTCCTCCAAAATGGACACCCTTCCTTGCGCCTTGCTCCCAATCCTTGCTAGCACCTCCTCCTTGGTTGAATGAGAAGAATTGATGGAAGATTGGAGGAAGAATAGAGGGATTTGGAGATCAAAATCAAGAGGGAAGCTCTCAAGTTTGGGGAAGAACAAATTTGGGGAAAAAGAGGCAAGTATGGAATAAAAGAGAGGGACACCTCTCCCCCTATAGGTGGCTGGGCATACATGCCCTAATGGGCCTATGTGAAATGTCTATGATTCCCCTACAAGTCTCATTTGGGTTAATTTAAGTCATGCCAAGGTTTAGGGTCAAAAGGGTCAAGTTTAAGTCTCTAAATGAACCAATCTAATGAAGTGGGATTAGTCTAATTATACTAACTTAATTAGTGAGGTTTGTGGGCCATGCCTAACTAATCTTGGGGTTCCGACTAGAGTCTAAGCTACCCGGGTCACTAACACAAGTCGGAACGAGACGAAACTCAAACCTGACTAAACAAATCCCATAAAATCAATATTAAAATATAAAAATTCCAAAAATATTAAAATATGGAAAATGACATATTTACCCTCAATTTTGAAAAATGGGAGTGACAAATCTACCCCACTTTAAAATAATTTTGTCCTCAAATTTAAGTTGGTTGTACTCTTCTCTAGGTCAAACCCCCAATAGTCAAGGTCAAAACTTCTATCTAGCAACACACAAGATCATGGTCCTACTGGTCGTGCTTTTATAGTCTTAACAGGGTCACTACACTATCTAGCACAACAAAAACACAATCCAAGAGGTATTATTGGAACATACAACAATCATGGAAAGGACGGAAGAACAAAGAACAGATCTGCTAACCCATCACCTGTAGCATCGGCCTCCTCGACCGTCAACGAAAAAGTCCTGCCCGCCTGGGTACATCCCTCTGCTGGTGCAGGACATGCCGCTGTTCCACAAGTGGCCTAACTCCATCTCCCTGCCCTTGGTATGGACACTGGCCAGGACGATGAAGGGTTAAGAGACAATCCTTCACCAGATGCTCCGTTGATCCACAGTGCAAGCACGCTCCCAGCCTCTTTCTACACACCTCCCAAGAATGGCCTGACCTCCGACAGTAGGTACAGGTGGGAGCTGGCTGAACTGCCTCGGAGGATGCTGCTGTTGTGGCGACAAAAGATTGATACAGAAACTGGGGCTCGAAAGGATGGGACACAATTGTCATGTGGGTAGTAGGTTTTATGTGGTCGTGTACATATTTCGGGTCGACAGTTTTGGGTCAAAATGTTGTCCTCAATTCGAGTCGGAAATAAAAGTGTTCGTGGGGTGAATCAAGAGTGGGCCTTGTTTCAGGAAAGTCGTACGATAAAAATAAAGCACAAAATGGTGTGTCTGAGTGGGACACGAAGGTCATGGGTGTAGGATGTCTTGTCTAGATCATGCATGTGAAGTTGGTTTTGAGAAATCAACTAGTCTTGTGCTCCTAAATTAAAAGTTATGGCAATGTGCATGTGATGATCATAAATAAAAGTAGGAATGGTCAAATGGCCTAATTGAACGAAAGTGGTGATACAAAAGTAGTACAAGGGAACAAGTTTGAGTGGAATATGATATATCAAAATAAAGATAATCTTGTCTACTACAAACTCGTGATGGAAGTTTCCAGAGATTGACATCTCTGACGCTATAGAAATCAAAATCACAGAAAGAATATCCGTCTATCTAGAATACTCTCTCTAGGGTGTCTACCCAAGTTTTGACACTATCTACACAAGGCACTAACTCCTCTATATGATACTTGGATGGTACCCCTATACTAGGTTGCTCATGCCTCTCCTCCAACTAGTCACTAAACTGTTGGTGCCTAAACTTCTATAATACTTGAGATACATCGTCTCTAGCTACTAGGGTACTCCTATTCTGGTTCCTGGTGCAACTCCTACCTTGACACCTATTGATCACTCTAGGGTTCTCATCTATATCTAATTATCAACAATCATATATAATTATTTCCTAACCATATTCTAATCTATTAACACAATTAATCAAGGGCACAAACCAACTGCAAATCACCAAGCCATCACACTACGAAGAACCTATAATGAAATGAGACTCTACAAGGACCTGAACTAAAGAATTGGAAGTATCCCTATTCCTAAGCTAATTGATGATGGAACAAAATCTATAGTAACAGAAGTGAAATGATAAAGATGACATGTTAAGAACCTTCTCAAGATACAATCTGATAATCATACACGTCTGTCCAAAATCATGATACTCAGAATCCTCGTCACGCTAGTAAGCAAGACTACGATAAACGGTAGGGTCCAAAACTGGGGTATGCACCTCTATAATCATGTCATCTGGAATCCTCGCTACGCCGACTAGTATAGCTGCGAGAAATCCTAAATCTCATAACCAAGATATGTACATATGAAGTCAGGTATCTACGTTTTCGCCCCGCCGGCTAATATAGCTGCGATAAACTCTAGGCTTCATAACCAAGTAGACGTTTTACCTTCCTTGTTATTTTCGTTAATATATGTTATCAAAAATTACTGTAACTCAGGCCATAACATTCATCTCGATATGAAATCAAAATCAACAATGATTCCAACAAAAATCAAATTCAATAACAAGGAGTAAGGATGAACAAAAACAAGGGAAATGATTTCAATTTGAAGTTCAAAATGAGGTTCTCAAGGGTCGTCTGAGGAATCTCTCAAGAAGTCCTAAATGTGATTGAGCACTCTATATATAGCATATAACCTATATCCTAATAGCAGGCTTGTAGCAGCACTCTAAGTCGAGCACTACTACGAAATCGTACTATTGCAACTCTGACCTGCATGGGCCACCACAAAAATATGCCACGACCTGTACCCTGATTAGGGGCACGAGCACGTGGGTACGTCCAGCCTACACCACAGAATCGACGGTAGAACGCTGTATAGGTCTACTAGAAAGTACAGCATCTAGACACTATATATATGTACCTGTCATCTCCGCACGGAGGTATATAATCTCAACTCAATCACAAGATATCTAAGGAAGATAGGCACGAATATCATAAAATATAATGGAAATATATGAACTGAAAAAGATACGAAGTAACAACACAATTTAGAGTTAAAGACATAACTCAAGAATCCAAAATATATCATATAATATAAGTTTCAATACTAGCTGGAACGCGGTCTAGTCAAACCTATCTAACAGTCTAAGCACGAGGTAAATCCTCTACTGGCACCAAGGGTAACATCTGGTCAAAGTCTCCATCTTGGCCATATCCGCAATATGTAGAGCAGTCAGCCTCTAAATCCTCTGTAAACATCAACCGTAATCCTGTCAGGATAATGAACGAGCACAAACACCAACAACAGTTCCATAGTATTGACAAATGCTATAAGAGACAATCATAATGGAATACAAGATGATATATCAAGAATGTAAGTAAAACATTATATATAAACTGGAAATCATGTCAGGGTGTAACATATAGGAAAGTAGAATAGTACAAGAATATCTGATGTATAATATAAACATAAAATGTGCCTTGAGATATTATAGCATTATGTAATCGGCTTGGGTCCAAATCAGGTTGTTCTATTTGGCCCGGCTATAATAGGAAAATCTCAGAAATGGTCAAGCCGGCCAACATGGAAAGCGAGCACAAAAAATATAAGATCTCGCTACATCCTACGTGCGGTGAGGGTGAAGCAAGTACAAGAATAGTGACATGGGGGTATTGATCACATAACCTATAATAACTCCCCATCCTCGAATAATATATGGATTCGGACATAACACGTCATGACACAAAATTCTCCAAGAGGGTAGCTAATCCCCCTCAGGAATCAGTATCAATACAAGTACAAAAAATAAGATCGAACAATGTACCAATATATCAAGAAAGTCGAGGAATAACATCTCATGCCAAGATCCGACGTATACTAGTCCGTGCACCATCGTGACAAGAATCAAGTAAAACACTATAACTGAATCGGATACAGAAAATATCAAGACAAGGAGCTACTATCAGAGAATGTACTCACCTGCGGTCCTGAGCTGTCAAGTGGGATCGATGCTCAAAGTGATGTCACAGACCTAAAGATGAGATATATATGAGTTAATTATGATTTAACAGTATTTGGCATGATTTCTTAATGTATGATATGCAATCTAGGTCAAACTAAGTCATAATCAGTCAAACTAGGTCACACTAAGTCAAACTAGGTCACATGAAGTCAAACCAAGTCAAACTAGGTTAAACTAGGTCAAACTGGGTCAAAGGTTGACTTACAGTTGACTTTTGGTCAACTCTGGTCAATTCCTAGTCCAATATTGGTTAAACGAGTCTAATGGTTGACTCGTAGTTGACTTTTGGTCAACTGGTCAACTCTAGTCAAGTTCTAGTCAATTCTAGGCCAAGTGTTGACTTGTAGTTGACTTTTGGTCAAAACAGTCAAACTTGGTCAACCGAGGTCAAAACTAGTCTAAGTATCCTATTCCTAACATTTAACTACCAAGATACCATATACCTTGGTCATATTGATATTTCGGTACCAATAACTTGGTTGGAACCTAATACCTTAGGTAAATCTATACCTTAGCCTCTAACCAATACCTTAGCATACCTTATCCTCACCCTATGCAACTCCAATACCTTGCTAAGGTATTCCATTACCTTACCTTGATATCTTGATACCTTACCTTGATATCTTGATACCATACCTTGGTCATAAGGTAAACTAATTATTTACCTTGAAGGTAAAGGTAATTCATATTTGCCTTAAGATACTAACTTGGTATCATGAGATATCAAGATACCCCTCAAATATCTAACTAACTAACTATCTAATGTACTAACATAATATCTTAACTAATATCTAACATATAACCTATAGTATCTAGGTAAACTCCTTTACCTTGAAGGTAAACTCAATACCTTACCTTGTAGGTAAACCATTACCTTAAGGTAAAAGGTAAATCTAAGATACACTATCTACTCCTAAGGTACTAGCATCTAGTATCCTAAGATACTATCTATCTTAACTCTAACATCTACTAGACACTAACTAACTAACCATCTAATCTTCTAACTCTAATATATATATCATAGATACTAAGATATCTATATGCACTAATTATCTTAACTTCTAAGATAACTCTAACATATTCCAATTAACTTTAATACTAATACTTAATACCAAATAGGGTACCTTACTCAAGTCCCAATACTCTCTTATCCTTACTCATGATACTTGAGTGTCAAGATACCAATATCCTTATGGTACCCAAGTATCACACTAGTACACTTTCCAAAACTTTAATATCTTGACACACAACTTATCTATATTTGGCTTACTTGATAACCATTTGTATCAACATAAACACACACTAACAAACAATTATTACCTAACAATAATATATATATATATATATATATATATATATATATATATATATATATATATATATATATATATATACTATATTATACATATTCTTGACAACCTATGATGCCTACATTAACTTGATATCCATACTACATAAACTCATAGGATACACAAAATGTCCATGTCGTATAGTCAGTTTTTTACTTAAAACCAATACTTCACCTATTAGATGTATTCACTAAATTCTAGGATTAAAGTATGTCGTAGCCCTTCGTATTAGCTTTCCAAAACTTCAAACGGATGACATTTTCGTGTCCGGAAGCTCCCGAAATCGCAAAAACAATGAATTGTGTTCGTCTTTTTGTGTTCGTCTTTCGGACAGCTGACACTCAACAGTTTTATAAAAAGTTCTAGAACGATTTTGGCTTATTAAAATATATATTTGGAAAGCTAACTTCGATACGGTTCTTTAAAAAAAAAGGAAAGATTAATCAGAGTTCTGAGCTAAAAGTTATGGCATTTCTAAGTTGCTATGGATACTAAAAACGTGGATGAATATTATGACAAATTTGGGTTATTTTGGACAAAAGAAACACATCTCACTCTCCACACCATTAACCTCCTTGCTACTCACTTCACATAACACACACAAACATTCACACTACTAACCACAAGGAACACACAAACTCACAATCTAAAACCAACACACCACTATACACTATATATATATATATATATATATATATATATATATATATATATATATTTTTTTTTTTTTTTTTTCTATACACTATATATATATATATATATATATATATATATATATAACAGTCCACTATATAATGTATATCAATATGACTTGTATCTATATAAATATGACATTAGAAGGCTAAGATACTTAGATACCAACATAGGTATCCAAATAGAAACTAGATAGGGTGTCCTAACCATGTCTAATCTATCCTCTAACAAGTCTAAATATGAAATTAGAAGACAATAACTCCTATTAGGCATAAATACAAACACATGGTGTTCCTCCTTTGGGAACTCTCCAAGTAGGACACCAAAACTACCCCAACTTTCTAGAGAGGACTCATGAGAGCCTCTAAACCAAAACTAATGGTGGTTCATGCATGGGGGTGGTCCTAATGAATGCAAATCTATCTAAAATGCTAGAGAAATTGAAATAGAGGGATGGTTATACCTATTGGGAGTTGGATCCCAATGATACACTCAAATGGACACGTTTTCGATACGAAAACTCCTCCAAAATGGACACCCTTCCTTGCTCCTTGCTCACAATCCTTGCTAGCACCTCCTCCTTGGTTGAATGAGAAGAAATGATGGAAGATTGGAGGAAGAGTGGAGGGACTTGGAGATCAAAATCAAGAGGAAAGAACAAATTTGGGGAAAAAGAGGCAAGTATGGAATGAAATAGAGGGCCACCCCTCCCTCTATAGGTGTTGGCCATACATGCCGTAATGGGCCCATATGAAATATCTAAGATGCCCCTACAAGTCTCATTTGGGTTAATTTAAGTCATGTCAAGGTTTGGGATCAAAAGGGTCAAGTTTAAGTATCTAAATGAAGCAATCTAATGAAGTGAGATTACTCTAATTACACTAACTTAATTAGGGGGATTTGTGGGCCATGTCTAACTAATGTTGGCGTCCCGACTAGAGTCTAAGCTATCCGAATCACTAATACAAGTCAGAACGAGACAAAACTCAAACCTGACTAAACAAATCCCATAAAATCAATATAAAAATACATAAATTCCAAAAATATTAAAATGTTGAAAATGACAAATTTACCCTCAATTTTGAAAAATGGGGGTGACACCCAATGTGTTCCCTTTGTGAGTATTTTGGTTACTCACCCAGTGCATGCACGACTGGAGGGAAGGAGACAGCTAGGATCCCGGAGACATGAATGGAGGTGGTGGACCCGGAGAAGGTGACCAGTCCAGACAATGCAATAACGACTGAAGGCAGGCCAGCGGAGGAGGATACACTGATGGAGGTAACTGGCGGACCGGAGTCAGACCCCCAGCCGATACAGGAGAGTTCGTAGGTTGTGATGGTGGAGTTCACGCCCCAGAGGAGCATGGTGACTAGGGGTATGCTGACTCTTGTTAGTAGACATGATGGAAGCTTTGCCCTTGAAGTGAACCAAGTGTATAGCAGGAAGAGGCACGCCCCGTCCCCACGGGAGGATGAGCACTCCGAGGAGGGGGAGGGACGATGATCAGACCGAGGCTAACCCGAATTGGGCCTTGACACTGTCCAGGATACAGGCGCACCTCACTCCGCCTTCCGAGATGGTGGAGGATCTAGATGGGGCGGACGAGACACTTCCCTCGTATGTCCGTCCAGCATATGTTCAGGGGAACCCCCACGTTAATTAATTAATGTCGGTCCTCTCCTGAAACATCCGTGGAGGGTGCTCTATTGGGAGATAGAAGGAGATTTGTGGAGTCTTGAAGCGAGAGAAGTGTGACATCTCGATCCTGCTAGAGACGAAGATTAGGGGCGATGATTTTAACACGCAGGACCACTGTAAATTGGGGGCATATCCATAACCTGGACCTTTGTAATATGGCTAGGATCTGGGTCAGATGGAACTGTGACAGTTGGGAGGGAGAACAAGTTCTGAAGACTGAGCAGCTTATTGTCATCTCCTTTATGAATAAAGGAGGATTGTACTTCATTCTTAAAGCGATCTATGGGCACAATGACAGGAGGCTCCGAGAGACACTGTGGGAAGACATTGTACTAGTATGACGCATGGCAGAGCATCTGCACCTACCTCTGCTTTTTATGGGGGATTTCATCGCGATGTTTCATAGGCGGGAGAATGGGGGGGGAGGGGGGCGGTATCTTATCAGATCCTCTATGATTTCCAAAGGTGCCTCCTCCAGTTCGGACTGAAGGGACTGGAGAGGATGGGACACATCTGGACCTGGCACAATAAGGCAGTCTGCAATAGGATTGCATGTTAACTTTACAGGTCTCTGGAAAATAGTGAATGGTTTAGCTATTTTTCGAACGCTATGGCTGAAGGGCTTGCTGATGGGACTAGTGATCACTCCCCTATCCGGGTAGGCCTATCTTAGAGACCCACTTGGAAAGCCCGTCCATTTCGGTACAACAATAGCTGGTACCTCTCTGCTGGTTATGAGGAGGTGGTTATGGGGGGGTTGCAGCATACTCAGGAGGGTTCGGCAAAATTTCGTATATTAAACAAACTTAAACGGTCGAAGAAAGCTATTCGGGCCTGGGTGAAGACGCTGCCACGAGCTCCCTTGGAGGTAAAGGAGGCTTCACTCCGAGAGGTCCAGGAAGCTTTACAGGCAGACATGATGAGTGGTGAGTTGGTGGCCAGGGAGAAGGACCTGATAGGGGAGGTCAGTATTCTGAGGTTTCAGCAGGAGATCAGCTTGGCCTAACGGGCCAAGTGTTCCTGGCTTAAGGATGGGGACCGTTGCACCAGGTTCTTCTACGATGTGATCCGAACCAGACAGCACATGAACATCATTCCCAGACTCCTCAATGGCGAGGGAAGACTTGTTGGGGATCCGATAGAGATTCAGGAGGAGGCAGTTAGGTACAATTCAAACCTATATCATCAGTCAGATTACTCCACTACGTTCCCAGACCTAGTCATAAAGTGGCTGGTGACGCCTTATGGGAACAGTTTGCTGCTGGCTCCTGTGAGTATGGAGGAGGTGGAGGCTATTGTGATGAAGGCGGATCCCAATAGGGCCCCGGGGCCAGATGGCTTCTCTAGCGGGTTCTATAAGCGTACTAGGGCTTGCTTAAGCACCCAGTTCTGGAGACGGTACATGAGTTTTTCACGGATGGGAAGTTGCTGAAGGAGCTAAACCACACATTTCTGACCTTGATCCCAAAAAAAGAGGGCGTGATATCTCTAGTCGACTTTAGACCTATTGTGTATTGTAATTACCGGTATAAGATAATTACACACCTTATGTGCCGACGCATGTAGGGGATTATGCAGGGACTGGTTTCTCGTAATCAGGCGGCATTCATCAAGGGTCGTTCGATTGCTGAGCATAGTCTGCTGGCCCATGAGATGGTGAGAGATTTTAACAAATCAGGGGGGATGAAGGCCTGTGTGAAGCTTTATCTGCGAAAAGCTTATGATACGGTCAATAGAGACTTCCTTTGTCACCTTATGTTAGCCATAGGTTTTGATGAGGTGTGGGTGGCTAGGGTGAGAGAGTGCATCTGCTCCCCTACCTTCTCGATACTCATCCAGGATACCATATATGGTTACTTCAGGAGCAACATGAGCCTTTGGCAGGGAGATCCTTTCTTCCCGTACCTGTTCACACTCATAATGGAGTATTTCACTTGCTTGATGGATCTGGCGGTGCATAGCAGGAAGATTATCCCTCTATTCAGGCAGGTCAATCCAGTGGTGTCTCACCTGATATATGCTGACGACTTACTGGTGCTCCTACAACCATCTATGAGGGGGATGCGTGCGGTGTCAGAGATTATGGAGGAGTTTGGGCGGATATCTGGACTTCAGCTGAATATAAAGAAGAGTAGGGTCTATTTTAGTGCTCGGTGTTCCCTCAAGGAGGAAAGAGCTCTTATTTTAGGAGTAGAGAAAGGAGGTCTCCCGATAAAGTACCTGGGGGTACTGCTGACTGTCAACTACGCTTGGGAGCTAGATTACCACAGCCTGGTGGAGTTTACTTAGCGGAGGGTGGAAGGTTGGCAGGCAGCAGGGTTATCCTTTGGTGGTCGCATAGAGCTGGTCAGGTCTGTAATATCTGGCATTGCTATGTTCTGGTTGCAGTCGATTAAGATCCCGGTGGCCACCATCAGGAAGGTGGAGAGCATATGTGCAAATTTCATCTCGTACGGAGGAATGCATACGATCTCCTGGGAGCAACTCTGCCGTCCTCGGGAGGAAGGGGGTGGGGTTGCTGTTTGCAAAAACAAAAGTGTAGAACTTTATTGATACAAACTTTGTAAAAGATTATAATTTGAATTCTGGGAAAGTACAACTATAGGAATCCAATCTAGATGACGATTGCTTTATCCCTTGGACGATGTGAACTTTGAAGACGGAGCCTCTGAAGTTGAAGACAACTCTGGAATTGAAGGTAAAAATCTCGAAAGTTGAAGGCAAAAGCCTCGGAAGAATGCAGCAGCACTTGGGCAAGAACTCCTGGACTCTCTGATCTCTCTATGATCTCTGATTTCTGATCTCTGATTCTTGATCCGTGATCCCCTTGAATAGAGACTTGAAACTCTATTTATAGAATTCTGAGAAATAACTAACTTTTAGTTATTCTGGACTGCGCAGGATGGTTTGCGCAGCAATTGGATTGCACAACAGTGGACTGCGCAGACAGTTGTTGGATCATGGGCCAACTGTCTTGGACACATGGAATCATTTGATTGAAATGCGCATGATCGGGCATAGACAGTTGCCACGTAATGAGCAATTGATGGCATGCATGCCACGTGTACTTTGTCAGTTGTGTTGATAGAGCGCACAATTTGAATTACGCTGGCTTTAGATTGCACAGACTTGGACTACGCAGGCTTCGGATTGCGCAGGATTAGACTGCGCAGGAAATGGATTGCGCTGCCAGCTGTCAGCCGTCCTCGAGCGTTGTGTGGCACAATAAACGAGCAGTCTCCTCGTTCTTCGTGCTGTCAGTTGTCAGGAAGATTTAATTTGTGTCAGATAATGATGACTTTTGCCACGTCAGCCTGCGCAGTTGAGAGTGTGCGCAAACCAGTGTGCACAAACTGAAAAGTGCGCAATCTGATGTCTGCGCAGTTCATCTGAAAGTTGATTTTCTGACTTTGTTGAGGTGTGCAACCTGATTTTTTAGGACCAACAAGATCCCCTTCAAAGTTTTCGAAATGTGAATTTATTCAAAATTTCGAAATACTTTGAATTTTGAAATTTGAATCAATTTGCGCATGTAGTGAGTTGTCTACACAATCTGAGGGATTAGCTCCATTTTCAAGCGCAATCTAAGGCGGCCGTTTCGTTTTGAAAACTATAAATAGCTCTCTACTTCTCGTTTCATTCTTTACTTTGCCTTCTTCGTGCACTTTGAGAGAAACTCTGAGCTCTTTCTTCTCTTCTTCTCCGACGATCCCCATGGCTCCCCGACGATCCTCCGCCGCCGCAAAGGGCAAGGCCCCCGTCGAACCATCGACTAGGGCTGCGCGACGAGCTTCTCGTCACGAAACTGCTCATCCAGCGCTGCAAGGTGGATGACCTAATCAAAAACTCTTTTTAGAGTTTTGATTTCACTGTTCCTTTATAATCCATCTCTTTTTAGATATGTGATCATACTGCGCCACCCCTTTTTAGGGTTCTGGTTGCATAAATCAGTTCATTCTTCATTTTTATGAAGGACGACTTCCAGCGCAATCGGTTGAACTGCGCTGGCAAAAGTCAGCGCAATTTGCTGATTTGCACGGGACTGTCAGCACAAAATAATGACTGTTTATCTGCGCAGTCTGATGTTTGCGCAAACTGATGTTGCGCAGTCTGATGTTTGCGCAAACTGATGACAAAATCTTTGACTTTGACTTGTACTAAATTTCTTATTTTTTTTCTGTCTGATGCAGTTAATATTAGGAAAGATCCCGAATACGAAACTTTTGTAGGAACTCTTTCAGAGTCAGAATACAAAGAGGACTTATCTCATGTGCACTATCCTCAATATGATCTGCCAACCTCCCGTCAGGCCATTTTGATATCCCAAGATAATGAAACACTGCAATATTTGATGAACGGACAACCTCTGGAATCAGCAGACGCTGTCATACACAAGAAGCCATTATTCCTGTTCGGTGAAGCTTTTGAGAAAAGTTCTCAACCGAGACCAAGGATGGAAGAAAGAATTGTCCATCAGACGGATAGGTCTTTCTCGATACCAAATATTCCACGTTGCCTCCCCTTATCCAGGTATGCTCATACGAGCTATCCGAGGAAGATGGAATGGAACCTTACTCAGTTCCAAGATGCCCGTCCAGAAAGGATTTTTGTGAAGAAGGGGCCGAGCAAGAAGGATATGTTCTACAGTTCCTCAGAACAGTACAGTGTTTTATTGAGAGGTCTGAAACCCGGTTGTATTCCGCCGGAGAATTCTTCCTTGTTAATGCCCGTCAGAACTCCAATTTTCGCAAATGAATTTGCGAAGGTCGAAGGAAGATATCCTGAGCAGGACATCAGACTAACTGGATTGGTGAATCCAGATTTTAAAAGATGGAGCTGCATAGCAAATTGGATTCTGACCAAGTTTGAAAGCGAACTGCAGCAAATCAATTTGTACCAAGCAGTGCATGCCACTGTCTATGGTTTTGCTCCGAATTCTCACCTGTTCTTAGCTCTAGCAGAGAGGTACAATTACAGAACAGGGACCTTCATGACTCCCGGCGGAGAAATCGGATTTGCACTTCATGAGATGAAGTACATCTCTTACTTGCCAATGGAAGATGCCCCATATGAAGAATTTGTCCCAACAAATGATGAGTTGGACAGACTCCGGAGAGAGAATGCAGAAATGGTAGCAGTCTTTGAGGAACTGCTATGTCATTATAAAATCTGTTCTCTATTCTATAAAAGTGCTACATCAAACACTTGCTATTCCTCGAAATGGCTACCTTATCTGTTCCTTAACCACATTCAAGAACCGAAGACCAAAGAACATGATAGATGCTATCCTGACTTTTTTAAGCCATTGAGCAACACAGAAGTGATGAAATTAATGAAAGAAAGTGGCGATTTTGATAAAGAGATGAATGATGATTATCAATGTCCTCCTTTGAAGAAAGGAGATACTCTCGAAAGTTATTTGAGAGTAGGATATAGACCGATGTCAAAAGAAGCCCAATTAGTAGGGTTTCTGACACATTGGCTCCGTCGGTTTGTAGTCCCGGGATCCAGTGCTGTAGACCGCTTCCATCGCGGTGTCCTTTTTGCTGCCGTTAGCCTAGTCTTCGGCTATAAGATGGATCTTTTGTCAGCGATGACTTGTAAGCTGAATGCTGGTCTTCGTCTGTACGTCGATCTGATGCTGAAATCCAAGGCTGAAAAAGAATTTTCTCGATTGGAATTACCGTATACATATCTATTTGGGTGGTTGCTCCTTCACCATCCCACTTTGATGGATCCCGGCATGGGACCGGTCGACGACAGCTTTTTGCGGAGATACTCTCATAGTAAGTGGAAATTCACTGCTCTGAGAGATTGTAGATATGCTCTGAACCTGAGCAAAGGATGGAACTTTTATTGCACCCCTCCTCCTGCTGGTTACGAACAAATGCCAACAAATATGATTGACTCGAAGATGCATCCTCTGAGCCATTCAGCTTTTGAGTGGTTGAAGACAATTCGACCGTCCCATTTGGTGTACCGGTTTGAAGACGAGTGTTATTTAGAGACATATCTCCCCAGTCGATTTGCTCGACAGTTTGGGTACGACCAATTCCATGTGGTGAATGCTATCACATGTCTTCAAGGAAAGGGTTTTTTAATAGATGGGGCCCGAGCATGGGCTTATTATAATGCTCGAGATACGAAAGTGACGTTCTCGATGCCAGTAAACAGCAATCATGCCCCTCGGATGCTATTTACATACTCAGTATTCTATACATCTTCGAACACCTTTGCTGAGAATTTCAACCTCGCAGATAGCTTCGCGTCTTCAACAAGATTGAAGAGGGAAGGAATCGCCATGTCACTCCCAGGAAATGATAAGGTGCATGAACCAGTAGATGCACCCTTGGAAGCTTCAAGGAATGTTATGTTTCCTCAAGAGGTTAACGCACCACTACGTATTTCTTTGAGGGTGGGTAAATCTCCAGCCAAGAAGAGGAGAAGAGAAGAGCCTCCTGCTCCGGCAGCAAAGAAGAAACTGATCTTAGATCATTCTTCTGAAAAGATTACCACAAGGTCTCAATCTCGGCAGCTGGCCGAGACAATTCAGCAAGAAGGGGCAACCACACCGACCTCTGTCCAAAGACAAGTCGAGCCAATAAATATAGAGAGTCCTGAAAGACCTCTACATAGAAGAAAAAGATTGGTCCGCAGAGGACATTTAACAAACTCTTCTTCCAAACAAATCCTGTCTTCAGTAGTGGCAGACGCTGCAGCAGGAATTACAATGTCATCTCCCACTCCCATCCCTGATTTTGGTCATAGAACGCACAGTCCAGAACAAAGAGAGGAGTTTGAGCAAAGAAAAGAGATGAACCAGGAAAATGAGGCCGACGAGCCCAGAGACAAGATTATAGAAGAAGAACATGATGCGGCCCGATTTCCTCCGCCTGCCGTGGAGACAGCTCAATTTCCTCCTACTCCTAGAACCCTTCACGAAGAGGAGGATCGCGAAGTGATTGCGGCTCTAGAAGATTGCTTTTACAGCCCGCTGGAAGACTATGTTGGCCAAGCTGCAACTACTAGCGGGAATGCACCAGAAGAAGGTGAAGACGAGGAGAGCTCTTCATCTGAGAATGAAGATATGCAAGATCCTGACAGGGATGACGAAAAGCGTATGTCTCCAAATGTTGCCGATGATACCTCAGATCCTAAAAAGGATGTTGAGGTAGAGGCATCTCTAGAGACCGCAGCAGATGAAGGAGCAGCCCCGGAAGAAACTCTCACCACTGATCTTCAAGGTATAAAATAAAATTAGCAATCTCCTTTTGAATAGATTGATAGCTAACATTTGTTTTTCCTGTAGATATTGAGACTCTTCCAATACCTCCGACGTGCCTAGCCCTAGTGCCTGTAACGACGGTAATTGCTAGTAGCAATCATCACTTATCTTGTGGCTCTGAAGTGGGCAGTAGCCAAGCTGTTGTGGCTGAAGCTATTTCTGCTCAACTGGAGTCCATTCCTAGGGATAGGCTCATTGCTGGATCGAACCAAGGTAAGACTGTCTTCATTTGATCTTCTTAGTCATTTAGCAAACGACAGGCAAAATGACAATCTTTACTTTTGCAGAAGAGCAACCAGGAGGGGCGACTAGCTCCACTTTGGCTCCTTTATTCAAAGAGCCTGCCACTCAGACGCGAGAGATCGAACATCCTGCTGCTTCTTCATCAACAGGAGTAGCTGCGACTCCTGGTACTCTGGCAATTAACCAGCAAGTCATCCAATCGTTCACCAGATGCTTCTTTGAGTCTTTGGGACCTCTAGTTCATAAGATGATGGACAAAGAGGGTGTTGATTTTTTCATGGTTAGAAATCCGATTTCTCTCTTGGTAAGGGCTATAAGGGAGCAAGGTGACGAAGCTCAGGCCACTCTCCTTGATCATATATTGAATGAGTTAGAAATCTCTATAAAGAATTATAAGGAGCTCATCAAAGAGGAAGTGGAGTCCCTAGTGCAGGCCGAGTTCGAACAAATGGCCCAGGCGGCTGATATTGAAAGGGTGAATCTTCAGAATCTCTTGGAAGCTTACTCCACAAAATCTGCTGAATATAACTCCAAGCTGGAATCAGTAACTTTGATGGCTGAGAGAAAAGAGAAGAGAGCTAATGAGCTGAGGGCAGAGATTGCTCGTCTCCAGAAGGAGTTAGAAGATAAAATTACTGATCATCAAGTTGCAATCGAACAATTCAATGCTTTGACTCAGGAGAGGGATGAGTACGTGGCGACTTATGGTGCCGAGATTACACGTCGAACAGTGACCATGCCCGTTTTTAATAAAGAAACCGGAATGGAAGAAGCCAGAAGGAGGGTGATGTCCACTCGCGACGAACGGCTGCAGACTCTGAAGCAGCAGATTGACAACCTGATAATACCTCCATCTTAGTGGAACATTTTGTACCTTTATGTCTTTTTTTTGTAGTACATATGCTTTTGTAATGCCTCATATTTTGGTTAATAAAAGATATTTTGCTGTGGCTCTATTATTTGTTGCATATCTTGTTCAGATATAAATAATAGAGATAAAAAATATATTCAGAGGTGCAAGACATGATATATTTCTTGATGATTTTGTAGAAAATAATTATATTCATTATATCTGCTCAGAGGTAATATGGACGTGGCAGAATATATTAAATATTATTATTTCAATTGACAACTTAATCGAAAATGACAAGTTGCTAATATGGATGATGAACGAAAATGAATCGTCAATGTATATGAGATAAACGGGAAAACCGTCAAATGAATGGACAAACTGTCAAAATGGATGATAACGAACGGATGAACCGTCAAATGATGATGAATGAACGGATGAACCGTCAGATAATAAATGAACGAACGAACCGTCGGGTGGTAATGAATGAACGGATGAACCGTCGGGTGATAATGAATGAACGGATGAACCGTCAAATGAATGGATGAACCATCGGATGAATGTGAATGGATGAACCATCGGATGAATGTAATGAACGGACGAACCGTCAAGTGATAATGAACGGACGAACCGTCAAGTGATAATGAACGGGCGAACCGTCAGGTGATAATGAACGGACGAACCGTCAGGTGAATGTAATGAACGGACGAACCGTCAAGTGAATGTAATGAACGGACGAACCGTCAGGTGAATGTAATGAACGGACGAACCGTCGGATGAATGTGTCGCTTCGTTGTTTGAGGAATCGCTGCTTATAAATCTGACAGGAATGAGCACTTCCATTTTACAACATAAAAATGTCGTCTGGAGAAGGATCCAAGAAGGCTGAATTCGCTCCGAAGGTTGAGAAGGGCACTGAAGAACGCCCTGCCGATCCAGTTCAGCCAAAGGAGGCAGAAGCAGGCGAAGGTTCGTCTGCACCCAAGCCACCACGAGACATCCTGGACTTTCTGCTTGAACCAGGAAGGACTGAAGAAGAGGAGGCCATGAGGATGGCTGCTTGCAAGTTGCTCGTGGGTTCCAGCAAGGAAGTTCTCGACTCTTTTGCTGACCATGTTTTCGAGAAGGACGGCAGTGGTCTGCGTCCAAATGTAGAAAAGGATGATAGTGACCTTCCTTAATATCATGTACTATCATTCATGATGAAATAAAATTTGAATTTTATTTATGAACTTGAACTTGTCTGATGATTTACAAGCATTTACATTTACACATAATACTTTTCAAGGAACTTGCCATTGATAGGCATCATAGCAACTCGACCATCCAATTCTGAGAGTTGATAGGCTCCATTTGAGAAGACTTTGCTTACAACGTAGGGACCTTCCCACTTTGTGTCGAATTTGCCTTTGCTCATATGAGTCATAGTCATAGGACGTCTGACAGTTAGAACAAGTTCTCCTTGCTGAAAGGTTCTGACTTTAATTTTACGGTTAAAAGTCTTAGAGATACGAGCTTGGTATAACTCAATATGTTGTTGAGCCAATAGCCGCTTCTCATCAAGTGCTTCTAATTCTTGAAGTCGAAGAAGATCGTTATTCTCTGTAGTAAGCTCGTTAGCAATGGCAATCCTTAAAGAAGGAATTTGCAGTTCCAGAGGAAGAACAGCTTCACAGCCATACACCAGAGAGAAAGGAGTAAAGCCTGTAGGATTGCGGACCGTAGTACGGTAAGCCCATAGACATTCGCCAAGTTTCTCGCTCCAGTTTCGTTTGTTAGTATATACAAACTTCTTGAGGAGCTTGATAATAGTTTTGTTGAATGCTTCAGCTAAACCATTAGCAGCATGATTGTAGGCTGTCGAGGCGACGTTGTCAATTCGGTGATCATCGCTGAATCTGGTGAATTTCTGGCTAATGAATTGAGGTCCATTGTCATGAATGATCCTTCAAGGTACACCGAATCTGTAGATGATATGGTGTTTGACAAAGTTGATGATGCTACTGGTCTTGACTTCAGCCAGAGGTATAGCTTCAGCCCACTTGGAGAAGTAATCCGTTATTGCTAGTACGAACCGATGTCCTTTAGAAGAAGGAGGATTGATAGGACCTATGACATCCATACCCCAAGCTTCAAAAGGCCAGGAAGCAGCAGTCGGATGTAGGAATTCCGATGGTTGATGAATGAAATCTGCATGAATTTGACAAGCACGACATTTCCTTGCATATTCAATGGCATCTGATACCATAGAGGGCCAGTAGTAACCCATTCGTCGAATGCGATCCTGTAGTTTAGGACCGGGTTGATGTGCTCCACAAACACCGTTGAGCTTCACGCAACACCTGTTTTGTCTCATCACCAGCGAGACAGCGCAAAAGAAGACCGTCATAGGTTCGCCGATAAAGAGTCTTGGTAGTCTGATTGTAGTAGAATCAGAGAGATCGTCGTCGAACACTTGTAGCCTCTTTAGGATCTTCAGGGAGTATGTCATGAACCACAAAGTCGATAAAAGGAGTTCTCCAGTCTTCACTGATAACATTGATTTCAGCAAAATTGCTGAACTCAATATTACGATTGTTTTCGATGCAAAACAACTCTCGATTGGAGATAACCACCACCTGCTGTCTTTTGATAGGGATGGCTAGGATAGCTGCAAGATTGGCTAAGGCATCTGCTTCGGTATTATAAGCTCGACGAACATAGTCGATGAAGAAAGCTTTAAATGATGTAGCTATGTTGATCGCTGCTTCATGATAAGGCACCAAATCTTGATGTCAAACTTCATAGGTTCCTCTAACCTGGTTAACAAAACCAGCTTAGAATCACCGTCGACTTCGAGATATTCAACGTTCAGTTGTTTGGGTAACTGAAGGCCGATGAGTAGAGCATTATACTCCGCTACATTGTTGGAACAAGGTTCATCTAGAGAGTAAGCTCGTTGGATGGTCAATCCATCTGGAGAGACAAGAAGAACTCCGACTCCTGCTACAATGGCACCATTTGGTCCAATTCTGGATGCACCATCGAAGAATAGAAGCCAGGTCGGAAATTCTTCAGAGATCAGGTTGACTTCCAATGTCTCGTCTGGAATTTCGTCATAAAGCTTGGATGTTTCTGGTACGGGATGAGCGGCCAAGAAATCTGCCAATGCTTGACCTTTGACAGACTTTTGTGGAACATACACCATGTCATATTGGGCTAGAAGAATGGCCCATGTAGCCAGCCGAGAATTGAGTGTACAGGGCTTTTTCATGAGTACCCGAAGAGGGTTAACTCGAGATATGACATGAATGGTTTGTCCAATGATATAATGCCTTGTCTTTTGAACAGCGAACATAAGGGCTAGACATTCTTTTTCAACCGGACTATAACGGTGTTCAGCATCAATCATAGTACGACTGAGATAGTAGATGGCTTGTTCATGACCCTCTTTATTCTTTTTGGCGAGTAAAGCACCCAATAAATGATCCATAGCACGGACGTACATTAAGAATGGAATGCCCGAGATTGGTGGCACCAAGACTGGTGGGTTCATGAGATATCTTTTGATGTCGTCGAATGCTTGTTGACATTCTTCAGTCCAAATAAAAGATACACCCTTCTTCATTAGTTGAGTGAATGGTCTGCAGCGTCCAGATAAGTTCGAAATGAATCTCCTGATGTACGCAAGTCGACCTTGGAATCCTCGTAGCTCTTTTAGGTTGCGTGGAGGAAGCATCTCTTGAATGGCTTTGATCTTCTCGGGATCCACGTGTATACCCTTAGAGGTAATAACGAAGCCGAGAAACTTACTACTAGAGACACCCAAGAACGATTTGGTGGGATTCATCTTGAGCTGATGTTGGCGCATAAGATTGAAGATAGTTCTCAGATCTTTAATGTGATTTTCTTTCAGACGACTTTTGACGGCGATATCGTCAACATAACATTCGACTGTTTTACGAAGATGTTCTCCGAAAATGGTACTCATAGCCCGTTGGTAAGTTGCACCAGCATTCTTAAGACCAAATGGCATCACTGTATAACAGTAGACACCACGAGGAGTGCGGAAAGAGGTATGTTTTTCATCTTCGGGATTCATCTTGATCTGATTGTATCCAGAGAATCCATCCATAAAAGATATTCGCTCGAACCCACAGGTATTGTCAATCATGACGTCCGTGATAGGGAGAGAAAATTCATCTTTCGGACATGCTTCATTAAGATCCCGTAAATCAATACAGATTCGAACTTTGCCGGTTTTCTTCAGGACTGGAACAACGTTGGCTACCCAATCGGGATGTTGTTCTTCTCGAATAAAGCCACAAGCAATGAGCTTCTTGACTTCATCGTCAATTGCGTCCATCATTTCAGGCTTGAATCGCCGTTGCTGCTGTTTGACAGGTTTAGCATTAGGCAGAATGTTCAATTTGTGCGTAGCAATTTTGGGATCTAAACCTGGCATGTCTTCGTAACTCCAAGAAAAGACATCAATGTATTCTTTAATAAGAAGAATCAACTCTTGTTTATCTGCTTCTGGAAGATTCTTGCTAATAAAGATTGGACGAGGTGACCCGCTTTCTCCTATATCAACTTGAACTAGTTGATCTTCAGTAGGAGGTTCTCTTTGTTCAAATCGGAGTACCCACTGATTGTGCATCTGTTGAGCCCAAGCATCTGTTTTAGGATTTTCTTCAATATCCTGATCATAGCCTTCCGGAAGTTCAGCGGAGACCATATTAGAAGATACGATCACACGATGGACTTCACCAATGCTAGTATCAGAATCCCATGATCTGGAATCGGAAGAATTAGAACATTCGTCACTGTCGGAGTCAAAGACTGTTGGGGATAAAACTGGCGGAGAAGCATATCCGAGACCTTTCTTAGTCCTGCTGTAGTACATCTCTGACTTTCCTTTCGGAACAGTCGTACGAATAGGAGTTCGTCTACCTTTACCGTAATTGAGACCACCTTTGAAGTCGTAACCCATCTTTCGGACGATGTCTTTTGATTGTTGACTGTAACGACGGAGTTGAAGATGTCCCATGTCGTTAACTTTACTATCATCCGTATAACTGAATTTTTGTTCTGGTCCTTTACTAAAAAGTATTGGACGTTCACCTTTCTTACGAGCAGGGACAATACGGTAAGAGTCATCTGGATCTTCAAATAAGACTTATGTTTGAAGAGATTGTACAACTCCCATTGTAAATGATTTGAAGCTATCTAACACATCCAAATAGCATTTAGTATGATAAATAACATCAGTATACTGGAAAGTAGATACTTTTTCATTGATCTGTACATTCGTATTTACAGCAGGACCTTTAGCCTTAGCAGGCTTGGTCAGATTGATTACAAGAGGGGGAGAAGA
The DNA here is from genome assembly GCA_029216955.1 of Iris pallida. Classification (NCBI taxonomy): domain Eukaryota; kingdom Viridiplantae; phylum Streptophyta; class Magnoliopsida; order Asparagales; family Iridaceae; genus Iris; species Iris pallida. The sequence goes on along the minus strand of JANAVB010009399.1, from coordinate 6,906,957 downwards.
AGAACGTGGAGGTGGCTTGTTACGACGGAGGTCGATAACAAATGGCTCAGAGGAGGTGAGCTCCCTTTTTTCCTTGTTATGAGTTAAATCAACAACAAGTGGCTCAGAAAAAGTGAGCTGCTTTTTGTCCTTGTTACGACGTAAGTCGATAACAAGTGGCTCAGAAGAGGTGAGCTCCCTTTTATCTTGATCGCCATCAACCGATTTTTTTTGAACTGGCAAGTGAATAGCCAGTGGTTTAGAAGACTGAGGATGAGAAACGCGCCCTTTGACAGGTATGATGAGAGTGTCATTAGGTACTGTTTCTTGTTCTTCTTCGGTGTCTAAGGCTAACACAACCTTCATGAATTCATCCTTGTACATACGAGCGTCGTTACAATATGCTTCGACACCCTTGAAAGGAAAAAGATCAGCGACCTCCTTTTGCACCTCTCCTTTGTCATCAACATATTTGAAACATTGATGAAGAGTTGATGGAACAATATTGTGCTCGTGTAGGAATGGTCTCCCCAATAGAGCATTATACGAACAACCAATATTGTCAATGATGTAGAAAGTAACCTTTGTACGAAGATTGCCTATTTGGAGTTTTAAGCGAATCTTGTCCAAAGGTTCACTTCTCCCCTGATTGAATCCAAGGATGGTAGTGATTGTACTGGAGAGGCTATGTACAGCGATTTTCAAAGCATCGAGCATTGTCTTTGGCATAATGCTGAGAGCAGATCCTGGATCTATCAGGATACGATCAACTTTCATCGAATCGACATATCCTGTATAGTAGAGAGGACGATCATGTCTATTGTCTTCTAGCAACATATCATCTTGTGTGAAAGTAATGTTCGGAATCAATTTCAGAATACTATGACAATAGAGACAAGAGACATGTTCTGCTTCCGGCTTCTTAAGAATGGCTAGACAAGTCTCAGCTTGCATGAGAGCTTCACTTAGAGTTTCTCGCATCTCTCTGGAAAGACGCAAGAGCTCAAAAATAGATAGCCTTGCTGGTGTATTGGCTAGTTGAGCCAATATATCGAAGTTATAAGGCTTCTCATGCCCAGTAGGAGATGATTTCTTCAACGGTTTATCAAAGCGGACTTGTTGCTTGCCTTTATCAGTAACCACTGGCTTGGATGGAATGGGTACTACAAACGGTGAGGATGTAAAAGGAATTTCTTCAATAGAAACAGGTTGTGTTGGAGTAGGTTCAGAAGAAGAGGCAAGATTCTTTTGAGTTTCAGGATAGTCTTTCAAGTAGGCTTTTCCTGATCTAGTACCCAATAAAATTTCTTCGTCAACTATGGGATCAAAAGACACCATGTTGCAAATCTTTGTCTTGCCTTTGGAGCGATCTTTCTTCTTGGAGGAACAGGGAACCTCGAACTCTGAAGCAAGATCGGGATGGATCCACATAACCTCACCATTGTCAAGAGACAATGGGACGAGACCTTCATTTGGTGGAGGTGGTAGATTTTCGATCTCGAGAGTAGCCTTTGAAATAGGAATGACACCATGCTGTATCATCTGTGGAGGGAAGTTACCGAACTGGACCGAGACCATGTTGGCGGTAACAGTCTTTTCATCTTGCTGTAGAGTGATGACATCAGCATTGACAAGCTCTTGAATCTTGTCCTTGAGCACGTAATATGCTCGAGTAGGATGTCCAATGAATCGGTGGTAGACACAATATTTAGGATGATCGGTCTTACCGACTTCATCAGGTTTCTTTGGGTCTGGGAGCTGGATCTTGTTGCTCTTGAGTAAGCAATCAAAGATACTTGCAGTATCATTCTCGTCGAAGGAATATTCTACCTTAGGACGAGGTTCCCTCGGTTGAGGTACAGAAGGAGTGGAAGTGGACGTAGGCGGAGCTACGTTGACAGCCAAGGACTCTTTACTCTTCAGATTAATGTTCAGAGTCTCCTTGTTCTTGCGGTTGTTCTGACGATTACCGCCGCCTGATGTTTGATTTTCGTCCTGATCTGGGTTAGACATTTGTACCCCCAGCTGTTTGAATTTCTCAGCACTCACTTCAGCTACTTTGGCATTGACAATAAAAGATGGCCTGTCTTGGAACTGAGTTGAGCCTGTCCACATGCTGATGATAGGCAAAAGATTTGCCTTGTAAGTGTCTATGGTAACAGCAGCAGGAGTTCATGGAGGCATCTTCAAGGCTTCTCGGCGGAACCGTTCGATAAAACTCTCAGCAGTTTCATTTTGTTTCTGTTTGATTTTATTGAGGGCAGACATAGTCATGTCATTGAATCCCTCATAGAATCGTTCTAGAAAGATTTGCTTGAGTCCCGAGAAAGAAGTGATACAACCATCGGGCAAACTTCTGTACCAGTCATATGCTACGCCGGCTAAACAACCGACGAACACTCTGGTAAGAAGAGCATCATTTGGTTGGAGTTGAACAGTCATTACCTCGAAGTGATTGATGAACTGGCTTGGTGAGGTGCTGCCGTCGAAGAGAGAGATTGTTAGGATTTTATATTTGGGAGGAAATGGGACTTCCTTTCATTCAACTGGATATGGCTGCTTGATTCCCAACCTTTGCAAGTTGTTCTTCTCTTTGAAGGCTTCGAACTGAGTTCGTAAGAGTTTGACAGCTTCATTGGCATCTTCCGACGACAAAGCAGGGACAGATTGAGTCAGAGTAGTAGGAGGAGGAACAGCATTGTAAGCACTACCCCCAGCTGACTGACTGGGTGTAGTTTGAACTTGTACTTGTACAGGAGGCATTTGAGGAGACACTACCCCCAGTCCAGTATTGACAGGTATCGAAGATGCTATGATCTCCGGACTCGCAGCAGGTACAGTCGGTGGTGTGGCATGTTGGGCCACAATGATAGAATGCATACTAGCGACCATTTCAGCCATGGTCTTTAGCTTGTGTTCAAGTGCAGCGATTCGCTGTTCTTGATTTGCTGAGGTTGAAGCATCTTGGTCTTCATTAACAACATACGCAGTGACTTCTCTTGGTACAGTAGAAGACACTGTCTGTTCAGAACTTTCGCTATATGCATCATAGTCGGAGAAAGAATCGTCTCCTGACTGAGAAGTAGGAAGGTAACTCGAAGGGTTTTGAGAAAGATTCCCTTGACTGATCGTATCTCGGCTTCGGGAACGGGTATGTTGAAATACTCCTTCAGAAGATTCTTGGAGTAGATCTAAATACCGCTGGCTTGGCTTGCGAGGTTTGCCATGCTTGGTGCACTTTCTACCCCCAGTATCTCGGGAAGTCATGTTGACAGAAGCGTACAACACTTCTTCATCATCTGACATAGGTTCAGATTTTGCAAAAGTCAAACGATCGAAGACAAATCGTTTTGTTGTTTGACAACAACATTGGATGATGACTTTGTGGTTGCAACGATGATCAGATGTTTGAACTGGAGGTGTTGAGACATTGTCCCGTTTTTGCCTGAGATGTTCTCGGAGATCGGGAACAACAGCAGGACGAGGAAAACTCTGAGGGATCTGTTCTTTGATAATATTTGGAATATGATTCCGATTCTTCAAATGTTTAGTCCCTTGAGTGTACAGGGAAGTGCTCACTTCATTAGCATAAGTGTCATATCCCTATTTTAGAAATAGGTATATGACTGTATTTCGACTGTATTTCGTATTTTGGAGGATTTTAATTTTTGGGGTGTATTTGAAATTTTTATTATTTTATTGGAGGTGATTTTGCCCTCATTAATTATTTGTTATTAATTAATTTCATGATCCTAGTCTACCCTCCAAAATATCTACTCCCCCTCTCTCTTGTCATTTCACTCCCTCACATCATCTCTCTCTCCTCCCCCTACCTAACCCCCTCACCTCTCTCTTCACTCTTCCTCTCTCTCCCCTCTTACTTGCTGGATCAGCCGACCCCCACCCCCAATTCCTTTCTCTCTCTCTCATCTCTCTCCCGACCACACTCAACCCCCCCCGGCCCTCTCTCTCCTCCCTCAACTCTCCTCTCTCCCGCTCACTCGGCCTCTCGTCCCTCTCTCTCGCTCGCTGTCTCCCTCTCTTCTCCCGGCCTCCGCCGACCTCCGGCCGCCCTGAGCTCCCACCGCCATCAGCCACCAGCGCCACCACCATCATCGTTGCCCCCTCCGGCCTCCGCTGCGGCCGCCACCGCCAGCACCGCCAGCGCCGCCATCTCCTCCGTGGCCGCTGTCTCCTCCGCCGGAGAGCCGATCTACCCCGGTAAGCTCCTCCGGCCTCCCCTCTCTGTCTCCTCCCCTCCGCCGGAGCCTGGCCGACCCCAACGGCACTTCCCCTCCATGGATCTGCTCCTCTCCCTCTTCCCTTCTGTCCGGCGAGCCGCCGTGCCCCGCCGCGAGCGTCGCGCCAGCCTCGAGTGGCGGATCGCCCTTGGGCCCCGCGCTGCTCGAGCAGTGTGCAGCCTTGGGAGTCGCGCTCTCCTCGGGCCGCGCGCACGCTTGACTTGCGTGTTCCCTCGTTTCCCGTACGTCTCGGGAAGCGAGCCCTCGAGCTCCGTGCACGCCTCGAGCAGCGGGACACTTTGGGCCCCGTGCTGCTCGGGTTATGTGCCGTCTCGATACGCGTACACCTTGGTGCACGTGCTGTCTCGGTTCTCGTGTCGCCTCGATTCGCGTGTTACCTTGGGCAGCGGGACGCCTCGAGCCCCGCGCTGTCTCGGGCACCGTGCTACCTCAGTTTGTGTGTTGCCTCGATCCTCGTGTCTCGGCCTTTGTGCCTAACTTGTGACCCGTGCCGCCTCGATTTACGTACACGCACCGATTTGCGTGCCGTATCGATTTGCGCATAATATTGTATCTTGTGTTGCCTCGGTTTGCGTGCTCGCTCCGATTGGCGTGCTGCATTGGTCTCTGTGTCGTCTCGATCTACGTGCACGTCTTGATTTACGTGCACGTTTCTGTTTCTTGTTCGTCTCGATATTCGAGTTCTCGATTCTCGTGCGCGTCTCGATACACGTGTGCGTCTCGGGTTGCGTGCCCGTATCGGTCTGCGTGCCTCAATTTTCGTGCCAGATCCCTGCGCTGCTTGCGGGACCCGCGCGGTATAGCCTTCTGCCATCTCTTGTGATTATTCTATTATTTTATTATTTAATTCTAATGATTGTTTATTATGTGTTCTGAGGACCTCGATAGACGTGCTAGCTTGGGTCCAGATCGCCGAAGACTTGCTTACCTAGCCGAGCCCTCTAGGCAAGTATCCCTTGCTCATCGACGGCTCTTGCCCTCTCTCCTGGATTTTATTGCATTTAATTAATTTGTACTTGTAAATTGTATAATCATGATTAGTGTAGCCTAATAGTAGAACTGCCATGATGATAACTTAGGATAGCTTGGTTCGATACCGGTTTACGACCGTATCGGACAACTCGGACGGGTCATCCACACCTTCGAGGACACGAGCACGACTCACACGTATGGATTGTCTCCATATGCCCCGTGTCCGACTCGCGGTCGGGTACGGCTTGGCGAACTACTCTTGTGGCTGTGATTGTGCTTGGGTTAGAACTATAGACATGTGCTGTGATGCGCCCTGCGAGGCGGTTAGTTGATTATATTATACATGTTGGCTTGGCGCCGAGTACGCATTGTAGTGCTGCTGGAGGCCGAGACTTAGTGTTCTCGGCTAGGGTTGGTGCCCAGTACGCATCGTAGTGCTACTGGAGGTCGAGACTTAGTGTTCTCGAATTGCGATTCTGCGGCGGGTTGCGCCGAGTGGATTTTAGCCCCAATTTGTAGGGTGCTCCCGTCCAGAATACAAAGGAGACTCTGCCGAATTTTTCCAGAATTTTCGATTGGGAATTTGGTTCGAAGGATTGGGCAGTGCCATTCCTTTGGTTTGCGGGACTGAACTCATGCATGTTCTTCTTGGTATAGTATCCCTGATCTCATTGCCTGCTATGTAGACTCCCGACTAGATTAGTCGCCTAGCGTCTTGATCTGTCCTGTCTGCCGGATTGTGTAAGGAGAGCGGTTCTACTCGGGTGAGGGTCTGCAACCCTGGTCCTTGTTTGGTTTAAGGGTTGTGGATCTGATCCAGAGTGGTTCACGCAATCCTTGCCTTTTCGACGGCATCACCCATTGGACTCTTAACTCGTGATTCTTCCTTTAGATGGTGTTCTAGTTTAGTTGGTTATCTCATTGTCTGTCCCGTCCGCCGGATTGTGTAAGGAGAGTGGTTCTACTCGGGTGAGGGTCTGCAACCCTGGTCCTTGTTTGGTTTAAGGGTTGTGGATCTGATCCAGAGTAGTTCACACAATCCTTGCCATCATCCGACGGCGTTAATTAAGTGCTGACCCGTGTGTTGGGATTTTGATCTGATTCGAGGATTGACTATGAGGAGATATGATATTGAGATAATGATTATGGTAGACTAAGTGGGTTCTTAGATAGTGTTGCTAGTTCTTTGGTGATGTTCTAATTTGATCAGATATGTCTTCGAGGACTTTTGGATTTTGGATACTGGTGCGAGTGTCTCGCGGAACGAGGAGGATATCGAGGGTATTATTATATGATTTTTACTCGACTTCCCAAACGCCCAATCCGGTACCTTTGTGTATTCCGATAGTTAGAGAACCTGGTTGATTGCTGTGTCTTGGTAGTTGAGGGGCTTGTTTTCTAGTGGCTTGTGATCATTGTCTAGGAGGATTCTTGTGAGTCTGAGGGCCTAGCATTGTTAGGGGAAATGAGATTGGTATTTGGTGGTTGTCTTTATTGACGTGATATTCACTCCCTCATGGATGGGAGACACTTGATAGATTGGTTTGGTGGATAGACCGACTTGATGATTGGAGCTGTAGGCTCCCATATATGCTTGAGATGTTATTATAGTAGAGGTTCTGGTCTTGTACTTGACCTGATATCCATGCCACGATGTGGGCAGATGATTTCTTGTGACTGACAGAGTTGTCCTTGTCCCAGACCTGACTACCTGTATCCGTGCTATAAGTCCAGCTTACCCCGTGAGGTACTGGCCCTGACCTTGCACTGCGGTGCCCTTTGTCTATTGGCACTTTGAGGTGCTACTTCCATGATTATATGGCATTGCGATGCTATCTTGATATTCTGGCTATATTATATGATTACCTGCACGGGTATCTGGTAGTTGGCCTATAGTTTTAGCGTGGTTAGGATTGCTTGCTTGCTTGTTGCATAACACTAAGGATGGATCACAACTGGGACTATAGGTGCCGAGGCTGATTCTTACTTAGCGTTCTCGTACTGAGGTACGACATCTAGGAGGATGAGCATGTGACCACGGCATGTGATTCCGGATAAATGCAGGGTTAATTTAGGCAACTAAAAAATGGTAGAAGCATTGGGAGGGAACGGAATCCCGAGATCGTGCATTACCGGCCGCCACCGGCTCGTCCTGGCGCGTCGGGGTTGGCCGCCACGGATATGGCAGTATCCGACTACTATATGTACTCCTGCTTAGCACGGTGGCCTTCCGAGGGACCGTGCATACCTACCTGCTATGTGTTATTTGGCATCGCTAGCCCTTGCGGGATATAGCACGATCTGAGGATTCCTATATGGCATTGTTGGGGTAACCCAACCACCACATAGACAGCCGTAGACATTTGAGTGGCCGCTTATTTATATAATTGTTTGGCTTGTTGCTTGCTAAGCTGGCTGGCACGTAACGCTGTCCCGGTGCAGTAATTCGTTCCCTTGTTCTTGTTTGATGTAGGGATGGGTTACTGCTCCGATGACAGACTACGATCTCCAGTTAGCGATGCAGGCATTAGTGTATGTTAGGATGATTGTGATGATTGTTGAGTTACTTTTGGGAATAACTGAAGAACATGGACTATCGTGGTGCATGATCCAACCCATGTTCTTGTTTGATTGTTGGGTTGGTTATTGTGCTACGATAGGCTATCGACCGAGGTTACAACCAGAATACTTTTAGTTGTTGGATTGTTATCGTGCGTTGGTACCGCACGATCCCTTACTTCATTTACTGTTTTTAGATGCTATTTCTGTTATATTATATCCTGCTGGTTTTTTTCGTCCGTCCTTGAGCCTTCCTTTCTGGTACTTGCTACGGTTGGCCTGACCAACCCTGGATTGTTTCCAGATTGCCTGTGACCGACCATGTAGATCTTCCAGACTTGACTTGGAGGACGTGCTTCAGTTCCTGACCATGAGGGAACTGTGTGGGAAGGTATTCTTGTCTACATTATTTCTTATTGTAGACTCTCCGATTATCATATGAGTATTTCCTGTTTTTCATATGATTATCTCTCTTGTCGTTATTTCATTGATTATTGCCTGTGGATATGAGATCAGATTTAGGCCATAGACTGCTTGCATGCTAGGATACCCAGCAAGATTGACAGCCACGATCGTCGTATGACGTTTTATACCTCATACGGAGTAGCTGGCCTAGTCCGTCCCCGTATTTCGGTACTGGGGCGTGACAATAAGTGTCAGGATCTTTGGCCCTGGAAGTTTGTCTTTGATGTTTGATCTTCGGCATTGGTTGTTTGCGTTTCGCCGAAGTAGGCCTGTTGAGATAAGTCCTTAGATCTGCAAACTCACCCCCAGGGGCTTCTGTCTGAGACACCAACAATTTTTCCTGTCTTGAACGGGATATTTTGAGAGTTGGGAGATTTTGGAATTCTGCTACCGGGGTAGGTAGAATACCTCTTTGGTCAGTACAAGTTCTCTTGTCATGAAGGAAAGAAGAATCCTTATTTGAAAGAGTTCTAGTACTGATTGGTGCAGAGGCACGTTCAGATTGATCTTCTACAGTAAAAACTGAAGAAGATTGAAAAAAGACCAAAGGGCCTTTTCCTTTGTTTTGTGAAGAAGGGTTAGCTAAAGAGCGTTTCCCTTTGTTGTCTTCCAAGTCATGGGACAAGGAAGTTTGAGAAAAGACCAACGGGCCTTTTTCTTTATTTTGAAGAGAAAGACGTATAGCCAAAGGACTACCCCCAGTAGATTGTACAGGAACAACAGTGTGTTTGGGAAGAGGAACAGAGCCTTTCCCCTTGTTATGAGAAGAATAAAGTTTAACCAAAAGGCTATCACCCTTGGATTGCGCAGGAGCAGTTTGCGCATGAATGGATGGCGCACTAGTTTTGGCCACAGAAACTGTGGTTTGTGCATCAGGAGTTCTTGCTACAGAGTGCTTAGGATGGACTCTGGATGTTGGAGCATTAGACTACGCAGAAAGATTGGCAGCCAATTGCGCCAGGGGCATAGGAGTCTTGCACTTAGCCAAGGCAGCATATGAAGTACTCTGTATACTAGCAACAGCAGATTGCGCAGCAGTAGCAGAGACAGATTGTGCAGCAGGTTTGATGACAGAAGCTTTGGACTGCGCAGCAGTCTTGCTGGCAGATTGCGCAGGAGTCTTGTTGGCAACATCAATAGACTGCGCAGCAGTCTTTGGGACCCACACTGGGCGCACTTTGCTTGTGGCAGAAGTGGTTGCAGTGCGAGGAATGGTCTTGGAATTGATCGTAGCCTCGTAGGCTGTCTGGTTGATTTTCACAACCAGTGTCTTCTGCGTCTTTCCGATAGACGCTACGTCACATTGAGTTGTCACTTCCTTGTCGGAGGAGAAAGTCGTCCCCAGCAGAGTCGCCATTTTGTTTGCAAAAACAAAAGCATAGAACTTTATTGATACAAACTTTGTAAAAGATTACAATTTAAATTTTGGGAAAGTACAACTATAGGAATCCAATCTAGATGACGATTGCTTTATCCCTTGGACGATGTGAACTTTGAAGACGGAGATTCTGAAGTTGAAGACAACTCTGGAATTGAAGGTAAAAACCTCGGAAGTTGAAGGCAAAAGCCTCGGAAGAATGCAGCAGCACTTGGGCAAGAACTCCTGGACTCTCTGATCTCTCTATGATCTCTGATTTCTGATCTCTGACTCTTGATCCGTGATCCCCTTGAATGGAGACTTGAAACTCTATTTATAGAATTCTGAGAAATAACTAACTTTTAGTTATTCTGGACAGCGCATGATGGTTTGCGCAGCAATTGGATTGCGCAACAGTGGACTGCGCAGACAGTTGTTGGATCATGGGCCAACTGTCTTGGACACATGGCATCATTTGATTGAAATGCGCATGATCGTGTATAGACAGTTGCCACGTAATGAGCAATTGATGGCATGCATGCCACGTGTACTTTGTCAGTTGTGTTGATAGAGCGCGCAATTTGAATTGCGCTGGATTTAGATTGCGCAGACTTGGACTGCGCAGGCTTCGGATTGCGCAGGGTTAGACTGCGCAGGAAATGGATTGCGCTGCCAGCTGTCAGCCGTCCTCGAGCGTTGTGTGGCACAATAAACGAGCAGTCTCCTCGTTCTTCGTGCTGTCAGTTGTCAGGAAGATTTGATTTGTGTCAGATAATGATGACTTTTGCCACGTCAGCCTACGCAGTTGAGAGTGTGCGCAAACCAGTGTGCGCAATATGAAAAGTGCGCAATCTGATGTCTACGCAGTTCGTCTGAAAGTTGATTTTCTGACTTTGTTGAGGTGTGCAACCTGATTTTTTAGGACCTACAGTTGCGTCCACTGATATCGGTTCGGGAGGCCTCCGGGTTGAAGATAGCGCAGCAGTTCATCAAAGGCGACTCGCTTTGGACGAAGTGGATGGCTAATAGGTATTTGAGGCAGAGAAATTTATGGGCCTGTGAGATTGATAAAAATTTGTTGGCCCCCTTCAAGGCTATCCTTCGATGCCGATCGGTCCTCCAGACTGCTATATGTCGGATCATGAAAGATGGGACGAACACTGATCTGTGGCTCGATCCTTGGATGGACAATAGATCCCTGTTGGAGTCCTTAGGTGAGCAGATGGGCAGAGAGGCGAGCAGAGGACTGAAATACAATCTTATCGCCAGAGATGGGATTTGGAGACCAGAGGACTACCAATTCACAACGTATTTTGGAGAGGAGATCCGACAGGTCACTATAGATTCTAGTCAGTCTGCTGATTCCTGGAGATGGGACCCGCCGAATGCTGATGGAGGGCAGGGGCTTTCCGCTTCGAAAGCTGCTACAATCTGCTACGGTTCTCTTATGACAGGATTACGGGGTATGACTTTATCTGGGGAAAGGAGATTGCACGCAAAATGCAGCTTGGTTCCTACAAACTATTATTAGGTCGACTGCTGACGAAGGACATGCTTCTCAGGTTTGGGGTGCATATCTCAGACTCGAAGTGTGTTATGTGTGGAGTGGAGGATGAATCCATGGGACACCTATTTTTTGAGTGCCCTGTGGCTTGGCATATTTGGTCCGAGCAGTGTGGGAGGTCGTTGGACGGAGGTGGGAATGATAGAGATATCCGGGGGATCCTCACTTGGATTAGGGAACGCCGAGGCATGGAGCAGGGTTGGGCCAAGACAGCCAGAGTTCGCCTTGCAGCGTCGGTCTGATATGTCTGGAGAGAACACAACAGGCGTATCTTTGAGGGGCTGGTAACCCCCTGTAGAAATTCTACATAATTTAGAATTCGATGTATCTGTAATGGCCCCTTAATCGGGGTGGGAGAGATGGGAGAGTGGGTACTGTAATACTTTACTATGATATTCGTGGAATAAAATTTACCCTTATTCCAATATATATATATATATATATTTTTTATTCCAATATATATATATATATATATATATATATATATATATATATATATATATATATATATATAGCCGTTGGGAATGGTGGAGCACCCCGGCGCAGTGGCACGGGTTCGAGCCCCCTTGGAGACATGCCTCCAAGCACCATTAAGAAGTGAACACCATCAATATATATATATATATATATATATATATATATATATATATATATATAGCCGTTGGGAATGGTGGAGCACCCCGGCACGGGTTCGAGCCCCCTTGGAGACATGCCTCCAAGCACCATTAAGAAGTGGACACCCTTAATATATATATATATATATATATATATATATATATATATATATATATATATATATATATATATATATATATATATATTGAAAGTAGGTAATTATGGCGAACGCTCTCACCGGGAATCGATTTCCTGACCACTCGGGCCGCATGCATCTCTCTTAACAACTAGACTAGAGGTCATAAGCAATATATATATATATATATATATATATATATATATATATATATATATATATGTATATATATATATATATATATATATATATATATATATATATATTTATAAGGGAGGTGAGGTGCCACTCTATGGGTGGTGGCTATGTGTCATCCCCCATGCCATCATTATGCACCGAAAAGTGTGCAAGTGTATGATGATAGCATGGAGGGGTGACATATAGCCACCTCACCTCCCTTATATATATATATATATATATATATATATATATATATTTTGGTTAAGAGAGATGCATGTAGCCCAAGTGGTCTGGAGTTCGAGCCCGGTGGAGGCGACTTCGCCACAATTACCCATTGCTTCAATATATATATATATATATATATATATATATATATATATATATATATATATATATATATATAAAATATATATATATATATATATAAACACTCCCCATTTTATTTCATAAACAAGAAAAGTCGAAGTTGTACAAGTAAACCAGAAGGCGCAAAATGCCGAAGCCTATACACGTATACTAACAAATGGAGGTGAGGAGGTAGCCCAATATAGCTAGACCCTGGAAAGGATAGAGTTCCAAAAGGTCATATGACCGTGATTACAGTGGGTGCGCCGCTTGCTGCACTGTCTGATGGTCTCCTTAATCAGGCGGTCGGCAAAAAATTGACGGCCTTCGTATCTCGCCTTGTTGCGATTCTTCCAAATAATCCAAGTCGCAGCGGCCGCGACGACCTAATGACCGTAGGACTGGAAGCTCCAGGCCGTGATAAGGTCCTCGTAGCACTCGGCCTCGGTCCATCCTGCAGCGGAAGGAAGGAGTATTCCAAACCATGGCGGGGAGATCTTCTTGATAAAAGATGTGGTCCACCGTCTCCGAGGAGCGGTCTGTACAGCATGTGCATGCGGACGATAGGCTGAAGGCGATAGTGCAAAGGGTGTCGTTGGTGGGAAGGATCTTACGAAGAGCTCTCCAAATGATGAAGGACCATTTCTTGGAGATGCAAGTCTGCCAGAAAGGTGCAATGCTAGGTGTAGGCACCCCCATGCCTCAGATCATTTTTCTAGTCGACTTAACCGAAAAACAGCCCGACGCAGTCTCCTGCCACCGGAGGTCGTCAGCTTCAGTCCCAATCGCCAATCTCTCACGACGGATAAGCTTAACCGCCTCGGGCCCAGCCTAGTCCCGTACTTTGTCCCAGATCCAAGTCTGCCCAATGGGGTCCTACATGTCCTGGACCTTGCAGAGCCGGTGACCCTCAGAGTGGATTGGAAGTAAAGTATCTCCAACCCATCGTTCCAGGAAAGCCTAAGATTCCCCATCGCCGATCTTGAGGTGCATCACCAGTTCGGCGAGGGCACGCCCGATGAGGATACGGCGCCACGCTGCGGAGGATCTGCCGTTGGGAGTGGCCGTAGATGGATGGATGTACTTGAAGTATCTGGCCTTCATGAATCTGGACCATAAGTTCTGAGTGGTACGCAGCTTCCACCACTGTTTCATCGAGAATGCTTTAATAATATAGGAGAGTTTGGTGAATCCTAGCCCCCCTCCTCAGTCGGCCTGGCCATAGAGTCCCAACTAGCCCAATGGTGCTTGTCATTGCCGTCGCTGTGCCCCCAGAAAAAGTTGCTGAAAGTGCTCTCGATAGAGTTAAGAACAATCTTGGGGGGAGAGCAAGCCGCCATAGTGTAGATTGGTATAGATGTGAGGGCGTGGTTAATGAGGATCATCTTGCCTCCTAACGAAAGCGTCGCGGTGTGCCAACCTTCAAGCTTTTTCCTGATACGGCTGATGAGATCTTCGAAAATACCGGTATTTGATTTCCTGTACACAAGAGGACAACCCAAGTATTAAAACGGGGTGTGCTTGATAGGAAAGGAGGTGGTGTTGGAGAGGATGCCGACGTGCTCTCTCGTGATCTTGTGGTGGGTGTAGATAACACTTTTATCCAAGTTGATCTTTTGGCCCGAGCAGGCAGCATATTTTTGGAGGATGTTAACGACCACCTCAACCGAACCAACATCCCCGGATGAAAGAATGAGGATGTCGTTGGCAAAGGCTAGGTGCGTGATAATAGGGCAGCCGCTGGCAGTATGAAAGTAGTGGAAGTTGGTGATGCTCGGCATCCTGTTAAGGTTTATACTCAGGGCGTCCGTAGTGATGATGAAGATGGTAGACGATAGGGGGTCGCCTTGCCTAACCCCGTGGGTCGATTTGAAGTAGCCATCGGCCTGACCATTGATGACCATAGAAAACCAGGTGTTGATGATCAATCTCCACACATTGTTGGTCCAGGTTTTTGAGAATCCAAAAGCTCTGAAGACCCAGATCATGAACTGCCAATCCAGCCTGTCGTAAGCTTTCTCCATGTCTAATTTGATTGCTATGTTACCCCCTCTTACCGGGAACTTTATACAGGTGATTAATTCTTGGGCCAACATGATGTTATCTTGGATATTTCTGCCGCGGACAAAGCTACTTTGCTCCTCCGAAATGATCTTGGGAAGAAGATTGGACATTCTAGCTGCGATGATCTTGGATATGATTTTGTTGGTGAAATTGCAGAGACTGATAGGACGAAAGTCGCAAAAAACTCCGGGTTGTCTTTTTTCGGGATGGGAATCAGATTGGTGCTGGAGATGGCTCTAGGATACGACGTGTCTTGGAAGAAGGCGATTACTGCCTCGAGGATATCAGCCTTAATGATGTCCAAGCAGGAACGAAAAAAGCCCCCAAAAATTTGTTTGGGCTCGGGGCACTATGCTCGTCAAGGGCCCAGACGGCGTCTTTTACCTCGAGCTCGGAAGGAGGGGACTCAAGCCGGTTGTTATCACCGTCGTTGATGAGGTGCGGTATTTCCTCTAGGAAGGAATGGTCCCTGATGACTGTCTCTTTGGAGAACAGTTTGGAGTAGTACTCGGCCGCTGCTTCCTGGATACCTTTTTGGTCTTTGATAATGTTCCCGTTGCTGCCTATGATTTGATGGAGGGTAAGTTTCTGCCTGTGGCCATTGACGCAAGCATGAAAGAAACTCGAGTTTTTGTCCCCTTCGTTGTCCCATTTAAGCCTGGCTTTCTGCTTCCAAAAATCAGTCTCCACTTTCAGACGGAATTTAAGGATGGCTTTGGTGAGGTTGAGGGCTGTCCTGACCTCAGGAGATCTATCGTTCATGAATCTGATCTCAGCACGATTAACGTCATCCTCTGCCTCGCGGATAGCCTGGAAGATATCCCTGTAGGCCTGCTTACTCCAAGCTGCCAGGGCTATCCTCGTGGCCTTAAGTTTGATGGCAACCATGGTTAGGGGCTCTGCGTTATCCACGCTATTCCACGCTTCCGTGACGACCCCCAAGAACTGGGGATGGTCGCTCCAGAAATCATGGAATCAGAAGCCCTTTTTGGTCGACCCTGAGGTGCTGGAGATGGTCACTAACAGAGGGGCGTGATCAGACTCGGTGGCATTGAGGTGGGAAAGCTTTGAGGTGGTCCCCATACCGTGCCAGTGAGCGTTCGTAAGGGCCCTGTCCAGGCGAGAATATTGGCGGCTATCTCCCTCTTGCATGTTACACCAGGTAAAGGCGGTGCTGGTGAACGGGAGTGGGGTAAGGTTGGAGTTAAAAATGAAGTTGTTGAAATCTTGCATGGCTGGAAGAGGGGGTGGCCGTCCCCCGGTCTTCTCATCTCAACACGTGACGGCGTTAAAGTCCCCAATGCAAAGCCACGAGAGATTGTTGTTGTTGAGGTTGATGTCCAGAAGATTGTTCCAAAGTAATTTGCCTTCCGTGATGTCGCAGCTGCCGTGAACCGCGGACAGAATGGCCCGTTTGGGGAGCAAAGGATGTTCCATCCAACAAGAGAGGGCCTGCTTGGAGTCGTTAATGACCCCGATTTTGACATCCTTCGAACAGAGGATCCAAATTTTGTGTCTGCCAGCAATGGCTATCGGAAAGCCTAACTGCAGCTGAATGGATTTGAGTATCTTATAGGGAATTTTGGGTTCAAGGATGATCAAGACATCAATCTTGTGGGTTTTTTTAAGGCCGGTGATTCTCCTCTGATTTGCTTTGTTTGCAAGACCATGGACATTCCATGAGAGGATGTTCAGCATTAATGTAATTTGTGGAGGGGTAGGTTAGCCCGCTTGGCTGCGGACCTGGTAGTGGCCGTTTATAGTGCCCCGTCCCGCTCAGTAAATTGGAGGAATCATAATGCCAACGGCGTTCGAACTTTGCCTTGCAACGGCTGCTCGAAGGCCCGCTCGGTCGAGGCGACCGCTCGGTCGAGGCGACCGCTCGCTCAGGTGGGGTAGTTTCGGTGAACTTGCCTCATCTTAGCCTTCACATAATAAATTGCCTGTTTTCAACTTGCACAAGTAGGCTTGATAATAAAAGAGACGAATCTACATAGCTAAAAGGGAGTAATCCCGAAGGGTCGAATTGAGTTAGAATATGGAAAGGTCCAACGGTTGGCTTAGAGTTGGTGCACGGCGTGCTTTGAAAATAACACTCGATCGTTCGTCTCGTGGCTTGGGAGAAGGAAAGTTGGTTGAGTAGGCATAGTTATGAACGTAGCCTAAGTCATAGGCGTCGCCCGCATAAGTGCTTCATAAAGCATGTACGGTCTTATCGTCCAAGGCTTGGCATAGCCTTGGCTTGCCCCATGAGTTAAGTTACATTGCATGGCTTATGGCATAAGTCTAGGCACTCCAAATAACTTGGTTGTTCAAAGTCGAATGCATGCATGGCACGTTCCCACGACGCAAAGGCTTGACGCAGCCTTCGCTCGTCAAGTTATTGCAAAGTTAGTTAGGCAAGTTATGTTAAGCTATCAGGAGTAGTAGCAAGCACGGTCCTACGAGATTCTACAGCTGGGTATGACCACATAGTCTACAGTCTCAAGGCCCATCATATAAAGTATGACTTGGACAATAGCGTCGCATAGAACGTAAGTCGGTTTAAGGCACGATGCACGGACTTAGTGTTTAAGGCATGAGCCACGGTTGATTTAGTGAGTTTTGGAGAAAGGACTATCAAATAAGCATTCATGTATTGAATGAAATGATATGGTAACATGGAAAGAATGCTCGCGACTATAGGTCGTCGAGGCGGTCTCAGATTTGAGAAGTATCGAACTTGGCCCTGAAAGAGATGGTAACATTAGAGGTAGCATGACTGTGTGAGACGTCAGTTTGTGTCGAGTCTTGCACGGTCATGGAAAACTTGTTGACAAGGTGGGTCGTTTCCCTGCACGGCAACCCGGCGGCCACGGGACCGTTGCGACAGTGATTGGAAACGAGTAATTAGCTGTTCTGGGCACGGGTTAGGCGGAGACTTGCAAAGGGGCTAGCTACTCGCGCTGAAAGGGCACCCATCTAACAAAAGCTAGAGGAGTCCAGATGGCTCTGGGAGTCAGTGACCAATTCATATAGATGAGTCGGCACGGGCGGCAATCCGTGTGTGTGCCTTTCGATTGAGTTGAGTTGTTGAATGTGTGTACAGTTAGAACACAAATATTTGGGCCTAAGAATGGCTACAACGTAAGCGACGTGCTTTGGCACGAGATGTGGCTTCGAGTCTCAAGTGTTGACATGTGAGTTGTATAAGTTGGGTTTGAGTTGTCTTGAGTTTAAGTCAGGAGATGCCGCAAGGCAAAGTCGGTCGAGTAACATTTTGTCCACAATTCCTGATTGGGTCAGTTGGTGATTGAAGTAGAAACGGCCGCGATATGGCGGTATGGTTTAGTCACCCCGAGTTGCGAGGCACGACACGATGGATTCCTAGCACGCTCACATGGAAATGGAGTCTCATCGCGTAGTTGCGTCTCTGATTTTGGCCGAAAGGCAAGCACGACTTGAAAGGTTAGCGTTGTTGAGTCGACGTTGTTGTTGCAAGCACGGGATGGTCTAGAGACACAAAATAGGCCAAGACGTCTGTCCTAAAATAATTCTAAGGCAATAGTAGAAAGACAATAAAAAGGGACTATGTTGCACAAAGTAAATGAACGTGTCGGTTTTTTATGGGTGGGCGAGGAGCTCATTCCACTAGTACAATTGAGTGCTGACACCCACATAGTTTTCATGTGCAGGCATAGGTAGAAGCTTGTGGCACAGAGATCGCTTGAATGCGTCGAGGTACGGAGTTCCTTGGCGATTCGAAGCGTGTGGTCGCATGGAGTCAAGACTTATACGGGACATAATATATGGACGTCGCCTTCCAAAGCATCCGCTGGCTCAAGACTTGTATTGAGAGATGAGAGAGAGCTGAGTAACTAATAATGTGAGATGAGTGAGCTTGAGAGACTTATAATCTTGGCCTCGCGCCCCATTGTAACCTTTGTTCCAATATCAATAAAAGAGTGTTTTGCAATGACTTATGTTTTGCTTTAAATTCTGCTGCTATTATTCAATGTCTCTGCTTGGGACTTCTATGCGACGATCCCGTCGCAGCCGCTGAAATCGGCCGTTATGGAACTCGTCTTGCACGAGCGCAATCTAGGCTCGTGCGGCATCACGTCTTAGCGAGGACGATCGCTCCTACGGGAGCGGGACGTGACATAATGGTATCAGAGCACGACTTTACGTCCTTGGACTATCGATTGAATTCTTTAACTCCGTCATTTTCGCAAACTCTGAATTGTTGCTTCCGCAAAGTTGATATCGTTGGTGCGCTCTCTCTCAAATGTCCCACGGATGTCCATACAATAAGTCTATCTATTTTGTAAAACGTAGGAGAACAGTTTTTGATAAAACAAAAAGATGGTTTGCGTAAGCACGGTTGGCTAAGTCGGACTGGACATATACACCAAGGATTGTGTCGACCTTAGCAAATTCGAGTACGGGATTCATAATGTTTCGAGCAAGAATGAGTTAAACTTGATTGAGTAAATGAGATGACTATCGATAGGGGTGCTATCGAGCGACGATAACGTCGATGCGATATAGATGAGCATGCTTGAAAATTGAGGAAGGGTTCGAACGAAAAATTTAAAGAAGCCGATTTTGATTCGAATGATAGTTGAGTATTAGTTAAATGACTTCATCTCTGAGTGGTGTATGCGATAGCCTCAGGGATGTCGATCGATCGATTGAGGATTCGGGGTTTCAATGAGTCTATCAACGAGCATCGTGTATATGCAAAGCCGTAGATTGAGTATCGTTGAACAAGTTATAGTCTTAAGATTTAACGATGTGTGATTCGAACAACCTAGAAAATGACACGCACGGAACGTGCACGAGATTGAGGATTACGCGAGTATGAAACACGAAAATGATTAAGTATGTGAAATTGAATCGAGAAAAAGTTTGAATGTACGAATGGATGACTTGATCGAGAAAATTGATACGGATCGTATACGAAAAGTTAGCACGACAGCTAGATAGCGTGCATGAAAGGTTTGATTTGAAGTTACTAAAATAACACAAAGGATTGGAATGAATGTTGCTCGATGACTTAAGATAGACGAATGAACAATACGCGAATTCGGGTGTGATGAAATTGATGTTGTGAATGATTCGAGGGGTAATGATCGAACTTAAATTTGAATGTCGAGGAAGACTATTCAGTCGGACGATAGCATCGTTCGCATGACTCAAAATTCGTTGCAAAGGAAGATCGTCAGGTTACACATATCATCGATGGTATTGAGGCGTATCAAAGATCGATATGCTATAACTCGACGGCACTCTAATTCGGCGAAAGATGATCATGCAAGTGTTATTGTTCGGTTGGATGCTATACTTAGGTTTTTGATTGAGACGAATGTTGGATGAAAATGATTGTGTCTTGATGGTTACGCGGATAACCACAGCGTCGACATTCTTGTATTGTGCGAGCATAACTCTAGTCTCGTACATGCGTCGCATTGGATTTGGGGCAATCGTTCCACGTGAGCGCTGACATGGTGATTCATGTCGCGTGAATGATCGAACTCGGAAAATCAGGACGCGACAACTTTGATTGTCTCGACGTGTTGGTTTGATGTGAAAAAAAAATTGGACGATGTTTGGACTTGCGATTGATGAATGAAATAAACTTGAGGATTGAGTAGGTCCAATCCGTGCATCGAGAATAAATTAGTCTAGACACAAAATAAGAGTTACGACCCGATGAGGATTATTACCCCGCTGGAGCGTGTATGGTGATTCATGCCCACCGTGGATAATCTTACTCGCGTGAGATCGGGGCGCAATATATTGTTAAGATAGACGACCTCATGATCGAATACGTGAATTGGGATGAATGACTTAGGGAATATGAAATATGAATTATGGTTTAACGATGAATTTTGTCGTAGCGTGCTTGACTTAGAAGGATTGATAGACGGAGTATGTCGAACGTGTTCGAAGAGATAGACTATACAAAATGGCTTGATGAATGAGTGATATTGATATGTCAAGGAATTGGTAGAAATGTGAGTTATCGTAGGATGGCTTTGCTGAACGACTCGGATCCCGTGCGACGAATGTTGGGATGTGTGTAGGAAATTGATGCTCGATGTTTAGAAATCGGAGTGATGCGAGCTTGGGTAGAAAACCCTATACTATCAACTTGGTTTGATCTAAGGATGGGGTCAGTGTTGATGTTGTAGTTTGGGAACTATGATTCCAATACTGACGAATGACTTTAGTCAAAAGACATAGCCTAGCGGTTAGGCAGACGTCCCGGCGTAAAGAGATAGGAATTGTGGAGACACCGCTCATGAGTCTCGGTTGACATGCACGTATATCAGGGACGCTTGAATATGTGCACGATCCGACTCGAGTGGTGATGGCGGATTCTCTATCACGAGACATGGCTAAAATGCATGTATTTTGGGGACGCCTGGAATATGTGCACGATCCAACTAAGTGATATGTTGAATCAAGTGAGACTAGAGGAATGGAAAAGGGTCGAGAATTTTGAAATAGTATTTCAAAGGAAAGATTGAGAGTAGTGCGAGCATGGCTCGGATTGAGAAAATGCATAGGCGTAGTGTGTCCGAGAGTTCTTGAATGTTGAGTAAAGTGATAAGTCAATAAGTAAGTACTCAGTTTCGAGGACGAAACTTTTTCTGAGTGGTGTATGATGTAGTGCCCCGTCCCGTTCAGTCAATCGAAGGAATCGGAACGCCAACGGCGTTCGAACTTTGCCATACAACGGCTGCTCGAAGGCCTGCTCGGTCGAGGCGACCGCTCGCTTAGGTGGGGTAGTTTCGGTGAACTTGCCTCATCTTAGCCTTCACATAATAAATTGCCTGTTTTCAACTTGCACAAGTAGGCTTGATAATAAAAAATACAAATCCACATAACTAAAAGGGAGTAATCCCGAAGGGTCAAATTGAGTTAGAATATGGAAAGGTCCAACGGTTGGCTTAGAGTTGCTGCACGGCGTACTTTAAAAATAACACTCGATCCTTCGTCCCATGGCTTGGGAGAAGGAAAGTTGGTTGAGTAGGCGTAGTTATGAATGTAGCCTAAGTCATAGGCGTCGCCCGCATAAGTGCTTCATAAAGCATGCACGGTCTTATCGTCCAAGGCTTGGTATAGCCTTGATTTGCCCCATGAGTTAAGTTGCGTTGCATGGCTTATGGCATAAGTCTAGGCACCCCAAATAACTTGGTTGTTCAAAGTCGAATGCATGTACGGCACGTTCCCACGACGCAAAGGCTTGACGCAGCCTTCGCTCGTCAAGTTGTTGCAAAGTAAGTTAGGCAAGTTATGTTAAGCTATCAGGAGTAGTAGCAAGCAAGGTCCTACGAGATTCTACAGCTGGGTATGACCACATAGTCTTACAGTCTCAAGGCCCATCATATAAAGTATGACTTGGGCAATAGCGTCGCATAGAACGTAAGTCGGTTTAAGGCACGATGCACGGACTTAGTGTTTAAGGCATGAGCCACGGTTGATTTAGTGAGTTTTGGAGAAAGGACTATCAAATAGGCAGTCATGAGTTGAATGAAATGATATAGTAATATGGAAAGAATGCTCGCGACTATAGGTCGTCGAGGCGGTCTCGGAAGAAAGAAGAATGCTCGCGACTATAGGTCGTCGAGGCAGTCTCAGATTTGAGAAGTATCGAACTTGGCCCTGAAAGAGATGGTAACATTAGAGGTAGCATGACTGTGTGAGATGTCAGTTTGTGTCGAGTCTTGCATGGTCATGGACAACTTGTCGACAAGGTGGGTTATTTCCCTGCAGGCAACCCGGCGGCCACGGGACCGTTGCGGCGCGATTAGAAACGAGTAATTAGCTGTGCTGGGAACGGGTTAGGCGGGAACTTGCAGCGGGGCTAGCTACTCGCACTGAAAGGGCACCCGTATAACAAAAGCTATAGGAGTCCACGATGGCTCTGGGAGTCAGTGACCAATTTATATAGATGAGTCGGCACGGACGGCAATCTGCGTGTGTGACTTTGGATTGAGTTGAGTTATTGAATGTATGTACAGTTAGAACACAAACATTTGGGCCCAAGAATGTCTACAACATAGACGACGTGCTTTGGCACGAGATGTGGCGTCGAGTCTCAAGTGTTGACATGTGAGTTATATAAGTTGGGTTTGAGTTGTCTTGAGTTTAAGTCGGGAGATACCGTAAGGTAAATTCGGTCGAGTGACATTTAGTCCACAGGTCCTAATTGGGTCAGTTGGTGATTGTAGTAGAAAGGGCCGCGAGTCGGCGGTATGGTTTAGTCACCCCGAGTTGCGAGGCACGGCACGATGGATTTCTAGCACGATCACGTGGAAATGGAGCCTCATCGCGTAGTTGCGTCTCTAATTTTGGCCGAAAGGCAAGCACGACTTGATAGGTTAGCGTTGTTGAGTCGACGTTGTTGTTGCAAGCATGGGATGTTCTAGAGACATAAAATAGGCCAAGGCGTCTGTCCTAAAATAATGCTAAGGCAAGAGTAGAAAGACAATAAAAAGGGACTATGTTGCATAAAGTAAATGAACGTGTCGGTTTTGTATGGGTGGGCGAGGAGCTCATTCCACCAGTACAGTTGAGTATTGACACCCACATAGTTTTCATGTGCAGGCACAGGTAGAAGCTCGTGGCGCGGAGCTCGCTTGGATGCGTCGAGGTACGGAGTTCCTTGGCGATTCGAAGCATACGGCCGCATGGAGTCAAGACTTATACGGGACATAATGTATGGACGTCGCCTTCCAAAGCATCCGCTGGATCAAGACTTATATTGAGAGATGAGAGAGAGCTGAGTAACTTGTAATGTGAGATGAGTGAGCTTTGAGAGACTTGTAATCTTGGCCTTGCGCCCCATTGTAACCTTTGTTCCAATATCAATAAAAGAGTGTTTTACAATGACTTGTGTTTTGCTTCAAATTCTGCTGCTAATATTCAATGTCTCTGCTTGGAACTTCTATGCGACGATCCCGTCGCAGCCGCTGAAATCGACCGTTATGGAACCTGCCTTGCACGAGCGCAATCTAGGCTCGTGCGGCATCACGCCTTAGCGAGGACGATCGCTCCTATGGGAGCGGGGCGTGACACCGTTGATCCGACGGATCTTTTCTGCTTAGATTTACTGATGGAAGTCATGGCCTCCCCCCTCTCGGGGTGGTTGAGCTAGGGATGGAGTCGTCGGCGTGGGAGATGAGGATGTCGTCGGTCTGATCGGGCAAGTCTCCTGCTGAGTCTGAGACAGGTTCCGCGGGGGGATTTGAATAGCGTCTTCCAGGTTGCCCACCAGGTCTCCTTCCAATCGGAGGGAAATTCAGCGGAGATAACTTGTAATCCTCTCTGGGCTTGGTCGGGACCCAGTATAGCCAGAGCTTCAATGACATCGACTTCTGGGGGGCTGATCCTTGGGTAGGGCCTCCTCCGCGACTTCCTTCTTGATGATTCTGATGTCTGGTGGGTTATGGGATTCCCTAGAAGAGATTCCCGATGAGGTGGTCTCTAGAGCAGGCTCTTTCGTATCCTCTTCGAGGACGTTAAACTGGTTAGAAAGGTTTAGGGACGGTGGGCGATAGGGGACAATTGCTCTGGCCGAATTATGATTTTCCCTTCTGTTGGCCAGGGTGTCCCGCTCTGTTTCGCATTCGCTTGTTTGAAATCTGATATGGAAATTCGGCGGCGGAAGAAGGGAGGACCTGGAGGGCGGCTGGGTCTGAGCTGCTGGCCTCGCTGGTTTCCTCTTTAACTGAGGGTGTAGCCGATAACAGTGCTTGGATAGGTGCCCGTGCAGGTGACAATAGGAGCAAAAGATGATGTGGTTATCCTAGATGATTTATTGGGTGTAGGATTGGTTGCCCAGTTCAATGATGATATGGTTGGGGGGCTCATTAGAGAGATCTAGTTCCACGCAGATCTTCGCATAGTGGGCTTTGGTTAGGTTGCTGGTTTCTGGGGCAGTGGCCACATAAGTCCCGAATGAATTGGCTATGCGTTTAAGAGCTGCCGGGACGAAACAAACGTGGGGCAGATTGGGGAGGGTCACCCATGCGGCAACCGTCACGGAGTCTTCCTTGGTGCTAAAATTCGTAGACCATTTGATTATCTTCATCTGGTGGGAGTCCACTCTGCTGGTGTCTTTAGACCACACGGACCTATAGTTAGTATCTGAAGAGAGGTGGAGCAGGATATGTTTGGGATCCAGAGGAGCCACTCTGTACTCTGAAGTCAGACGCCATCCTGCAATCACCTCCTGGACCCTGGATAGTTTGGGGCAGCCCGTGGAGAATTTGAGAACAAAGGAGAATGGGAAGGATGTGGCCAAGGATTCTAGTTCCTGGGAGGAGAACAGGACGGTGGGCATAGGAGCTGGAGGCGGGTAAGCGACTTCGCTGAGGTGAACATCTTGGACAAGAAGACCCTGCTTCGTTGCTCTGTCAGGCCGAAGAATGTCAGCAAAGGAAGGCGCTGAGGCTGGGACTGCACAGGGGGAGCCTGCGGTACTGGG
This sequence comes from Iris pallida, assembly GCA_029216955.1. Lineage (NCBI taxonomy): Eukaryota > Viridiplantae > Streptophyta > Magnoliopsida > Asparagales > Iridaceae > Iris > Iris pallida. The sequence goes on along the minus strand of JANAVB010009399.1, from coordinate 6,881,979 downwards.
GGGAGATGGTTGGACGGAAGGGTGGCTCTGGGCCTGCGCTCCCAGCAGGGATTAAAAGCAAGAAGATCGGCCGGGGTGGAGGAATCGTGTCATGCCCCAGAGCCAGAATACTGGAGAGCGGGGGCAGACATAACCAGCTACGTATATGAAATGGGATCTATCTCGCTATACGGTCACGGCTGTCTAGATACATGAGCGTTTATCTACAAGCCAGCAGTCTCTTAAGGTCATGAATAATCCTATTATCTCAATCACAAGCAAGTAAGTAAATGTTACAAGATGTATGATCATTAAATACACAATAGTAAGGCGTCCCAAGCATTACATAATCAGCTGATCATGAAGCTAGTCGTTACAAAATGTCAGGACTAGCAAGAGTTTAGTCATACATGATCAACCCTAGGATCTGTCAATCATGTTACAGCCCGTAGGTAGACAGTAAGTAAAGTACAACCGAGCTAACAGGTGCTCGTCGGCTAAATGCCTCAAAAGAATATTTTTACAATAAAGTAGGAGATCCAAAAATAAACCCACTCGTTGCCAGGGTTCCGTCTAGTGGCCACCATCTGGCTGGAAAGGCGGTAGATCCTCTGGAGCTGCTCCGAAATCTGGCCATACAAAACCAGCTGGGTCAGACCCCAGAAAGAGCAAGTGCCACAAAGGAAGCTTTACTTAGGAACTAAAACCAGCAATCAGCACAAGAGTATAAATAAAGTAAGAACTGGAAATAAAGAAAATACATCAGGATGATATACGACGAGATAACCATGGAGCTATTCAAATAACCAGGTTACAACCCGTAAACCAAACAAGGACCGGGGTTGTAACCTTTCGTCTGAACAGAACTTGGAATTCTCACCATTTATCGGTAAAATCAATACAAGCATTCTGGTCATGTAGTAATCAGGATCAGGGCAAGACTAGACTGGTTAGACTCCATTCAATCATTTCACGGCCAAACAAGAACTACGGCTTGATACTTCAACTAACTAGGGTTATCACAAGCCTAGTTACTAACAAGATGCAGTGACATTATTCCACAGCCACAAGCCCTGCAGACCATCCAGGTTACCCGGGTTGAAAGATTAGAGTTGAATTCAGGTGGGTACATCGTCTAGGAAACGAATGTACCCTTAGGTAGCTTGAAGGGTGCAACACATGACAGTGCGCTGGAAATGTGCCCTACTCGACGGCAGGCTACATATCCCAAGGCGTGCCCAGGTAACGGGATTGCTTGTAGCTGGGAGATCTCTTTATGACTAATGTGTTATTCTAGTTATTAGCCTTAGTTCATTTCAGTAGGTACTCCTGACCGTGGTACTCAGGAGTCCCCTCCTAGACATGATGCAAGACAAGACTGGTTTATTTGTACAAGCACAATCGCCCACGGTGTCCAGGATGTTCATTCTTGTCAGGTCATGTCATGTCAGGTAGCCGTCGCAACAGCTTATCAGATATATCATGTCAGGTTATCATGTCAAGTGTACTGGTCAAGAGTGCGCCACGACGGGCCACTATCAGGTCATGTCATGTTTACTTGCCACACCATGTCATGTACAACTGTCATTTCAATCATGCCAATTAAATTGTGATTATCAAGTTCAGGACAAAAGGCGTAAGGATATAAAATGGGCATAAAAATATACCATATGAGTTAAAAGACATGGGCAAATAATAATAAATAATAGTACACAGGGCCATTGGAGAACCTTGCGGCTCAAGCATATGCGGCCAGGAATGATCTCATGTGGCTGGAAAGAGAACAGCCCATATGGCTACGGAAAGAGGGAAGCGCATGCGGCTAAAGCAACAATCCATGCGGCAGGGACAGGAGCGGAGCCATGCGCTTATGCGGTTAGCGGGTTCATGCGCCTATGCGGCTATAAGTGGACCAAGTTCCTGCGGTTCGGACAGAAGTTCTCATGCGGCTGGGGAGTGTAGTACCATACGGCTGGGTATAGAAGGAGGCGCATGCGGCTTAGTAGAAGCCCATGCGGCTCAATAGGGTCAGGCGCATGTGGCCAAGGATGCTGATGCATATGCGGCTCGGGAGCAAGGCCTTATGCGGCCAGACAGGTTATACGCCTATGCGGCCAGGATATGAAGGGGGTGCATGTGGCTCGGTTAGGAGCTCATGCGGCCAGGTCAGTTCAAGGGCCCATGCGGCTAGTAAGGAGTACAAGTTCATGCGGCCAGGAGAGGCAAGGGCGCATATGCGGCTAAGTGGAGAAAAGTCCATGCTGCTGGGAGAACACTTGCCGCATAAAATGTTCATGCGGTCAAGTCAAGGCAATAGCGCATGCGGTTGGAACTGACTTGCCACATTCACATGCGGTCAAGTGCTACCATGCGGCTCGGGACTGTGCTTCTTCTCCAAATTTTCGAGAAGAAGTACACCATAAGCCATGGCTTCCAAGCTGCATAACTCTATCATCCGGAGCCCAAATCCGAACTTCCATCGGTCAAATTGGGGTAGAACGAAATCCTCTACAACATGGAACCATCAAAACTCGGAAATAACAAGATTAAGTAGATCAAAACCCAAGATTTCCAAAAATAATATAAATATAGATCTACAAGAATCTAGCCATGGAAAGTGAAAATGCCAAGTTCTAAAGTAAGTTATAATGATGTAAGGAAGAGAATAAAGCAATAAAATTGGAGTTCCTCCATGAAGCAAGTTGCACTTGCCTAGACCTCACTCTCTCTCTCTGGTAGGTGGGGAAGAATTAATGGAGGGAAGAAAGAGGGCAATGAAGAGAGAGAAGGAAGTGGGGTTAATAAATGGTAGTGGTGGTGGTAGGTAGGGGGTTCATCCTTTGGTCCATGATGAACCAAAAGCAAATACCAAACCGAACCAAGCCAACCCGAACCAAGAATAACCCAAGCCATGAAGGAAACTAAGCAAGGAATCATGCAATACAAGATAAAATACGTATACGTATTCCAAATACGTAATACGAACACAGGCATTACAACTCTACCCACCTTAAAAGAATTTCGTCCTCGGAATTTAATCATGAGGCTAGAGGAGCAATGACAAGCTACACTAATCACAGGCAAGCTATACTAGTCAATCAATCAAGCAATCAATCATGCAAGCAAGGAATCGAAGGCATGAGGCATAAGAAAGACGTTATACCTCACGAGTCAAACAAGCCGGAATATCGCGATCGGATATCATTCTCACGCTCCTACGTTGACTCACCCAAAGAGTGATGACCCCAAGCAACTCGGACTAACTTGATAGTCTTGTTATTGAGGATCTTCTCTCTCCGGTCCAATATAGACACGGGCGTCTCCTCATACGAAAGGTTGGTACCAACATCCAATTCCGAATGATCCAGGATGTGGCTCGGGTCCGGAATATATCGTCGTAATTGGGATATATGGATTACATCATGCACCTCGCTTAGCGACGGCGGAAGAGCGAGACGATAGGATACATCTCCTACTCGCTCCAGAATGTCAAACGGTCCTATATACCTAGGACTAAGCTTTCCCCGCACGCCGAAACGAATGGCGCCACGGTTAGGCGAAATCCTCAGGAATACATGGTCGTCGATCGAAAACTCGAGAGGACGCCGATGAGAATAGGCCCAATGACGCTGGCAATCTTGGGCAACTCGAAGATGATCTCTGACTCTTCTGACCACTTCAACTGTCTGGGCAATCATTTCTGGACCGAGTATCTGCCTCTCTCCAACATCATCCCAGGCTAACGGGGATCGACACTTCCTGCCATACAGCGCCTCGAACGGTGCCATCTGGATACTGGCCTGGAAACTGTTGTTGTACGAGAACTCCACCAGGTGCAGGTGATCTTCCCACGAACCACCGAAGTCAAGTGTACAGGACCGCAATATGTCTTCAAGAGTCTGGATTGTGCGCTCTGACTGGCCATCTGTTTGTGGGTGATAAGCTGAACTGAACTGGAGATGAGTCCTCAAACACTCTTACAAGCTACGCCAAAAGTGTGACGTAAATCTTGAATCTCGGTCTGAGGTGATACTGACTGGCACTCCGTGCAACCTGTCAATCTGCCTGAGGTACATCTCTGCTAACTGAGCCGTCGACTGACCAACTCTGAACGGGAGGAAGTGAGCAACCTTCGTGAGCCGATCAACAATAATCCAGATAGCATCTCTATCAGCTGGGGACCTAGGCAATCCGGTCACAAAATCCATGGTCACATGCTCCCACTTCCATTCTAGAATCGGCAAGGGCAGAAGAAGTCCAGCGGGCCTCTGATGTTCAGCCTTAACTTGTTGGCAGACTAAACAACGAGAGACATACCGGGCTATCTCCTGCTTCATACCATTCCACCAAAAGTGCTGACGGATATCACGGTACATCTTCGTACTGCCAGGATGAATGGAATACTGTGAACTGTGAGCCTGTGCCATGATTTCCTGTCTGATATCTCCACTGGGTACACAAAGACGCTTCCCATGTCGAAGTGTACCATCTTCATGAATGCATAACTCTGGTCTTCATCCTGCCTCACACTCTGCTCTGAGTCGCTGAAGTTTAGAATCTGTTGATTGCGCCATCCGGATCCTCTCGACTATAGTGGACTGAACTTGCATGCTGGCCATCAATGCCACACTGGAAGGGAGAATAACCTCGATACCCATCCTCTGAAGATCTGCTAATAGCTCTGGTTGCACTGTTAGGAAATAAACTCCGGCTCTCCTGCTCAATGCATCTGCAACAACGTTAGCCTTCCCAGGATGATACTGCAGGTTAACATCATAATCCACAAGCAGCTCTAGCCATCTTCTCTGACGCATGTTAAGATTCTTCTGAGTGAAAACATACTTCAGGCTCTTGTGGTCGGTGAAAATCTCCACCCTATCTCCATACAAATAGTGTCTCCACAACTTAAGTGCAAACTCTACTGCTGCCAGCTCCAAGTCATGAGTTGGGTAATTCCTCTCATGATCACGAAGTTGTCGTGACGCATAAGCTATTACCTTTCCATGCTGCATCGGAACACATCCTAAGCCTCTGCCGAAGCATCGCAGTATACTGAGAATCCCCATGTTCTATCTGGAAGCACGAGAATATGAGCCGTTATCAGGCTTTGCTTCAACTGCTCAAAAGAATTCTGACACTCTGCTGTCCAAGCAAACTGCGCATCCTTGCGGGTCAACTGCGTCAATGGCGCTGAAATTCGAGCAAAATCTGAAACAAATCGCCGGTAATAGCCGGCCAATCCAAGGAAACTGCGAACCTCTGCAACTGTGCTGGGCACCGGCCATGACTCAATAGCCACAATCTTCTGGGGATCCACTTCTACTCCTCCTCGAGTGATGATATGACCCAAGTACGAAATGCGATCAAGCCAGAACTCACATTTACTAAACTTGGCATATAACTGGTGCTCCCTGAGAATCTGAAGAACCACACGAAGATGCTGCTCATGCTCCTCCTCACTCTTGCTGTAAACCAGGATGTCATCCAAGAACACGATCACAAACTGATCTAAGTAAGGCATGAAGATACGATTCATGAGGTCCATGAATACTGCCGGCGCATTGGTCGCTCCAAAAGGCATAACAAGGAACTCCTAATGCCCATACCTCGATCTAAAAGCTATCTTCGGGATGTCCTGCTCTCTGACTCTGATCTGATGATATCCTGACCGTAAATCAATCTTCGAGAATACTTATGCCCCCTTGAGTTGGTCAAACAAGTCATCTATCCTCGGGAGAGGGTATCTGTTCTTGATTGTCACTGAGTTCAAGGTACGATAATCAACACATAACCTGGACGTACCATCCTTCTTTTTCACAAGAAGCATCGGGGCTCTCCAAGGCGATCCACTAGCACGAATGAATCCCTTGGTCCTGAGTTCCTCAATCATCTTGTACAAGATCTCCAATTCTGAAGGTGCCATCCTGTAGACTCTCTCTGACACTGGGGCTGTCCCGGGAATCAAGTCTATGGTAAACTCGATCTCCCGCTCTGGCGGCATACCAGGAAGCTCTTCTGGGAAAATATCTGGGAACTCATCGACTACCCTGGACAACTGAACTGCCGCTACTGCCATTCGCAACACTGGAGGAGAAGGTTCAACTTTGCCTCGGGAGAAGGAAAACTCTGGCTCGCCGGGAATGCTAAAAATAACCCTGCCAATGTGGCAGTCTATCCTAGCATACTGGTTCCTCAACCAATCCATCCCTAAGACCACATCATAATCGGCCATCGGGAACTCTATCAACCTAGCGGGGAACTCTCTACCGCTAACTACGATCCGACACGAGGAAAATACTCTATCCACTCCCACAAGTCCGTTACCAGTAAGTATATTAAGCCTTACTGATAATGACTCGGGCTCCAATACTACCCGTGTCGCGAATCGTACAGACATAAAAGAATGCGATGCACCAGAGTCAAATAAAGCCGAAGCTGGAAAGGAGTTGACGAGAATAGTACCTGTCACTACCTCTCATGGTGCCAATCCTTCCTCTGCGGTCATCACCATAGCCTGACCATGCCCTCGGGGTGCTGGTCCCCTCTGCTGAAATCCTCGCTGCCTATTCTGACTCTGGACTAGGGCCTGAGCATACTGCTGGGGGTTCTGCTGCTGGAATACTTGAGACTGAGGCGACAAGGGCCTCGGCAATGGATACTGTTGTTGCTGCTGGACCGGTGCTGGTCCTCTCACCGAAGAGCTAGAAAGGTTGGACGATGATGAACCACCCCTATTCGGACAGGACCCAACCCTATGGTTTGGTGCTCCACAAGCCAGGCACAATCCTGGCGCCCTGCGACATTCTACCACCACATGGCCTGGCTTCCCACAATGAGAACATCCCACTGCGGAAGACTGCTTCTGCTTCTGCTGCTGCTGCTGAGGGTACGTCGGGGTTGAATGCTGAACCGACGTCACTGAGGCCGCCCGCCTCGGAGCTCCAATAGTCAAAGCTCTGGCTGCCGGGGCTGGGGCTGAAGACTGATTCATCTGGTCGCGGGATCTCTTCCGACCTCCGGCCCTATCCACAATCCTCTGGGAGGTATACTCATGCCTCCGGGCTGCTCTCAAGACTGCATCAAAAGTCTGATGCTCAAACTGCTCGACTGCCAACAAAATCTCCAGGTGAAGTCCCTGCTGGAACCGCTGGGCTCTATCACACTCGGTTGCTACCAAGGTGGGAGCAAATCGACTGAGTCTGGAAAACTCGGCCGCATATCCGTCGACCGTTCTGCCCATCTGCTTCAGATTGGTGAACCTCGTCTGTAGATCGTATCGAGCTACAGCATCAAAAATACTTGGTTTGGAATCTCTCTCTCTAAATACCGTCCAAGCAATGGGTGCTGCTAATCCAACGGCCTACGCCGTCCACCAGCTGCGGGCAAGATCCAATAACTGTAAGCGCACCACAGCTACCTTCTCATTCTCTGGAGTCCTGGCTGCTTCGAGAATCACCTCAGTGTCCTGAAGCCAAGCATCTGCTGCGATAGCATCTTCGCTACCATCAAAGAAGGGAGGTTCAAGCGCTTGAAGCTGTTGGCCGCGCTGTTCCCTGGATGACCGCCTCTGGTCAAAGCATCCGCCACTGCCTGTTGCAAAGCATCTCCACGACGATCTTGGGAAGCTATCAAGGTCCTGACGAGTCCTACTAATGTGCCATCATCAGGTTCTACAGGTTGAACTGGCTGAACTGGTGGCTCTCCGCCAGAAGGCACGACTCTGGAGGCTACCCCTGAATGCTGGGCTTGATCTCCATGCTGGGCTTGATATCCAGGTTGCGGCTGGTCCACGGAAGGTGCTCCGCCTTGCTGATCGACAGGACCACGAACAATGCCGCTGAAGAAGACGACATGGGGAAACAATAAGGAAGGACTAGGACAGATCAACGATACAAGCATATAATCAGGACAAGAATCCAGGGATTCAGATGATACGAGCAGAGATCAAGGGCGAATACTGATTGAGACATCTATTCGGTAAACCCTCACATATCTTGATTTACAAGACCTGCATGGGCCACCACTTAAACCATGTCACGCTCCAGAACCAGAATACTGGAGAGCGGGGGCAGACATAGCCAGCTACGTATATGAAATGTGATCCATCTCGCTATACGGTCACGACTGTCTAGATACATGAGGGTTTATCTACAAGCCAGCAGTCTCTTAAGGTCATGAACAATCCTATTATCTCAATCACAAGCAAGTAAGTAAATGTTACAAGATGTATGATCATTAAATACACAATAGTAAGGCATCCCAAGCATTACATATTCAGCTGATCATGAAGCTAGTCGTTACAAAATGTCAGGACTAGCAAGAGTTTAGTCATACATGATCAACCCTAGGATCTGTCAATCATGTTACAGCCCGTAGGCAGACAGTAAGTAAAGTGCAACTGAGCTAACAGGTGCTTATCGGCTAAACGCCTCAAAAGAATATTTTTACAATAAAGTAGGAGATCCAAAAATAAACCCACTCGTTGCCAGGGTTCCGTCTAGTGGCCACCATCTGGCTGGAAAGGCGGTAGATCCTCTGGAGCTGCTCCGAAATCTGGCCATACAAAACCAGCTGGGTCAGACCCCAGAAAGAGCAAGTGCCACAAAGAAAGCTTCACTTAGGAACTAAAACCAGCGATCAGCACAAGAGTATAAATAAAGTAAGAACTGGAAATAAAGAAAATACATCAGGATGATATACGACGAGATAACCATGGAGCTATTCAGATAACCTGGTTACAACCCGTAAACCAAACAAGGACCGGGGTTGTAACCCTTCGTCTGAACGGAACTTGGAATTCTCACAATTTATCGGTAAAATCAATACAAGCATTCTGGTCATGTAGTAATCAGGATCAGGGCAAGACTAGACTGGTTAGACTCCATTAAATCATTTCACGGCCAAACAAGAACTACGGTTTGATACTTTAACTAACTAGGGTTATCACAAGCCTAGTTACTAACAAGATGCAGTGACATTATTCCACAGCCACAAGCCCTGCAGACCATCCAGGTTACCCGGGTTGAAAGATTAGAGTTGAATTCAGGTGGGTACATCGTCCAGGAAACGAATGTACCCTTAGGTAGCTTGAAGGGTGCAACACATGACAGTGCGCTGAAAATGTGCCCTACTCGACGGCAGGCTACAGATCCCGAGGAGTGCCCAGGTAACGGGATTGCCTGTAGCTGGGAGATCTCTTTATGACTAATGTGTTATTCTTGTTATTAGCCTTAGTCCATTTCAGTAGGTACTCCTGACCGTGGTACTCAGGAGTCCCCTCCTAGACATGATGCAAGACAAGACTGGTTTATTTGTACAAGCACAATCGCCCACGGTGTCCAGGATGTTCATTCTTGTCAGGTCATGTCATGTCAGGTAGCCGTCGCAACAGCTTATCAGATATATCATGTCAGGTTATCATGTCAAGTGTACTAGTCAAGAGTGCGCCACGACGGGCCACTATCAGGTCATGTCATGTTTACTTGCCACACCATGTCATGTACAACTGTCATTTCAATCATGCCAATTAAATCGTGATTATCAAGTTCAGGACAAAAGGCGTAAGGATATAAAATAGGCATAAAAATATACCATAGGAGTTAAAAGACATGGGCAAATAATAATAAATAATAGTACACAGGGCCATTGGAGAACCTTGCGGCTCAAGCATATGCGGCCGGGAATGATCTCATGCGGCTGGAAAGAGAACAGCCCATATGGCTACGGAAAGAGGAAAGCGCATGCGGCTAAAGCAACAATCCATGCGGCAGGGACAGGAGCGGAGCCATGCGCTTATGCGGTTAGCGGGGTCATGCGCCTATGCGGCTATAAGTGGACCAAGTTCCTGCGGTTCGGACAGAAGTTCTCATGCGGCTGGGGAGTGTAGTACCATGCGACTGGGGAGTGTAGTACCATGCGACTTGGTATAGAAGGAGGCGCATGTGGCTTAGTAGAAGCCCATACGGCTCAATAGGGTCAGGCGCATGCGGGTAAGGATGCTGATGCATATGCGGCTCGGGAGCACGACCTTATGCGGCCAGACAGGTTATACGCCTATGCGGCCAGGATATGAAGGGGGTGCATGCGGCTCGGTTAGGAGCTCATGCGACCATGTCAGTTCAAGGGCTCATACGGCTAGTAAGGAGTACAAGTTCATACGGCCAGGAGAGGCAAGGGCGCATATGCGGCTAAGTGGGGAAAAGTCCATGCGGCTGGGAGAAAACTTGCGGCATGAAATGTTCATGCGATCAAGTCAAGGCAATAGCGCATGCGGTTGGAACTGACTTGCCGCATGAATGTTCATGCGGTCAAGTGCTACCATGCGGCTCGGGACTGTGCTTCTTCTCCAAATTTTCGAGAAGAAGTACACCATAAGCCATGACTTCCAAGCTGCATAACTCTATCATCCGGAGCCCAAATCCGAACTTTCATAGGTCAAAATGGGATAGAACGAAATCCTCTACAACATAGAACCATCAAAACTCAGAAATAACAAGATTAAGTAGATCAAAAACTAAGATTTCCGAAAATAATGTAAATATAGATCTACAAGAATCTAGCCATGGAAAGTGAAAATGCCAAGTTCTAAAGTAAGTTAGAATGCTGTAAGAAAGAGAATGAAGCAATAAAATTGGAGTTCCTCCATGAAGCAAGTTGCACTTGCCTAGACCTCACTCTCTCTCTCTGGTAGGTGAGGAAGAATTAATGGAGGGAAGAAGGAGAGTAATGAAGAGAGAGAAGGAAGTGGGGTTAATAAATGGTAGTGGTGGTGGTAGGTAGGGGGTTCATCCTTTGGTCCATGATGAACCAAAAGCAAATCCCAAACTGAACCAAGCCAACCCGAACCAAGAATAACCCAAGCCATGAAGGAAACTAAGCAAGGAATCATGCAATACAAGATAAAATACGTATACGTATTCCAAATACGTAATACGAACACAGGCATTACAACTCGAGATGGTGGGGTGACAAACCCAGGGGGGGTAACTCGGATCCGGTTGCCAGACCCAAGGGAGCTTGCGACAAGTACACCCACGCCCAATGAAGAGGAACTACCCAAGGCTGCCGAGGCCATCGCTAGCGACGACGAAATGGAGACATCGCCTGAATCAGGGAAGGAGACACTTGCGCCCAACAGAGCGCCACATGCGCCCGACGACACTAGGGAGGAGTATGCACCCACCGCTGGGAGGGTGGAGGAAGAATATGCGCCCGACGGCACTGGGGGGGAGTATGCGCCCATCGCTGGGAAGATGGGGAAAGGATATGCGCCCGACGTCACTGTGGGGGTATGCGCCCACCGCTGAGGGGGTGGGGGACGAATATACGCCCGGATGGAATGCGTCGATGACGTAAGGGGGAGGATATGCGCCCCATGATACGAGAGGGGCTGAGGAGGCATATGCGCCTGGGGGGGCGGGCCCATGCCACATGCGCCTACCTGAGGAGCCAAACCAGAAGCGCCCGAAGGGGGGCCCAGGGTTGGCGCGCGGGGGGGGGGGACCAGCAGCAAGGAAGTGGGGGTATGCGCCCGAAGCTGAAGGGCAATATGCGCCCAAAGCTGAAGGGCAATATGCGTCCAAAGCTTGGTGAAGGTATGCGCCTCCTAGAGAAGGGCCGCATAACGGATCAACTCCGAGCGGGTCTAGCGTGCCGTAAGGAGTGAGAGCGGGAAATCCGAAATTCGAAAACCAATTAGGGGGATTTCCCGCTAAGATCGAACCTGAGGGTAGCGGAGAGGGAGTTGGGGGTAAGGGGGAGATGGCGATGGTGGTGGGGGGAGGGGTCCGCTCCAAGAGTCAAAGCGGCCTACCGAAGGCCAAAGGGTCCCCCTCGGCGGCGAAGGGGAGGGCCGGCGGGCAAACGGAGACAGCGGAGAGGTGGAAGAGAGGGGGAGGAGAGCTGGTTGCGGGCGCCGGAGGCGGAATGGGGGAGGGTGGAGGGGGGGGCGGAGGCGAAAGGGCCGGAAGGGACGACGGTGGAGGCGGACGACCAAGAATGGCGAGCAGATCTGTAGGATCGGCCGGCAGGGAGGCGGCTGGCCGAGCCCGAGGAGGGGGCGCCATGCGGGGGAGGGAGGGGGACGAGACGGGGAGCAGACAGACGCCGGCCTAAGAAAGGCCGGCGAAGGAGGAGACGAAGTAGAGGAGGCATTGGAGGATTCCAGGGAAGGGAGAGCACGGCTGCGGCATGATCAAAACCTTATATATATATATATATATATATATATATATATATATATATATATATATATATATATAATTGGAAAAAGGGTAAATTTTATTCCAAAATCAGTCAATACTCATACGACATATAGACAGGATGGTCGCCCACCCGTCAGTCGACCATTTCTTTTACATCAAAGTCCAAATTATGGAGTATACCAACCAGAGGGGCGATAAGTCCCTCGAAAATGCGTCGATTCCTCTTCCGCCAAACATGCCAGACAGCGGCAGCTAGCCGAATCCTAGACGTCTTGAACCATACCATACCTCGCCCTCTGTAATCTCGAATGCCCGTGATAATAGCTCCAATCGACCTTCCAGAGATATCTCTGTCCAGCATACGATTTTGCTCAGACCATATAACCCATGCAATTCCACAGTCAAAAAATAGATGGGTCATCGATTCCTCCTCCAAATCACAGAGTGCACACTTTGGATTGGGGACCTGGATCTCAAAAGAGATGAGTCTGTCCCTGGTCAAAAGCCGACCAAGGAGCAGGCGATACATTTATAGTTGCATTTTTCTGGCCAGATCCTTGCACCAAATGAAGTCATAGTCACCAATTGGTGGATTGGCACTACGCATTAGGTTGTAGCCACTCTGGAAAGTAAACTCCCTCGAAGTAGTGCCTTCAGTCACACCTTGCGGGTCCCAGACCCATATATTCTCAGGCTGGGAAGGGTCAATCTCGACCCCGCAAATAATCTCACTAAGCTCCTCAGTATGGCGGTATGACTCCAGACACAAAGCCCCATTCCTGATGATGTGCTGACAAGACAGACCTCTGCCCGCCTCCCTGTGAACTCGATCGCCCATAATGTCTACCAGAGACTGGTGCTCTATCCAAGGTTCCAGCCAAAGATCAGTAGCAGCCCCATCACTTATGATCCTTCTGACAGACGATAGCAGAACATTTTTGTGTCTAAAAACTTGTTTGAAGGTCACATAGTGGTTGTTATCCATCCCAACTCTCCAGAAGTTGTCATTCCTCACATTACGAGCCTGCATCCACTTTGCCCAGAGGGATCTCCCTTTGATGAACCGCCATGCCAGTTTTTGGGCCGAGGCTTCCCTGATAGCCAACAGAGGACGGAGACCCACACCCCCCTCCTTCTTAGGCCGACAAAGTTGTTCCCAAGATATCGTATGTAGGCCCCCCTCCAGATGAAATCAGCATAAATCCTTTCAACTTTCTTGATGGTAGCCACGGGTAACAAAGTAGACTGCAGCCAGAAATGGGCCATGGTAGAGATAACAGATCGGACCAGCTCGATACGCCTCCCAAATGATAACCCGGCAGCTTGCCAACCTTCAACTCTCCACTGGGCTTACTCCACCAGACTATAGCAATCCTGGTCTCGGGCATAGTTGACTGTCGAAGGAACGCCCAGGTATTTCACCGAAAGATCACTCCTCTCCACGCCAAGTGCAACCGAGCACTCACCCTTCTGAAGATAGAGTGAACTGAAGTAGACCCTGTTCTTCTCTCTGTTCATCTGAAGCCCCGAGTGAGATTCCAACTCGCCCATAATCTCAAATATCGTGTTCATACCCTCCAACGAAGGCTGTATGAACACTAGTAGGTCGTCTGCATAGATGAGGTGGATAACCGGAGGCTGAACTCTCCTGTACAGCGGGAGAATCCTTCCAAAATGGACCGCCCTATCCATTAGGTAGGTAAAGTACTCCATGACAAGCGTGAACAGGTAAGGTGACAGGGGGTCACCTTGCCGTAGTCCACGGTTGCTTTTGAAGAACCCATGTGGAATACCCTGGATAAGGACCGAGAAGGTGGGAGACGAAATGCATTACCGAATCAACGCACCCCAACGATCATCAAACCCCATAGCAGACAAAAGGTGGCATAAGAACTCCCTATTGACCATGTCGTAGGCCTTTCTTAGATCATGCTTTATACATGCCTTCTCCCCACCAGGTTTGTTGAAGCCCCTCACCATCTCATGAGCTAGAAGGCTATGCTCAGCTATAGATCGCCCCTTGATGAACGTCGCCTGGTTCGGAGAGACAAGGTCCTGTATGATCCCCTCCATACGCCGGCATATAAGGTGCGTAATTATCTTATAAAGGTAATTACAGCACACAATAGGCCTAAAGTTCGACAACGAGGTCGTCCCCTCATTCTTAGGAACCAGAGTCAAGAAAGTGTGGTTCAGCTCCTTCAGCAGCTTCCCCTCAGAGAAGAACTCCTGGACCGCCTCGAGAACCGAGACCTTCAGAATATCCCAGTGGTGTTTGTAAAACCTACTGCTGAATCCATCTGGACCTAGAGCTTTATTGGGGTCTGCTTTCTTGATAATGGCCTCCACCTCCTCTATAGTGACAGGGGCAAGCAGGAGGCTATTCCCATATGGAGATACCAATCTCTTCATGACTACATCTGGGAATACAGAAGGATAGTCAGTCTGAAAGTATAACTCAGAGTAGTACCTGACCGCCTCTACAGAGATCTTAGACGGCTTCCCAATCAGATTGCCCTCGGTATCAAGAAGCTGAGAGATAGTGTTTTGATGCTGTCTGGTGCGAATGACATCATAGAAGAACTTGGTACATCGGTCGCCATTCTTAAGCCAGGAGTATTTAGCGCGCTGAGCTACACTAATCTCCTTCTGAAGTCGTAGAGTGTTGACTTCCCCAATCAGCTCTTCTTTCTAGCCGCAAGATCCCAATTCAATATGTTCGATTGTATGGAATGCTGAATGGCCCGAAGTTCCGTCTCCTTATCTTCCAGAGAGGACTTGGGCAGGCTCTTCACCCAAGTTCGTAGCGCCTTCTTCGTGAACTTGAGACGGTGAACCATCTGATACTGAGCGGTCCCCACAACCTGATGAGCAATACCGTCCGTAATAGACTCTGAGTAACCCTCTGAGAGAAACCAGCTGTAGTTGTATCGGAAAGGACGAGGCCGTACTGAGGAGCTGGGAGTGAATTTAACCCTGATCGGAGAATGATCACTTGTTCCAGCAGCCAATCCCTCAGCCATAGAATGGGGGAACCGGCGTAACCATTCCCCGTTACCCAGGGCCCTATCCAACTGGCAAGCAACCCTGTTCCTGACTGCTTTGTTGTGCCAGGTCCAGATAAACCTCGAGCGAGATAGACTCTAAAGGCCCGACTGGTGGAGAAAACTCTGGAAATCATGTAAGATCGGATCAGGAACCGGTCTACCCCCCATTTTCTCCCCTCTGTGCAGAATAGCAATGAAATCACCCATCAGAAGGAGAGGGAGGTGAGAGGAATCAGCAGAGGTAGCCATTCTAGCAATATCACTCCATAAGGCCTCCTGATGCCTCCTGTCGTTGTAGCCATAAACCGCTCCCAATAAGAACCGAAAGCCACCTTTGTTCGTGAAGACGATAGCAATCAGCTGCTCCATCATCAAAATCAAGTCCCCATCCCAATACTTCGAGCTCCAACGGACCCAGATCCTCGTCATGTCGCATAGAGCCAAATTGTGTATTTAGCTCCAATGATTTAGAGTGCGACGAGTAAGAGTCTTATCCCCTTTAATCTTAGTTTCTAGTAGAACAGAGATATCACATTTCTCCCTGTGAAGAACTCCACAAATCTCCTTCCATCTCCCTAGTGAGCACGTACCCCTTACATTCCAGGCGATAATCGTCATTAATTATTAAGTGAAGGGTCCCCCTGTAAGTCCCCTGAACTGGTACCCGGGGGAGGTACCACTTCCATCTCTGTCATATCCTCCTCCACCTCAACAGTTGGGACATGCTGGGTGGTAACCTGAGTGAGCATCACGGCCCAGGCTGGATTGTCAACACAAAGCTCCTACCCCGTAACAGGGGGGTGACCCCTCCCGCTAGGGGGTCCATCCCGCAGAGGCCCCACACACCTCTTCCTACTGTAAACTTGCTCACTAGCCGATCTGCCATTTCCACTCCCCCCTATTTTCGAAGTCACCAAGCCTCTGGTGACCATGCTCCTCTGTACCGAGAAGACGACCATAGCGCCACCAAGAGGAGACAACGCAGGCAAGCTAGGCAGGCTCTCACCCCTAGCCTCCTCCACTGGTTGATCGCCCTCCCGTATATGCTCTCCCTCTATGTCATCCCCGGGTGTAACCACCCAAGGGGTGTCAGGGGTAACAGTAGTAGCCGTGGCAGACCCCCTCTGCAATCCTCCAAACGGGCAAAAACTATCAAGGTACCCGAAGCAAGCACAAAGTGAATAGGTAGGGTCACCCATTCGTACTCCACCCTCTGGGATAGGACCTCACCCGAAGAGACCTCGTACTCCACAATGCTCGACAGCTCCCCCCCAGCCCGGATCTCTACGAACATCCTCGCATACATCAGCCTCGAACGAAAGACTGTAGCATCATTTGCCTTAATCGGCCTGCCCACCAGACTAGCTAGTCGCATGAGCAATAGAATGCTCCAATATCGCACCAGAAACTCCGGAAAGCGAATTCAGACCGGGATAGCCTTGAGGACTTCCTTCTCACATTTCAGATCCGGAGTCCACTCTTTCAGGATAATAAGCCTCCCGTCGAATGTCCACGGTCCAGCCTGGAGGATTCTGGTGACATCATCTGCTAACCCGAACTTCACATAGAAGAAGCCGTTTTCCCTAGCAAAGAACTCCATGCTCCACTTCGGCTGCCAAACCCGCGCCGCATACGCCCGTATCTGCCCATAGAAGGGTTTATTCCCCAGAACATAGAGCACCAACGTATTCTCCCAGAAGGCCGTCACCTGAGCAATCTCCTCCACAGGAAACGTGGCCCTGAAACCACTTCCCACTCTCTTGGGGGGATAAACTCCACGGTAGTGGGGCTTTTCGACCCCCAGGCTTGCATACTTCCACCCACGACTTGCCCACAAGGCGAGGGATCGTCCCCTAAGCCTGCTGGGGGGTAGATGTTCAGGGAGGTCTAGCCCCCTGACTTCCCAAGTCCACCGCCTTGCCCTTCCCTTTATCCGTCATAGACAGTTTAGGTCTCCACCCAGTTGTTCTCCCGCCACCGCCCGACGACCCCCGTATGGGGATCCCAGATGCATTAACCGATTTCTGCGATCTCATCCCCTTCCCTACCCTCCTATCAGAGGGGATACGTGGCCTCAAGGAGGGCTGAACGTTACCCTCCTTTCCTCCTGACTTTCCACTTCTGCGACGTGTAACCGTCGTCCAACCCCCTCCATCTATATTGTTAGTGCCGGGGCACAATTTTTCGATAGAAAACTAAAATTTCGTAATAATTGTACAAACAATCGTTATTACGTAACACTTCACAAAAGGTACGTAAGAGAAATTTCAACTAGTGCTACACTTCACAGAAGGTGCACAGAACGTAACCCTTCACAGAAGGTACGTAAGAGAAATTCTACTAGTGCTATACTTCACAGAAGGTGCACAGAACGTAACACTTCACAGAAGGTACGTAAGAGAAATTCTACTAGTGCTACACTTCACAGAAGGTGCGCTAATAGAATTCTGATAATACCAACGCAAACACTTCACCGAAGGTGTGCTAATAGAATCCTGATAATACCAACAAAGAAGGTGACAGACGAAAGATGGAAAAACTCCTGCTGGGGTGAATGATCACCGTTGCTCAAAGCTTTATTCGCCCCACACGAATAGCTTCCAGGAACCAGCAAGTTCGTCGGAGAACTTGGAACACTCTTGCTCTTCTGACTCCTCGGATGAACACGAACTTTCGTACAAAACTCAACGTTGGTACAAATACCTCTCTCCTCTCTAACAGCTTCTAAGCACTTGTAAACTTTCTGTCTACTACTTGTGTCTTAGTTCTAACCTGTGAGAGAGAAGGAGGAGGCCTTATATAAGCCCCTGCAACAACTGCCCGGTTAGCACAATGTTAGGGACGTGGTAGTAACCACCCCGAACATGGAGCAACCGCTCAGAACATGCAAAGACACATTCTGCTGCAAGTTGTGCCACTCGCGTAACCAGCATTATTTGTACTTTACGCATACAGCCATTTTACGCAACCTGTATACACTACGCACTCTACGCACACTGCGTACGCTGCGCACTCTGCGCACGCTGCGCACACTACGCGCACTGGGCTACGTAACTTGGCCAGCGTAACTTGGCCAACGTAACTGGGCTCGCGTAACGGGCCGCGTAACGTGGTCGCGCAAGTGGCTCGCGCAACGAGCGCAACTTAAGCGCACTATGCGCCTAGCGACGATGCTAAGTGCAAAGTGCGCCAACAAAATGCCACATTACGCCTCATGAGCCCGAGTCCGAGCCCGAGCCCGAGTCCGAGTCCGAGTCGCTAAGCCCCTACGGGGCTTAGCTCCTATGGAAATAAATTTTCCAAGAGCAAAAAGCATGAATGGTTTAATTGTTGATTTTAGCCTTTTTTCCATTAGAAAAATAATCCCACATGGCAAACCCATGTGCACCTCCACACCACATGTGCATCTCCAATAATAGCAAAGCTAATATATAGAGATACAATCTCTTTGTTTTTTCCGATGTGGGACTAAAGCTTTCTAAAGGAAAAACCAAAACTCCAATACATCTGTCCGTCATGAGTTTGAGATCGAGATCTAGGTTGGAAGATTCGAACTCCAGAGAATTCGCCCGGGGCCAGCCCACCCCCTTGGGCCACGTAGCTTCCCGTCGTATCGCCACCGCTGCTGGGTCCACCGTTGCGGAAGCCACCGCCGCGTTCGCCAGCCTTCCCCTTAGACGTAGCGTAGCCGCCCTCACCCGCGATGCCCGTGCCACTCCCAGGCGGGTCGTCGGAGGCCTGCCTGCCCGTCCGCCGCCTGGTCAGAACCCTCGCCACTGCCGCTGCTCTCGGCGCCTGCTTTCCGGCGAGCGCCGCCTCCTCCTGTAACGCCGCCGGAGCCAGCAGCGTCGCCCGCGCCGGCCCCGGCCTGGTCGTCCGCGTTTCCCGCGTCGCCCGCGCCAACTCCGGCCAGGCCTCCGCCTGACCCGCTCCCGCCCTTTGCTCCGGGGTCCCACGGAGGAGCCCCCCGCTGGTGCGCTCGTAGCAGCCCTAGGTCGCCAGGTCGCTCGCCCGCTCCCATCGATTCCAATTTATATATATATATATATATATATATATATATATATATATATATATATATATATATATTTCACGACAACCCTACTTAAAAGATGGAATGGAGAAGAAGGAATCATAGTACAGTGGCTAAGTATGAATTGGTGCATAATCGAGTCTGCTGGTTCAAAATGAAGGGATTGGACTGATGTGAGGTCTTTTCGATCCGATATGGGCAACAGTGTAGTCTTTATCCAACATGTTTGGAATTGGTTATGTAAAAAAAATTTGGCACTCTTTTGAAGGTCATCAGCAATCTAGCATTAGCAAATAATTATTTTTATTGGGATCAGACAGTTTAATATTAGTTGTGGGTTCATCAGCCTAAGCAACCTTAAACATAACACAGCATAATGTTCACACCGAATTTTATTTCAAAACTAGTGGATAACCCGTGCCATAATGGCACGGACACGAACCCGGCCTTCTCGACGTAGGCGTGCAGGCACCGGGTCAGCGCCAGGGACCCGAGTCCGGCAGAGGCGGACACGGCAAAGACCACGGTGGCGACGTTCGGGGCGGCGTGGGGCCTCATGGAGGCGAAAACGCGCACGGCCGTCGCGGGGCGTCCGAGGGCGGCGAGGCCCGAGACAGCGGCGGTCCAGGGACGACGTCCATGTGCGGCATTCCGTCGAACACCCACAGGACGTGGTCGGCAGAGCCGCGTCGGGAGTAGGCTGTGAGTAGGACGGTCTGCACGAAGGGGTCGGGCCGGAATCCGACGAGGAGGGCGTGTGCATGGAGCGACCTGGTGGCGGCAGCGGCGATGGTGGTGTTGAGCAAGGAAAAGAAGGTGTGGGAGTCGAGAGGGACGCTGCGGCGGAGCATTTGAAAGTAGATGGGGAGTGGGTCGGCGGAGATGGCGATGGCGGTGTTGAAGGAGAAGGGGTTGGGGTTGGTCATGACGGAGAAGAGGGAGACGGCGAAGGAAGGGTCGGCGTCGGCGGCGCAGTGGATGAGGCTGCTGGCGACGAAGAGGTTGCGGAAGAGGCCGGCGACGACAGCGTGGGCGAGGATGGAGCGGAGGCGGCGGAGGGAGGGGCGGTGCAAGAGGAGCTGGAGGCGGGGGTGCCGTTGGAACATCCGGTTGCTCCGCACCCAACATGGGACCTCCTTCTCTCTTATAGAGAGAGGAACAATTTAGTCCTTTTATTATCGTTGAACCAAAGCACATGGGTCGGACCAAAAATCTACCGTGCTTTATATTATAGATTTGGGATCGAGAACAAAATTTAAGATATTAGGAATAACATTGCTTTCCCCTTTTTTTCAAAAAAGGAAAAAAAAAAAAAAAGTGTACGTAACGTACAGTGAATCAACAGAAGGTGTGTTCAACATGATAACTTGCAATGAAGTCGGTCATCTATTCCATAGTAGGGTACTTGGGAGATATATTTTTTGGTATTCAAATGTATTAGTTTATTCTGATTATCTTTTACTCTTTTTAAGTGCGTACAAAGTTAATTAAAAAATATATAAGCGTACGTGTATATATATGCTAGTTTGTTTTAAATAGATAATCAACGAAAATGACGAAGGAAACTACAATCAACTACCAAAAGGAGTTTCGAGTTTCATACACAAGACCCATGCAGTTATCATTTTTTCAGTTTTCCTTTAAAAGGTGATTCCTTGGTCTATATTCTTTGACAATTCAAATTTGTTTGACGTGGACTACTCTTGTCCATGAAGTGACACTGGTAGATATTTTCAGGAAGGAAGGAAGGAAGGAAGGAAGCGTCATAAGGACCTGTTTGATAAACTGTATTTGGAGGTGAGATTTAAATTTTTATGAATTTGAAGAGAAATCAGTGGTGACCAGGGCTACTTCTAGGAAGGAGAAGTCCCAGTTTGTAAACAAAACAAAAGGTCGCGTGTTTGGAAAATGATGCGCACAACAATCAAGACTTCTTACAGTTGATTTCTGGCTTTCTACGGGAAATATTGAAGAATATTGGAAGGACAGGTTCAACTTCAACATGTTTTCTTCATGGATAAAAAGAACACAGATGGTGAAAAAAAAATACATCCGGTATATTTGTACTTAAATACCCATTAGTTCCTTCTATGTTCACTTTGCTGTATACTAATTATTTTTTCTCGCATTTATATTTTCATTTTTGTTTTATCACTTAAATATTATAAAATTGTCAATAAAATAATATTAGAATGTAGTTCTTACATTCAAACACTGTAGTTCATAGTTCAAAGTTCAAAGATTAAAGAAACCCTTCCATGCTTTTCCAAAATTACAATCGACTCCTTCCGAGATTTGTTAAAAAACAATTTACATTATAGTAAACAGGGGCGGCCCGGATGGGGGGCAAACAGGGCTTGCGCCCTGGGCCCCAAATCCCAAGGGGCCCTAATTTTTTTAAAATTTAGTAATAGTTATAAATAATAAAATATTGTTACTCTGATTTATTCTTCAAAGTGCAAGGTCCGAAGAAAATCATTATAGCAATTCAACAAATAGGACATGGCGTTTAGGAACTGGATAGTCGTCCGACTCTTTAATTTTAAAAAAAAAAACTAGTCTTCTAATCGCTTTAGATTTTCTTTTGCATTTCAGAGGAAAAAAAGTTATTCACGTCACTTCCGATTTCAAACGACCAGCAATAAGTTTTTTTTCTAATTGTTCATTTTAATTCTCTCTTCATTCTTTCTTTTTCTTATAATTGAAACACAAAATTTTTAATTTTCTTCAATTTCTTCTCTAGAATCCTTAAAAAGGATTCCGCGATGTAAGACTACGTGCAGAAGGCCACGACGACAGACTCTCTCTCTCTCTCTCTGGCCTCTACTTGAGCCTTGACCCGAAGAGGAGACGAAAATGTGAGATAGAGGTATCAATGTGAACCTGATATTCTAGCAAGACTTTCATTTTGAGGAATTGAAATATTTTTTTAACTTTTGTTCCTCGTAATTTTGGTTTATTATGTTTTTTGAGTTCCCTCTGTTGTTAATGATTGATGACAATATCTCTTTGCCCTCCGTCTTTTCAATGAGGAGTTCTATTGATGTAATTTAATTTTTGAAAGTTCCAAGTTATATTTACATATAATCTACTTTGCGCAGATACAAGCACAGACTTAAAATTTTACATCTTTTAAAAATTAGGATACATATTGTTTGTATTAGATCTTCGTGTTGGAATTATTCAATAATTATGGGGCCACACATGTAAAATTAATTGTGTTTGGGCTACCTAAATAATTAAGCTAAATTAAAGTGGTCTATTTGAAAAATTGGCTTAAGGGTATAATTGTCATGGAATTAATGTGTAGATACCGAAGATAATTCTAATTTGATGAGGGGCCAAATTAGAAATATCACAACACACATATCTATATATATGTGTATTCATTAGGGTTATGGTCCCCAACTTATATGGCCACCAAAGAAGGTTTTCTCTTTTCTCTTCTGCATCCCCATCAACAGAAAGAGAGGGACAAAGGATTCGGATTCTTCTTTGTCATTAAGGGTCGTAGCAAGTTGGAAGATCGAACCCCATAAAAGGATGACCGCTTCAAGATCCATCAAGCTTAGCAATGGATTCAGGTACGCTTCCGCAATTTTTATTATGTTCTTCATCTCATAAAATCGACATGGTACAATAAATATCTAACAAATGGTATCAGAGCCTCCTTGTTTAATTTATGAGATTGAAGCTTTAGATTTAATTTTTATTGTTGTTTAGGAACCCTAAATCGTAAGATCTAATTTAATTTAGGGTTCTTCATATTCATTATCATATTTTAGCAATGGATTCAGAATGAAGCAACAGGTTACAGTTTTTTGAAGCGGACCTCTAGTGTACTTCTAGGGAAAGACTGGAACCTCCAGCTGCTTCGACTTTCCTTCGAGTATTGATGCTTCAGTTCCAGAGCCAAATTAGAAGGCTCTAATTTCTTTATTGGCGTTCTATGTAGTGTAGGTTATCCATATTTCACTGTGTACTTGGTCTCTATAGTCTATACGACCCTCTCAAGCAATGTATAGCATGCCAAGCTAGCAGTTCTTGGATGTTGGTCTCGAACACCTTTTGTGTGGAAACAAGTTGTTGAGCAGAAATATATGTTAAATATATATATTTAATCAATCCTTTGTTGGATGAGGTGTCGATCTAACTAGATGTTCTTCATCCCGTTATGCTGCTGTACAAGCGACAATGTTAATGGCTGCTTTATTATCACCATATAGACAGATAAGAGTATCTGGTGTTAATCCCAAGATACTGAAGAAATCTTCTCAACCAAAGGTCTTCGAATATTTATATAATTCGGTCAATAGAATTTGTTAGATATCCTACGTGCATCAATATATGCCAAAGTGATTTAATTCATGCTTTAAATTATGCAAAAGATTCACATGTGTATCATTTAGTAGATCAATTTTGGTATAATCTTTATAGATTATTTGATGTAATCTGTTGATGCATAAATTTGGTCTTCTATAGATTATGCTATTTAAAGTAATCCTTATAAATTATTTGATATTATCTGTTGATGCATATTTGTTAGAATGTAATCGGTTGATTATTTATTAATTTAAAATTTAAAATATGTATGTACATAAGGATTTATGATTATTTAATTTAAATAAGCATAAGGATTTAGACATGATTCAGTTTGTAAAATTTAGTTAACATTCAAATTTTTTGGTGCCTTTTGTGACTAGCAATAGTTGTCTAATATTCTAAATAGACTCATTGAAACAAGATGTCGCCAAAGTGACCTCTCTTGCGTAGATAGTCTATAAGGGATGTTGGATGTTTGTGTGTGTATATTCATGCGGGTATTAGTCGGCCCAAAGGAAGGTTAATACTTGGCCGAATTGCACATATACTTGTGGTGATAAATGTGTGACAATTGTAAGGTTTACATGTGAATAATAACCCGATCCAAAGATAGGCTTATTATTTGACATGAGTTATTGTCAACGTTTGATCATTACACCAAGAGTACCACTTGCAGTTAATATCACTGTCCAAAGACTTGATATTAATGATGTACTAGGTATCTTGAGATGGGGTTCACCATTATTTGAATTTGTTTGACTATATTTTACTCTTTGGTTATTAATTAGAGCATGTTTGTCTATTTATTTTTGTTCTTTTTACAGTTAATGTTGCTACAATATCTGCCAATAAGAATTTAATTTTCATGTTTAATGGGATAATCTTTAAGGACAAAAAAAATAAATACAGTAGCTACTAAGGGTCCAGGTCAAAAGAAATAACAATATAAAACTAAGGGTTATTTCTTTTGTGACAAGCCAGGACACATAAAGAAGAAATGTACAAAGTACCACGCATGGCGTATAAAAAAAGTACATTTCCAAATTTGGTCTGTTCTGAGGTTAATTTAGATTTAGTACAAAAAAAAATACGTGGTGGTTAGATTCTGGTGCTACTAGCCACATTAGTGTTTATAGACAACGTTGTCTGAGCTACCGAAGCCAATTGATGGTGAAAGATACATCTATGTGGGTGACGGCAAATCGGTAGAAGTGAAAGCAATATGACATTTTAGGTAATTTTTTAGGAACCGATTATTATTTGGATTTGATAGACACTTTTATTGTACCGTCTTTTAGACAAAATTCAGTTTCAGTTTTCTTAATGGACAAATCTGGTTATCATTGTTCATTTGAAAATAATAAGTTTAGTCTATCTTTAAATCCAAATATTATTGGTAACGGTTCCCTTAAGGTTTATGATAACCTATTTCATTTAAAACTATTGCATCTTACAATGAAATCTTGCAAGTGGAGTCATGTGGTACTAAATACAAAATTAACAATAAATGTTTTTAGTCTCATTATGACATAAGCGATTAGATCACATCTCTAGAAATAGAGTTGAACGATTTGTGTCTGATGAGATTTGGATTTTATTGACTTTATAGACTTCAATGTCTATATTAATGTGTAAAGAAAATACAGACCAAAGTTAAATTGTAAACAGCTACTTTATTGGCTATGCTGACAGATCAATAGGTTAACAATTATACGGTCCCATACTAAGAAATTTTTTGAGACGAGAAGTGTAATATTTTTGAGGATGTTGAGTTTGGGGGAGAAATAAAGTCAAAGACATTATCTTTGAGGAGGAATCGATTGTGATTCCTACTATCACTTTTGACGATATGCAGGATTTTGTACCTGTCATTGATCAAGAAATGAATTCGGAACCTCAACAAAACAATGTCGAATTACCTCTGCAAGTAGTTGTTGAGATACCTTGACAAGATAATGTAGCGGCACCCCCATTCAAGATAAGGTGATAATTTCTGAGGAACAAACTCAACAACCTCAAGAACTGATAATGTTAAGATGATTCACAAGAGAAAGGAGAAATATAATTTCGGATAATATTATCATATTTCTCTAGGAACGTGAGAAAAACTATGGAATATTGGAAGGTGATTCAATCATCTTCCATCAGGCCATGGAAAGTTCCAACTCTTAAAAGTGGATTGAGGAAATAAATAAGGAGTATAAGTCTATGCAAGACAATAAAGTTTAGGAACTTGTCATATTACCAAAAGATACGAAATTTATTGGTTGTAAATGGATATTTAAACCAAGAAGGATTCAAAGGGTAATATGGAGAGGTATAAAGCACGTCTTGTAGCTAAAGGCTTTACTCAAAAAGAAAGGATTGATTTTAAAGAGACTCTCTCTCCGGTTTCTTCGAAAGACTCTTTTAGAACAATCATTACACTTGTTGCACATTTTGATCTTGAGTTACATCAAATGGATGTCAAAACAGCATTTTTCAATGGTAACATTGACGAAACTATTTATATGGTGCAGCCAGAAAACTTTGTGTCGAAAGATCCAAATAATATGGTTTACAAATTGACAAAATCCATTTATGGACTCAAGCAAGCTTCTCATCAGTGGTACTATAAATTTTACCAAGTTGTTACCTCGTTTGGCTTTGAGGTTAACGTTGTTGAAGATTGTGTGTATCACAAGTTCAGTGGGAGTAGAAATAATTTTCTGGTTTTGTACATTGATTGAAGTATTTAATGCAAACCAGGTGACACCTCTCGTTAAAGGAGGCAAATTCGGTCTCAAATAAGTGCCCTAAGGTTAGCCTTAAAATTAAAAAATGCAATAGATTTTTCCTTCATGATCAGTTGTAGGGAGTCTAATATATGCACAAGTATGTACGCGTCAAGATATTGCGTACATAATTCAGATGTTAGGCAGATATTTAAGCATATATGGATGGATCATTGGGTAGCAGCCAAATTACTTAAGTAATTAATAGAGAACAAGAAATTATATACTCTTTGTAGGAGATCGGATAATTCTGGAGATCATAAGGTATTCCGACTCCGATTTTGTTGGATGCCAACACAGTAGGAGATCCACATCAAGTTATGCTGACTAATGGAGATATATTTTGGATGAGTGTCAAATATGCACTCATAATTTCTTCCATCATGGCAGCAAGGTTTATAACATGTTGTGGGGCATCTATTCAGGGTATATGGTTGCGAAATTTTGTCACAAGGTTGCGCCTACAGTAGGGTGTTGAAAGACCACTTAAATTATGGTGTGACAATAAATCAGCAGTAATGTATTCCAATAACAACAAAAACTTGTATAAGTCAAAGATATTGACATAAAGTTTCTAGTTGTGAAGAAAAGAATTCAGAATGGTTAAAGTGTCCATATAGCACATTATGACAAACTCCATTTTAGCGAATCCGCTCACAAAAGTATTATCACCCAGGATCTTTCATGAGCATACTGCTCATATGGGTGTTATCTCAATTAAGTATATGGCAATATAGTGGGAGTTTGTATTTTATGTATTTGGGTGCTATTTGGTTTTGGACACATTTATGTGTTAAAGTATTTTGGATATTTATCTGATCAGATATATGGAAATTCAGTTCATTCTGTTTTTATTATGTTAAAGTATTGATCTCATTAAAGTTAAGGAGGACCAGTTGGAAATAGACATGTATTGATCACATTGCGTGTAATTTTCATGCTACGCATCCATGATTGATCTATGTCGTTTAGCTATATTGGTATATGTGACCATTGATGGTTTAGTTACGCTATATGTGACGAAGGCCGCTTTGATCCTATGTTGATATGGTTAATGGACGAAATTGTCCGGATATACCCTAAGGATTAAGATAGCAATTTATGAGCTCACTAAGGTTAACACGATTATAAGGTTACATATGTGGCCTAATAGGAGATTGTTGGAATTATTCAATAATTATGGGGCCACACATGTAAAATTAATTGTGTTTGGGCTATCTAAATAATTAAGCCAAATTAAAGTGGTCTATTTGAAAAATTGGCTTAAGGGTATAATTGTCATGAAATTAATGTGTAGATATCGGAGATAATTCTAATTTGATGAGGGGCCAAATTAGAAATATCACAACACACATATCTATATATATGTGTATTCATTAGGGTTATGGTCCCCAACTTATACGGCCACCAAAAAAGGTTTTCTCTTTTCTCTTCTGCATCACCATCAACAGAAAGAGAGGGACAAAGGATTCGGATTCTTCTTTGTCATTAAGGGTCGTAGCAAGTTGGAAGATCGAACCCCACAAAAGGACGACCGCTTCAAGATCCATCAAACTTAGCAATGGATTCAGGTACGCTTCCGCAATTTTTATTATGTTCTTCATCTCATAAAATCGACATGGTACAATAAATATCTAACACTTCGGCCTTCCTTCGTAATATCTCTATTTATGCACATTTTCATAGTAACTAAGTTTTAGTCAGCTTCTGTAGTATATTTAGCTCACTATATGTTGTAAGTTATAAATGATCCCACATTGGTGTTGAATACCGATGAGCCGATGACGATGAGTCTTTTCGTTTATCTTTGAACTTAAGATTTCACACTTAAAATTATACATTGTACCTAGTGTTGATATCTTTTCATAATCTTTGCACTTAAAATTTCACAATGATTTGGTTTTCAAACTAAAATGTTTTATAACTTTGTTCATCTTGTAACTTTTATTCCTCCTAATTTTGGTTGTTTTTTTATGTTTCTTGAGTTTCTCTATTGTTGATAAATTTGGGAAACAAGCCCATATATCTCAATCTTAGTACTGAAAAGACATAAACAAGAAATGTTAAATAACACAGTGCATCGGAGAATTTTTTTTTTAACTACAAAAGTAGTATTACCATTTGCCAGGATATATTCCTGATGCAAAATTTAAGTTTAGCTGGCATGAATCAGGCCTCAATTTAAAAGGGTTCACTTTGGTTTATTGTATCATGCAAAAAAAATGATATTTCATTTCTAATATATATTTTTTTGAAGAAGGGGCATCATTTTGTATTTCGTCCTGGGCATCAAAATGTTCCGGACCGGCCCTGATAGTTAAAGGAGGTACAGAAGCTATAAGATAATTATTATTGCATTGCCAAATGTGCAAATCCTACTAGAGTTCTCGGGGAGATGATATGTTAACCTATCGCCAACTAACCCTTACTAACCAAACAAAACTAATTGACATCATAACGAAAAGGAAATGCTAGCGAACATGGTTAATGGACAAGCACACAAATGGTACAAGTATAAAATGAGAAATATAAGATAATTATACATTTTTTTATCAGTATAGGGAGAATCTGAATCGCCTAGGGTTCTACAAGGATGCATAGAATGAGGATGCCCCAGGGGTGGAGAATAGTGGAAAGGCAATGAAAGGGAAAGAATGTGGTGCTTATCTGTATTCTTGACCAGTGATTTGCTGGGAACATGGTGTGATTCGAATCAGAGTTGGCGATGTACAATATTAGATTCGACCCATATATTTTAAAAGAAAATTCTCATGTAAGGTTTGACAATTTTAATTATCTATGTCTCATGATTTTACTTTCTGCTGAACCAACAAACTAGCGCACTCGACTACCATTTGTTCGTTTCCGCTAGCCGAACAACTTTAGCACACTCCGCTACCTGGTACCACTTGTTGGGAATGAGATGTAATCTGAACCAGAGTTGCTCCATGAGATGCGATATTGGATTGTGCCCATATGTTTTAAAAGAGAATTCTTATGTAAGATCTGAACCAATCTCAGTTATCTACACTTCATAAATCCACTTCCTATTCGATATGAGACTAAATTATCAATTCCATTGCCCTTTAGTGCTCAATCAGAAATGAGATACAATCTAACAATGAACAAATAAATCTGGAATGGACAGACAAGGACTAGTCAGAGGTCAAGGTGTGATTAGTGCCGGTCTGGGCCGGACCGCGACCCAGAAAACTGGGCTGAACCTGGCTTGGTCCGGGCCCAGCCCGGACCAGAGGAAGAAGCGGGTCGGGCCTGGCCAGCCCGGCTCGATTTGGGTTTTTGGAGCCCAACCCTGCCCAATTACCCGGCTTGGTAGGTCTGGGCCGGGCCGGTCCGGGCTACGGGCTTGGGCGGGCCGGGCCGGTCCACCTATTTTGTTGTTGTTGTTGTTGTTGTTTTTTTTGGTTTTTTTTGTTATTTTATTTGATTTAAAGTTTTTTGTTTTTGTTTTAAATTTTATGTTCTTTATTTTATTTTAAGTTTATTTTTTATTTTGTTCTTTTTTAGTTTCTTTTTTTTCTAAGTTTTAATTTTATATTTTATTTTTTTGTTTTTTGTTTTGTTTTATTTTTCCCTCCTCCATTATTCGGGCTTGGGACCGGCAATGCAAGCTTTGCTTTTCTTATGCGCAGTTAAAAAATTTTGTTTCAAGTTTATTTTTTTTGTTAATTTTATTTTATTTTTTTAGTTTTTTTTGTTTTGTTTTAAATTTGTTTTTTTTGGGTTGTTTTGTTTTAGTTTTAAGTTTTTTGTTTTAAGTTTTTTTTTTGGTTCTAAGTTTTTTTTTGGTTTGTTTTTTGTTTTTTTGTTTTAAGTTTTTGGTTTTGTTTTAAGTTTTTGGTTTTTGTATTTTGTTTTTTTTTCAAGTTTTTGGTTTTTGTTTTTTGTTTTTTGTTTTGTATTTGTATTTGTTCTTGTTTTTTTTTTGTTTTTGTTTTTTTCTTGTTTCTTTTGTTTTGTAAGTTTACTAATTCATACTTTGAGTCATTCTTCTTCCTCGGTTCCAGAAGCTTCACCCATTGTAAGCGATTCAAAGTCCAACTCGTTAATGTCAGCAACTTCATATCTTTGGTTTTGTGTTATTTTCTGTGCTAAAATCCAATCTTGAACACATACACAAGCTTCCAAGATATCTGGCTTCAACCGGCTCCTCTTTATACTTAAAATTCTTGATCCTGTACTAAAACATGACTTTGATGCTACCGTGGACACCGGGATCATTAGTAGATCACGTGCTATGGTACAAAGTACATGAAATCTTTTACCATATTTTTTCCACCATTTTAAAATGGTGAAGTGATTTGAACATTCATCTTCTTCTTCATAAGAACTTAGATATAAAGACAACTAATGAGTGGATTGGGAATAGTATTTTTGTTTCTTCCTTTGTAGTATACGACTGACATGTGATAACTTAGACACCAAGCCAAAGCTACTACTAGTACCCACTTGAGTTGGTCGGGTCGACACAACTTTGTCTTCATAAAGCATTACTAATTGTCACTCCCGTTTTCCGTTATACGTATTTCAGTATGCATATACGGATTTCTGACATTTGTCAGATAATCCGTATTTTTGACTTGTCAAGCTTATCCTAGTCTTGGTTTAATCCTGACTTGGTTTGGTTCACCTTGGTTCAACTTGGCTTGGCTTTGCTTGATTTGGTTTGGGTTGAGATGAGAGGGTTGATATAAAACCAACCTCTCTCTCTCTCTCCTCCATTGCTTTCCATTTGTTTCTTCTTCTTCTTCTTCTTCATTTACCCCTCCCACCTACCAAGCTCTAGGCAAGTGTAACTTGCTTCATGATGGATCTCAAATTTTATTGTTCCATTGTCTTTTTTGCTTGATTCTAAGCCTCTTTATAACTTGGAGTTTTTGGTTTTGATGGTTACATTTTTGTAGATCTAAGTTTGTAATTTTTCTTATTTTTCTTGGTTTTGATCTCTTTAAGTTTGCTATTTCCTAGATCTAATGGTTCCATGTTATGGGGAATTCAATTCTACCCAATTTTGGCTTTTGAATTGCTTGATTTCGACTTCGTATGAAGAAGTTATGGCAGTTTTGTGTTCATGGGTTCCAGCATATCTTCGGTGCTGTCGAGACGATGAACAGTGTCGTGCGCGCTCGCGCGCTGTGCCTCCGCGCCATGCGCACCGTGCACCTGCGCGCTGCGCGTTTCGCGTGCCGCGGGCCCGTGCGCCCGTACGATTTTCGGCCGTGCCTCAGCGCCATGCACGCCGTGCACCCGCGCGCTGCGCATTTCGCTTGTCGCACGCCCGCACAATTAGTTGGCCGTGCGCCAGGCGCTGTGCTTGCGCGCACCGTGCGCCGTGGGCAGTTTTGTCTGTGCGTGCAGTACGTTTTGCACGCAGTGTGCAGACCGTGCGCCGTTCATGCGCGTACCGTGCGCCATGGGCAGTTTTGCCCGCGTGCAGCTCACCCGTGCGCAAATCACACTAAATGGCCATTTTTGCCTGTTTAAGCTATTTTGTAGCTATAATCTTGAAAAACTTAAAACATGAAAGTTGTAGATCTTTATCTTGGCTTCAAGAATCTTCTTGTTTCACCTTAACTGGAGTTCATATGCGACTGATAGTTTCAATCATAGTTCTCGATCTTTTTTTGCATGTTTTTCTATATTTGTAGCTCCCCTTCCCAAAAATTTTTGAAATATTTTTTTATTTATTTAATTTAAATGGTGATTTTTAGATTTTTTATGAATAATTATTTTAATTAATTATTACGGTAGATGCCTTTAGCCACGTTGGAGTTTTGAGTACAAGACGACTAGGAATCATGGCACGGATATTACAGTGGCGTGCCTTGACTAGTGTATTAGCCATGCCAGGGAAGACCCAGCCATAAGTGTGTCATAACTAAGAAAACCAAGCCAAGTTACGAGTTAATCCCTATAAATAGTTTAATTAGTTATTTATTAATATTTGGACTTTTAGGAAATTCGGTTATACCCAACTAGTTCGGACTGGGCCCGAACCGAGCCCAAGCCCGTGTAGGCTTATAGTGAGTCCTAAGACGTCCATGTAGACGTACATATTGCATTTATTAATTTTGATTGTCCAAATAGGCATTCCATATATAAAGGATTTATATTTATAATATATATTTTAGGGTTATTGAATTTATATTCTATTTTAGAAATAGGATGAACACCCTACTTAGTTACCCTTGTGCAGTTGGCGATATCTAGGCTATACCTGCAATTTCAAGTACATTTAGCATTTAATTACGGTACTTTGTTCTCCTACATTTTGTATTATTATTGTTAAGACAAATGATGTGTATATATACACATATACTTATTATTGGTTGTCTCTATTTTGGATAATAAATATATTTTATCGGTGTACATATTGTTATAATACCCTATAATTGGAAGATTTAATATTTTGACTTTTCATAGAAAATTGGAAGTATTATATCATGTGTACATATATATATATATATATATATATATATATATATATATATATGTGGGTTGTGTATATATATAAATATATATAATATTATAATAAGATACATTGTATAAATTATTGTATGTATTTATTGCATTATATGTATGTAGACATGGTACATGTGTATATATATAATTGTACATATATATAGTTATATATGTATATATATTTATACCCACACATATACATATATATTAATATATAAAAAAACAAAGCAAAGCAATTTACCAAAAATCCAAGCTGACCCCAAGTCCCCACAACCAAAGCAACAGCCAGGCCCGGACCAAGCAAGGCGCCCAGTGGGCCGAGCCCAGCCCGAGCTGACCCAGCTCCCTGTTGCAACCCAACAAATCGAGAGTTTGTACACCAATATATAACGAGTGGTCGAGAGAGAGAACAAAAAAAAATAGCTAAAACCCTAAAACCCAACGACCCTGGCCGCAGCCCCCAGCCTTGGCGACCCACCCGCCGCCGGCCCACCGTCGCGCGGGCCGTCGGCCGTCGAAAAATGCACCAGAGTGCATGGAAACGACATGACACAATGAAGGACAACAGCAGTAATGGCAGTTTTTGGTGGATTTCTCGATAACATTGCTCCCTCGATAATCTACTATTTTGCAAACTGTTCGTTGAGGTACGACCACAACCTAACCTACTTCATAACCCATCAAGTCAAATTAGTTAGAATGCTTTAGATTATCTTGAAAGTCTGTCAAAACATCGACGAAAACTGTCTTGTAAACAGAGGATGTTATAGTTCGAACGCTTATTTTGGGAGACTGTTTCTAGTCCATCCATTACTGAATAAGGCAAACCCCCTGAAAGGCCTTCTAGATAACCTATAGAACATTAAAACCTATTTTACGGTTTCTGTTTTCATCGAATAGACGCAAAGTTATCTATTTGCAAACATCAAGAAAAACTATGTAATTCTGTTTTAGAAAACTAGAAAATTTCTTCGATACGACGTGCGTCCCGCCAATCTGGGCGACGTGGTCGCGAACCGAAGGCTTCGTGGACGTGTGGGCTTTGACGGAATTCAAATTGGTTGCGTGTGCGCGATAAATTTGATGCGTATCCGTCGAAATTTATCGTATCGACCTCTGCGTAAATTTCTCAATTACTTTGTGCACGTTCGTCAGATCAAGACGAAACTTATGCCAACTGGACCGTATTATTTTTCTGGTCCTGTATGCCAAGTTTGGTCTGATTCTGAGACAGTTGATTGGATCACCGTTTTGCGGGCCCCACGATCCAATTCAACGGGCAATTTTGTGCACGGTCCACCGAAATCCAAAACTGGACATACCATTGGGTTCGTATCATCAAACAAATGCATAGACATGTAGTTTGACGACTTTAGAGCCCATTGACTTTGACACACTTTTCGGTGCCAAGCGGGTCCGACGGCAGACACCGTTTTGATCCAAAATTACCGTTTTGCCCCTGTGTCCAGAATTGGACTTAAGGACAGACAATTCTAGCTAATTTGACTATTCTGAGAATGTTGGCAATGTTTGTTTCAACTTTCAGAGACATTTGTGGATTTTGGACTTTATGGCGTACTAGTTGACGGTATCTTATTGGTTCTTCGCGCTACCACCAGGCAAGATACCTTGCCTCCCTCTACAGTTTAATTTCATGTTTATAGTATTCATGTTATTAGTGTATTATCATAGATACTATATTTGTTATAGATTTTACATGATTCATTAGCTTTCTTGTCTACTTGCTTTATCTAGTTTCTACATACCGTGTTCACCAGTTTATGGTCATGTTCGACTTGACAGTGTAGTTATACTGGACCTGACTGTGTCTTGACTGAGTCGTACCTTGTCTTACCAGTACCTTGCTTGAGTCGTGTCATAGAACGAGTACGTGTAATTGAACTGCTAAATCCTTGATATTGTTTCCTTGGCACCAGAGAGTCCATTCCGGATGAGGATGTTTTCCTTAATCTATTTACATCCGTGAGTCCACACTCGGGACGAGGATGTCGATTATTTGCACTAGAGAGTCCACACTCGGGACGAGGGTATTGACTTGACTTGCACCAGAGAGTCCACTCGGGACGAGGGTGTTTACATCAGAGAGTCCACACTCGGGACGAGGATGTAGTACTTACACCAGAGAGTCCACACTCGGGACGAGGGTACCCTGCCGTGAACTAACCAGAGAGTCCACACTCGGGACGAGGGTTAGTACTAACCAGAGAGTCTATACTCGGGACGAGGGTTAGTGATTAGTTCAAACCAGAGAGTCCACTCGGGGCAAGGGTTTGGTATTCCATTAATCTCGTGTTCGCTTGTTCATCTAGCAGTTCAGTTACGTGTAGTTGTTCTTGTATTCTCGTTCATAGTCACCTGTCAGTAGCCACTTGTTGTTAGTCATTGTTAGCAGTTTGGTCGTGATCTCTTGCCATGTTAGTGTCGTTCTTTGTTTATATCCTGTTTATATTATCATGCATGATTAAACTGCTAGATAGGCATGTTATATGTATCTTGCATGTCCTCTGAGACCTGAAGACTTCAGGTTTAGCGATTGCATGGAGTTAGCTAGTAGTTCTGGATGGCAATGTGATATACGCTTACGGGATTCAGGTATCGTTATTGTGTTTGTTATCCTTTCGTGCTTTACATTCCTTCATGAGATATCTTGCTTATTGATTCAGTTTAGAGACTCTTGTTATATTCCTTGGAGTCTCATCAGACATATATGCTAGTGGGCTGCAGACCACGACCCATAGTGTTCATTCTGTTTATATTACTCTTGTGATTTGAGATAGATTTGTTTTGCAATGATTTGGCAGTATACCATAGCCTTGACAACATTTACGTATTCGAGATGGGCTGGAGTCCGCTCGATACGTAGCTGGCTTGCTCACGAGCTTGCGTCCAAAAACCAGGTACGGGTTGTGACAATATTTAACCGAAATTGCGACGACCCGACTTGACAACTTGGTAATCTGAGCTTGAACTTGAACTTGAACATAATAATATGATTCCGTCTTGATAATATTGATAGTGGTCCATGAGGCGCACTCCTTACAGTACTCTTGGCATGACAAATAAACTTACATGACATGTATAATCTTGATCGCTGTTGCGACAGCCAATTCTGACTTACTAAGTGTAACTCTTATCTTGACACCATGGTTGATTTTCCTGATTGTGACTGAACAAGCTACCTGTCTCGTCTTGCATCATGACAAGGACATGGATTCCTGGTTAGCACGGTCAGGAATTCATAATGAATCTGACCAGGTTAAACGACTAGATTGATCAAGTAGTTCATATAGAGAGATTTCCCAATTACAGGCAATCCCGTTATCCTGGCCATACCTGTGGACTTGTAGCCTGCCGTCGAGTAGGGCGCATTTCCAGCATACTGTCATGTGTTGCACTCCAAGTTACCTAATAATTCTCTTAATTCATGATAACCTCTTGTAACCTCACCTGGATAACCTGGATAGTCTGTAGGACTTGTGACTGCAAAAAAAATCTCAATTGCATCTTGTTAGTAACTTGGCCTGTGATAACCCTAGCTGGCTAATGAAAGTAAGCTATAGGACTTGATTGGCCGTGCCTGAATGATGTGTCTCATGATTAACATGGGAATTATATTACACCTCTTGTTTTCTTAATACAAGCAAGTATGTTCTTTAAAGCACGTTTATGTCATTTAATTATGTTCATTTATCACTTCTTCTAGTCATTTTATGCTGGTTTTAGTTCCTAAGTAGAGCCTCCCTTGTAGCACTTGCTCTTTCTGGGGTCTGACCCAGCTGGTTTTGTATGGCCAGATTTGGAGTGATACCCGAGGATCTACCAGCCTTTCAGCCAGATGGTGAATACTAGCGTAACCGTGGCAACGAGTGGGTTTCTTATTTTGCTCTTCCACTCTATTGTAAATTATTCTTTTGAGGCATTTAGGCGCCGAGCATGTGTTAGCTCGTGTGCAACTTAATTTCTGTCTGCCTAAGGGCTATTACATGATTGACAAATCCTAGGGTTGATCATGTATGACTTAACTCTTGCTAGTCTTCACATTTTGTATGACTAGCTTCATGATCATCTGAATATGTAATGTTTGGGACGCCTTACATTGTATGTTTGATGATCTAACATCTTGTAACAATTATTTGCTTGCTTGAGATTGAGACACTAGACTTGTTCTTGACCATAAGAGGCTGTTGTCTTGTAGATAAACCATCATGCATCTAGACAGTTATAGCAAGGTGGGTTGCAATTCAATGTACATAGCTAGCTGTGTCTGTCCTCCGCTCTCCAGTATTTTGGTTCTGGGGCGTGACACTAATCTATCCAACACTACCCTCAGTTCTACTTTCAAGTCAGTAACATCATCATCCATGTTTTCTGCAAAGTCATCTAACAAAGCCTCTATGCCCCCTAAATTGATCGTAGGATCATAAATGTAAGCCAAACAATATAAAAAAGGTACATCACCCCAATATTTATTAAATCTAGCTTCTATTTTTTTTACAACAAATTCAAAATTAGGAACATTTATATATTTAGAAAATAAGTAAGACATGTTACAAAGTTTCCGTAAAGCTAAACAAGAAGTGGAATAATAAACACCAGAAAGAGTACATGTAGCATTATAAAAGTTTCTAAAAATTCACAAATAGAAGAAACAACTATCCAATCATTTTCAGTTACTCAATATTCAAAATTGTGATCCATATTGCAAAAATATGTAATAGCATCCTTACAGGAATTACAAATTTTAACATTAAATATGTCGAATTCCATCTATGTGGTACATCCTTAACAAATCTTCTAAAACGAATATTAAAATGTGCACATGTGGCTTTAAAAGCTTGTTGCCTACTTGGAGACGTGTTCAAGCTGTGTAAACAATGTCTAAGAGTCTCTAAATGTGTACTAAAAAATTCGAGACATTCTTTTACAACTAAGTTAATAATGTAGCAAGCACACCTAACATGCAATAATCTACCTTCTAAAATGGGTTAAAATAATAAAACAATAAAGATATAGCAGAATTATCATTACTAGCATTATCAAAAGATATGAATAATATTTTATGGTGAATATCAAACTCACGCACGTCTTTTGAAATAGAGCATGCAATTACAGAGCTCGTGTGTAGAAATTCCAAAGTTTTTAGACAGATGGTGCGCTTTTGCAACATCCATTGTGAATCTATGTAGTGTGTCGTAATACAAATATAAGCATAATTTTGCTTACTTGTCCAAACATCAGAAGTAATAGCTATTTTACTAACATGCGACAAACTTTCTTTTAAAGCAACTTTTATTTCAGTAAAAATTCTCTTAGAGTCTTTTATAGCAGCGCCTCTAGTAACTTTTCTAAAACATGGATTTAAAGAATTTGTGGCATAATCAAATAAAGATTCACTTTCACCCGAAGTGAATGGAAGTTCATCAACAATAATATATTTAGTTAATTCAGTTTTATGACGAGCAGCTGAATAGGAAAACGTACTCATTGAAGAACCCGCGACACCTTCAAAACTTCTCTGAGTTTGGGTCACCATAATTGAGCCCGCGCCATAGCAGGTTTCGTGGTGTCTTGATATGGTACCCGTGCCACCTCCCCTCTTCCATTTGTATATGTTGGAACATTTTTTGTATTATGTCACATGCGGAACTGGTTCTCCTTTCTGATCTAAAACAAGTGGGCCATCAGGTTTAATTTTATCAAGAATAACAAATAATTCCCAATACTTTGATTTTTTTTCCTTCCTCTTAACAACATTTTGGGTAGTGCTAACAACTTCAGGAGGTAAACCAATTAAATCCTCAGAAATATGATTTTCCTCCAAAAAAGTATTATAATATTCATAAGTATGTCCGACAGCGTCAGTAGGTTGGTTTGAACCTTGTCTGACCATTTTAAAAAGACAAATAAAAATAATTTAGAAAAGAGGGAGGATACCAAAAATAAAATAAATCGAAAATTATTTTTTCTCAAAAAAGAGAGATGGAGGAAAGAAAAAAAATTTATAAATGTAAAATAAAGAAAATATCATGACCCGCACCAGTGTAAGGGCACGAGACCATGGATACGTCTAGCCTATGCCACATCGTCGGAGGTAGAACGCTGTCCTAGGTCTTAGCAATAACTAATCATGGTATAAAGTACCTGTCAAGTATATAATCTCCAAACGTAGGACAATCAAAGAAGATATGACTCAATCACAAAAGCTAAGGAGGAATCGCAGCACAATATAGTTTATATAGAAAGACAAGGTGTAATACAACCTAAAAGAGGTAATTCTAAGTGTCAACAGAGTATCTCAAAGTATACATGAATTAATATAACATCTAAGAAAATACTGGAGACAAATTCCAGACAAAAGTCCTAGCAGTCTAATCTAGGCACTACTAGTGTCTCTTCTAAACTAGCAGGATCCTCCTAGTGGTCCAAGTCACAAGTGTTGTCTAAGTCTGCGCCATAGCAAGTGGTGCAGAAATTCTCTAAGTTCTCTGTAAAATTTTGTCAACACATCCAGTCAGGATTGGAGCGAAATACATAACTCTAAAAGCAGTTCCAATGCATGGTAGAAAATATAGAACAAGCAATAGAATAAAATACATGACGTGCTGTAAAGGATGTACAAGAATACAGAAATACAGGAAATATGAATAAGGAAACTGAATACTTGAATAGAATAAAAAATTATGAACTATAATAAATATAAGTGATTTAGAGCACAAAACAGTTATGTGATTGGTTTAGGTTGTACATGAGTATTCTACGGTAACTCCATTATACGCGAAGGTATAGTCGACATATACATGAGTACACTAGAGGGATTTAATCACATAACCACTTCTACCCCTACCCCAATCAATACACAGGGATCCAATCATGTTACGTTACGTACATGATTGTTAGTTTGAACATGAAGCACATGTGAGCACATGAGAGTATATGAATAATATGAATGCAAGGAGTATATGATGTACATGATAAAGTATATGAACAAGAGATATTCGATGTACCCGATAAGGGGATAACATCGTATGTCAAGATCTATATAGTACCAATCTGTATTAAAAATATGCCAGCATCAAGTTAAATAGTCTAGAGAGGCAATATAGATACTATCATGATAAAAAAAATCAGAAAATGTACTCGTCTGATATTCTGAGCAACGGATGTGTATCGGTATCCGAACTGGAGTCACAGAGACCTACGATGAGAATTACAGGTTACAAAGTGTTCTAGCTTAAACAATCGATTAAAATATGTTGTCTATATGCTGCTAGGCTATTTCTAGGTCAATGAAGTTAAATTTGGTCAACACTAGTCAAACTAGCTCAAACTTTAGCTAATTGGTCAACTTGGTTTGTTTTAGCCTATTCTAGGGTTTTGGCTAGTAGACTATTTAATGTTAGGCTAATGTGGCATCAAAATCATATTCCCACATTCAATATCCAGCTATTAGGATATATATATATATATATATATATATATATATATATATATATATATATATATATATATATATATATATATATATATATATATATACTAGTCATAACCCGTGCCTATAGGGCATGGTTCATTTAAGGTATTCCCCCTCATAATCTTCGACCCCCAATTTTAAACGAACAATAATAATTTTGTGGCCCCCATCAAAATATTAAATCCCAACCACTGCTGGATGTGAATTTTTTTTGGATTCCCCATAAAACCCCATTCTCAATAATGCTCATCCACAACCATTATGAGGCCCCCATCAAAATATTAAATCCCAACCATCAAAATATTAAATCTCCATCTTTGGATTCCCCATAAAATCCCACTTCCAATAATGCTCTTCCCCGTAAAACCACAATCCCAATAATGCTCTTCCCCATAAAACCCCACAACCGTTGATTCACCAAGATTAAATCCCAACCACTCTTTATCTTGGCACAGTCAGCCCTAGGATTCAAAAACCTTTGTATTTTGTATAAGAGATATATATATATTATATTTATATATATATATATATATATATATATATATATATATATATTTATATTTATATATATATATTTATATTTATATTTATATATATATATATATATATATTATATATATATATATATATATATATATAAAATATATATATATATATATATATATATTTTTTTATACATAAAATATATATATATATATATATATATATATATATATATATATATATATAAAATATATATATATATATATATATATATTTTTTTATACATAAATATATATATATATATATATATATATAATATATATATATATATTTTATATATATATATATATATATATATATATATAAAATATATATATATATATATATA
Organism: Iris pallida; assembly: GCA_029216955.1. Taxonomy (NCBI): domain Eukaryota; kingdom Viridiplantae; phylum Streptophyta; class Magnoliopsida; order Asparagales; family Iridaceae; genus Iris; species Iris pallida. The sequence goes on along the minus strand of JANAVB010009399.1, from coordinate 6,840,774 downwards.
TATATATTTATATATATATAAAAAAAAATATATATATTATATATATATAAATATATATATATATATATTTATATATATATAAATATATATATATATATATATATATATATATATATATATATATATATATATATATATATATTATATATATATATATATACATACCATGATATACAAGTATATTCCACACTAGCTATAGCCTACAAGTTATCTCTAAACAAAGATTAATATAGGAATGACTAGGATTGAACACACCATGGTAATATGGACATTTGTGAATGAGGAAACTGATACATGAATGGAACAAACTTGGACTGACTCTAGTTCTGTAGACTGATCCTAGGATAGGAGACTGAACAAGAGTTTATGAAGACAGATGCTTCCAAATGTTAATAACTGAACAAATGTCTAAAACATGGACCTAAAATTTAGATAGGAACTAGACTTAAAGGAATTGAACAATTAGCAATAGCCTATATTAACAGATGTAGTGGTCAGATAACTAAACTAAAGAACTGAACAGTGAAGAACTTAACTCATGTTCATTTGAAACTGACTCAAGGCAGAACTGGGAATTGAAAGAAAAAGGGAACAGGACATTTATAGATATGTAGGACTCTCACCCAATGGCTGATACTCTACGGTCCTGGCTGAAACTGTAAGGGTTGTGGATAGATAACTCAAGTATCACCCTATCTCGAGCCATAACCCTCTCCCCCATATCATTTAACTAACTTAAACAGAAACTAAAAGACTGATAGATAAGGTAGTGAATTGATAGGTATATGAGAGGCTAAGCATATGAGAGCAAGAACAGAGCAAGATATGGGGCTCGACCGAACACATATACCTATATATATAGGAATAGCTAAAGACAAGTGGACTGCTACAGTATTAGTCGATTGATGCCAATGACGTATTAGGACAGAAACATCAACAAATAGGATTTAACAAAGGTTTACAAGGACTTAAATAGTTCAAATCTGAATTGATACTTAGGTGGACTGAACTCCAACTTTAAAGTATGCAGGACAGTAGGCAAATGAATGAACCGTATGACAAAGGGGACTGCACAATACAACTGGAACTGAACATAACGTAAACTGGTATGCAGTAGAGGGACTGATACCAAAGTATAATAGGGACTGCTAATGGGGAGGTAAGTACTGATCAATTAGGTAGCAGTGGACTGAAGTCATACAATGCTTGAACATTAGCCAACTAAAGCTAGCTTAAGTTAGGACATGACCAACGATGAAGACTGCTCAGTCGACTTAAGACTGATATCAAATGAGAAAGGAGGACGGAACATTTATATGGTTGATTGATTGTCACTACCACATTTCTAGTGTGAGGATATTTTTGACATTTTGGTGTAATTTAAATTTATTAGAATTTATTAAAATTTTTGGGAATTTTTAGGAATTATTTTGGAATTGTTTGGACTAGGTTGACTTTGACTAGTGTTGACCCTTGTAGACCAACCTAGGAGCTAACCCTAGTTAGTATGGACTAGGTTAGAATATATGACTCTAGTCTAACCTAGCCTAATCCTTGGTTTGGTCATTAGAACCTAATTAGCAATATAAATTAGATAAGTCATAAGTCATGACTTATGGTTTGAACCATTTAATAAAACAACTTAGCCATAGCCTATGTGACTTGGCCCAAAGCCCAAAAATTAGCAAACCCTAACCCTACCTGACTTGGCCAGCCACCTAAAGCTTTGGGAACCACACCCCTATAAGTACTCTCTTAGTTTAGGGCTAGCCTCTTTAGGAAAGAACAAGTTGAGAAGAAAGGTATTTTCAAATCTTTAGAAATTCTTTATAAATCCATTTTAAATCCTTTTTCCCCCAAACCAATTCCATTAGGACCTAAATTCATTGTTCTTGCCGTTGGTATTGATTGTTTACAGGAAGGAAACAATTTATGGGATTTTGGTGGCTTGAGGAATTATTCCATTTGAGGATTTTTCACCCATTGTTCTTCAATAGGTAACTTTCTCTACACTCCATGGATTTTCATTTTGTCTTCATCATTAGGAAGCCCTAGGGGTCCCCTAAGTGTCTGTGTAGGTCTCGTGTCGGGTATCTTGGGTTTCGTGTCCGTTCTGGACACGTATCAGTCCCTGACCTAGACTGTTTATCGAAATGCCCCAGTGGACCCTTCGACCTAGTTTCCAGGATATTTTTGAATAGGAATATTAGTTTTAATCTTGCTCATTGTGTCCTATTCTCATGTGGTAGTGTTCATGTCAGATTCATCGTTTGGACACGCGCGTGCACACGCTCGCGCGCGAGCTATAGCGTTCCCCTACTACACGGGGTCTGTAGCGGACACGACACTGCGTGTTTGGACACGAGATTTTGGGGGAGTCTCGGGGCACCCACTGACACGCCATGAGTCAAATTTCGTGGGCCTACGTGGCGTATTGAGGGAGAAATCCTCGACGCACGGGAATTTTACTATTCTGTGCACTGTGTTTATTTGCCACTGATACGCTGTTCGTATCATTGCTGGACACGTCGTGGACACTCTTCGTGGACACTGACATACTCACCTAGACCTAGTCTAACACTAGACTCGAGCACTTGGCCTCTCGTGTTGTGCATCGAGTCCAATCTGGATCGACATGGCCGCACGAGGCCTGTTATTCACAGTTTTCTGTTACATATGTTCTATGTGTTTGGACACATTTGTGTCCACTTTGGTGGACACAAACTCATTGTAGGACACGTACATAATGTGTAAGTTCATTACCAACCCATAGTTTCACATATTAGTTTGATTTTAATTTCAAATACACATTTACCCCCAAATTACTGATACATGTATTTTTTCTGTGAAATTCCAGTTTTGGTACATGAACTTTGTCATCAATTTAGTCCTATTTAATACTGTTAAATACTGGTTTTAGTTCCTAAATGGGTTCTCCTATGGGTAAACTAACTGTGGTTAAGTTTTGGATTGATTTGGTTAATAATTGCATTCAAAATGGGGGTTTCAATAGGTGTACTGTTGGACTGAACTGATAACAGTAGGGACTTTGTTTGCATTTGATTTTCTTTCCCTTCATGTTTTCCTGCGCAGTCCAGTACACTCCCTCACTCACTGCTCACTGCTCACTGTACACCACTATGCTTTTCTCTCACACCACTACACACACCATTGCACCATCATAAACCTGTGACACCCTTCCACACTATTTCACTCTCTCACTCATAAACATTAGCTCACCATGTTCACTGTTCTCAGTCGCATATTGGACTGAACACACACACACCCCCCCACAGTTATAGCTCACTGTTTTCATCAATTTATCTGAAATTGTTGGGTTATGTTTTCAGAGACTCATAGGAAACCTGGGAATGTGGAATGTGGGACTGTTTTGGTATGAAATGTTTTCCTCCCCATTCCTAAACACCCTCACTTAACAGTCACCTTCACCCTCTTGACACACACCAGTACATCTGTGTTCCCTCTCTCTACATATATATTTATATATGATTTGAGATAGATATATTAGTTCCTATATATATAAATGAGTGTATGTGCTTATATATATTTTAGTTGTATATATTGTAAGGGTGATAGATATGAAATAATGTATTATATATATGATTGTGAGGTGATATGTATAGATAGCCTATGGGTATATTCTAAGTAGATTATATATATATACCAATGTGTGTAAAGTATAGTTAAAGATAATATCTTGTGTAGATGTATGTTATAGGTTGGGTTAGGCATGTTATTGTCTAGTAAACCTAGATATGGCTTGTTAGACCTAGAATAGACTAAATTAAACTAGTTTGACTTAGGTTTGACTTGGTTGACCTAGTTTGACTTCTAGGGTTGACCAGAGTTGACCAAGAGTTGACTTTGGTCTAGATTAACCTAGATTCATGTAGAATGCATAGTAGGACTTCATTTTACTATTCTGGACTTATTGTGACTTGTGCTGTTCTGATTAGGAGCCAGACACCACTCCTCGGACAGTGCTTTCATATTGGACACTCAGATACCAGGCGAGTACATTCTCTGATTATTTCATATCCTGCTTAGAACTATTTCCTGCAGTAGATTACTTTACTTGTACTGTCACGTTGGTCACACGGATTGGTACTATACGGATCCCTTCTTGAGATGTTATCCTTAGGGAGCATCGGGTACTACATGTTCTGTGCGTTTCACTTACATGTCGTATCACTATGCTTCACAGGTTCTTCGATCACTTGTGACATATACTCTTATGATCACAGAGTCTCCTAGAATCTCTTATCCCATTCACTGGGTATCCTAGAATCTCCTAGAATCCCCATTTTTGGGACTTCCATGTACCACCCTTCGGGGGCTTTGCGTGGAATCATAACATAACTTGGTTGGATCCTTGTGTACTGATTGGGGGTACGGGGGAGTAGAAGTAGACATGTGAATACTATCCAAGTAGTGTAGTATCAGAATCTCTTCCATAGTGTAGCATCAGAATCTCCTATGCCATTTACATGTCTATGTTGTACTCTGACTCACTAGTCACATGATAGTTCTCTATTTATAGTAGATATTTCTATTACAGCTTTCTCTCTCTGTTTACATACTGCACTTCTTTCAGTACTTGTATCTTACTTTACTGCATGATTATATCTTCTAACCTGCTATGAACTGTTGAGATGTACTGTACTCGCTCCTGTCCTGACTGGACCTATTGAAAATATTACAAAGGACGAGGAGGAGGCTTGCCTGGATACCTACTACGGGGCAGCCTTAGATGACACCTGCGAGCTGGACCCTCAGGAGGACCCAGCTCTAGCTGAGGATATCACCCCGATTGCCTAGACTAGATTAGTTAGGCTTATCTATCTTTTATGAAGTCTTGAGACATGTTTTAGCTAGACTATTTTTGGAGTTCAGAGTTGTATATATTCTTTCATTCTGTATCTGAGACCATGTGCTTCTGGATATTGCTAGGATTATCTTAGACTACTTTTCATCTATTTATTTTCTTGAGTTCTATTTCATATCGTGCTATCTCTTCCTTAGTTGTGATTGAGTTTTACTGCTATGTCACCCCCATTCGGGGAGTATAAACTGTTTAGAGATATATTGCTAGATGATTGTTGACCTAGGACAGCGTTCTATCGCCGATACTGCGGCGTAGGCTGGACGTACCCACGTCTCGTGCCCTTACTCTAGGGTGCGGGTCGTGACACGTTTTTAGTGGTGGCCCATGCAGGTCCAGATTAGAAGTGTAGTGGTATTCGAATTAGAGTATCGTTACAGCCTGCAGTAGGATATTGGATAATAATTTTTAAGATACTCAATCACATTAGGAAAAATTTTCTTTTATTGCCATCTAAATTCTTATTGTCAGCTGATCCTTTTGAATTTAAATTGTCCGCCTTTGTTATATCGCTTCTTTCTCAGAAATTGATACTCTTGTTGGTCTATCTTCAGGATGGTAGAGACTCGTTAGCAGCATACCATTCATGGAGATGCTATAGAGGGATCTGCTACCTCTCAGCCAGTTCAGCAGAGACATGAGACTGCAGCTCTTGCCACCTCTGTTCGTATTGAGGCTCCAGCAGCAGCAGCAGGGGGTATGCCTCCACTGGCTCGGAGGCAGGACCCAGTCATCGTAGAGGATCCTTACCAGCAGCCACCTCCAGGGACAGTGGACGCAATACAGCTGCTAGCCTTCTTCAGGCAGTACATGGAGGGCCAGCAGACCCAGCAGCAGAGGCACACGGCAGAGCTCACTCGAGGCATTGAGCTGGCAGTGACCGCAGTGGAGAGAGTCATAGCTCAGCCAGCAGCAGCCCCACAGCCGCACCAGCCATGGGAGAAGGGCATCCAAGACTTCCAGAAGATGCACCCGAGAGACTTTCGAGGGACAGAGGGGACCCTGTACGCCGATGAGTGGATCGAGCACATGGAGGAGATCTTCAGGCTGGCGGAGATTCCGACGAGGCTCCAGATAGAGGTAACGGCCAGTACGATACAGGATCTAGCCCGTACATGGTACTAGACCGACCCGAGGGTCGACACAGCAGGACAGACTTGGGCAGCATTCAAGAAGCTGTTCAAGAAGAAGTTCTTTCCATACGCAGCACTGGGAGCCCTCGAGACCCAGTTCGAGGCCCTAGTCCAGGGAAGCCAGTCCGTGGAGGAGTACGCAGGAGAGTTCTGCCGCCTGAGCAGATTTATGGAGGACTTGTTCGAGACGACGAAGGCCCGGAGGTTCCGAAAGGGCTTGGTAAAGGAGGTCAAGTCCTACACCAAGAACGCCCGTAGTGCTACACTTGAGGAGATCCTGGTGTACGCACTAGCTGCAGAGGATGATCTTGAGCTTAGGCTCAAGAGGAGGCGAGACTCCCAGGGAGGCAGCAGTAGCGGAGGACCGGCCAAGAGGCCGCACTTTCAGCAGCAGCACCACCAGCAGTAGAGGTTTCAGCCACAGCCGATCCAGCAGAGGCCAGTTCAGCAACAGCAGCCGAGACAGTACCAGCAGGATCAAAGACAGGAAGACACTTGTGTCTACTGCAAGAAGCCTGGGCATGTCTTCAATGAGTGCCGGGAGAGGCTAGGCCAGTGCATGGTGTGTGGCTCAGCAGACCACCAGATGAGGGAGTGCCGCACGGGACGAGCAGCTCAGGGAGGAGGAGCCAGGGCAGCAGCAGGCCAGCAGAGGGGACCAGCCCTGCCGACCCAGCAGCAGAGATTTGTTCAGCACCAGCAGCAGGCTAGGGGAGGCCAGCCGGGGCGAGCTTTCGCCATGGCGGCTGAGGATGCAGAGGTGATCGGAGAGCTGATTACAGGTTCGATTCTCCTCCAGCTTTTGTATTATTCGATTCCGGTGCTTCGCATAGCTTCATATCAGTATCGTTTGCGATTAGACACGATATCATAGCTGAATCATTGCCTAGGACTTACAAGATCATGACCAGGGGTGGCATTATCCTCGTACGTGATGTTTGTAAGGGTCGGAGAGTAGTTTTGGGAGGCCATGAGTTGGAGGTGAGCCTGCTCTTAATGCCATTGCCGAACTACGATATAGTACTAGGCATGGATTGCTTGAGCAGGCACCACGTCAGCATTGATTACAGAGGGGGTAGAGTTCTCTTCAGAGCGCCGGGGGAGCCAGAGTTCGAGTACTCCAGACGTCAGGCAGAGCAGAGCAGCAGAGTTTTCTACGGAGTCTCGGTCGAGGAGCAGGCGATTCCACACCCCTTGATAGCAGAGTATATGGATGTTTTACTAGAGGAGTTGCCGAGATTGCCACCAGACAGAGACATAGAGTTCTCGGTAGACTTGGTTCCAGGAGCGGAACCCATCTCTCAGCATGTCTATTGGATGAACAACAGTGAGCTGGTGGAGCTGAAGAAGCAGGTGGATGAGCTACAGGACAAGGGCTTTATCTGCTCGAGTTCGTCACCATGGGGTGCACTAGTGTTGTTCGTGCCGAAAAAGGATGGGTCAGTACGCATGTGTATTGACTATAGGGCACTCAACAACCTCACGATCAAGAACAAATACCCACTACCGTGGATCGACGATCTATTTGACCAGTTGAGCGGAGCTCGAGTATTTTCCAAGATTGATCTGAGATCGGGATATCACCAGGTGAAGGTGAAGAGGGAGGATATTCCCAAGACCGCTTTTAGGACGCGGTACGGGCAGTTCGAGTTTTTGGTTATGCCGTTTGGGCTAACCAATGCACCAGCAGTGTTTATGAATCTTATAAACAAGGTGTTCCACCAGTATCTGGATCAGTTTGTGGTGGTGTTTATTGACGACATCTTGGTATATTCTAAGACTGAGGAGGAGCACGAGGAGCATTTGAGGATCGTGCTGGAGACTCTCAGGAAGGAGCAGCTTTACGGGAAGCTCTCCAAGTATGAGTTCTTCTTGGATCGGGTGGACTTCTTGGGGCATGTGGTAACTGGAGATGGTATCTCAGTTGACCCCAAGAAGATTGTAGCAGTTGAGGCATGGACAGCGTCGACTTTAGTTGCAGAGATCAGGAGTTTCCTGGGGCTGGCAGGGTATTATCGGAGATTTGTGCAGGATTTCTCCCGGGTTGCAGAGCCGTTGACTCGGTTGACCCGGAAGGATACTGAGTTCGTTTGGTCAGAAGAGTGTCAGGCAGCTTTTGATGAGTTGAAGAAGCGGCTTACGACAGCTCCGATTCTGACATTGCCTTCAGGATCAGGTTGATTCACTATTTATAGTAATGCTTCAGGAAAGGGGCTGGGTTGTGTGTTGCAGCAGCACGGGAAGGTGATTGCGTATGCTTCCAGGCAATTGTGTTCCCATGAAAAGAACAACCCTACCTACGACCTGGAGCTGGCAGCAGTGATATTTGCTCTGAAGCTGTGGAAGCATTATCTGTATGGTGAGAGGGTGGAGATCTTCACAGATCACAAGAGCTTAAAGTATGTGTTCACTCAGAAGGAGTTGAACATGAGACAGCGCAGATGGCTAGAGTTGATGAAGGATTTTGACATCCTACTTCAGTACCACCCCGAGAAGGCCAACGTGGTTGCCGATGCCTTGAGTAGGTATCCGACAGCCATGTGTTTGACCATGGATCGGCATTTGCTTGCCGACTTGGAGAGTCTTGGGATTGAGGTGATCGTGCCCAGAGTACAGATGCAGTTATGGGGGATGCAGATTCAGTCAGACTTGGTGGAGAGGATCAAGTCGGCACAGTTTGAGGACGTGGCTCTGCGGTGTCTCCGAGAGCAGGTTCGAGCAGGATTGCTGGAGGGCGAGTTTTCTCTTGCAGAGGATGGTGCCTTGAGGCACGGTTCCAGGGTATGTGTGCCCAGTAGAGATCTCAGAGAGCAGGTTATGCAGGAGGCCCACAGATCTCAGTACTCTATACACCCGGGTGCCAACAAGATGTACCGAGATCTGAGGGAGCATGTTTGGTGGTCAGGGATGAAGCGGGAGGTGGCTCATTTCGTGGCTAGATGCTTGGTCTGTCAGCAGGTCAAGGCAGAGAGACAGAGGCCCGGTGGATTGTTGCAGCCGCTGTCCATTCCCGAGTGGAAATGGGAGCATATCACTATGGACTTCGTATCAGGATTGCCGCGCACACCAGGAGGAAAAGATGCAATTTGGGTCATCGTTGACAGGTTGACCAAATCGGCCCACTTCTTGCCATTCAAGGTGGGTACGTCTACAGAGAGGCTGGCGGAGATGTATATGCGGCATATAGTCAGGATTCATGAGGTTTCAGTCAGTATCGTCTCAGATCGGGATAGCCGTTTTACTTCCCATTTCTGGAGGAGTCTGCAGACCAGCTTGGGCACTCAGCTCAAGTTTAGTACTGTATACCACCCCCAGACGGACGGACAGTCAGAGCGGACTATTCAGACCCTTGAGGATATGCTGCAGACGTACGTTCTGGACTTTGGAGGTTCCTGGGAGGATCATCTTCATTTGGTAGATTTTGCCTACAATTATAGTTTCCAGGCCAGTATCGAGATGTCACCTTTCGAGGCTCTGTACGGGCGTAGGTGTCGTACACCCTTATCCTGGGATGATGTTGGTGAGCGAGCTTTACTGGGGCCAGAGATGGTTGTTGATGCAGCCGAGAAGGTGAAGCTTATCAGGGACAGACTTCGCGTGGCACAGAAAAGACATCGGCACTGGGCCGATAGCCACCGGAGGCCATTGGAGTTTGAGGTACAGTTTAGAGTATGATTAGATTTAGGTTTGTTTGTTTGTGATTTTGATCATGTTTGTTTATTATAATTAATTGAGACCTTGCTTGTGATTAGGTCGGAGACCAGGTTTTCTTGAGGATATCTCCGACTCGTGGTACGGTACGTTTTGGTGGAGGTGGAAAGCTTAGCCCGCGCTTCATCGGCCCTTTCGTTATCAGCGGGAGAGTCGGTGACGTTGCTTACAGGCTAGACTTTCTGCCTGTACTTGTGGGAGTCCACAACGTATTTCATGTATCACTGTTGAGACGGTACGTGGCTGACCCTAGCCATGTGCTCGATCATTCAGAGATAGAGGTTGGGCCTTCTCTCAGCTATCCAGAGCAGCCAGTGGAGATTCTGGATCGACGGGAGAAGGTTCTGAGGAACCAGGTGATACCCTTGGTACGCGTCGCATGGAGGCATCATTCTCTAGGAGAGTCTACCTGGAAACAGGAGGATGAGATGCACGAGCGCTACCCTTATCTTTTTGGACCGTGAGGTATGCTTTCTATCCTTCTCATCAGTAGTATTTCGCCTTTCAATTTCGAGGACGAAATTCTTTTAAGGAGGGTAGATTTGTCACTACCACATTTCTAGTGTGAGGGTATTTTTGACATTTTGGGGTAATTTAAATTTATTAGAATTTATTAGAATTTTTGGGAATTTTTAGGAATTATTTTGGAATTGTTTAGACTTGGTTGACTTTCACTAGTGTTGACCCTTGTAGACCAACCTAGGAGCTAACCCTAGTTAGTATGGACTTGGTTAGGATATATGACTCTAGTCTAACCTAGCCTAATCCTTGGTTTGGTCATTAGAACCTAATTAGCAATAGAAATTAGATAAGTCATAAGTCATGACTTATGGTTTGAACCATTTAATAAAACAACTTAGCCATAGCCTATGTGACTTGGCCCAAAGCCCAAAAATTAGCAAACCCTAACCCTACCTGACTTGGCCAGCCACCTAAAGCTTTGGGAACCACACCCCTATAAGTACTCTCTTAGTTTAGGGCTAGCCTCTTTAGGAAAGAACAAGTTGAGAAGAAAGGTATTTTCAAATCTTTAGAAATTCTTTATAAATCCATTTTAAATCCTTTTTCCCCCAAACAAATTCCATTAGGACCTAAATTCATTGTTCTTGCCGTTGGTATTGATTGTTTACAGGAAGGAAACAATTTGTGGGATTTTGGTGGCTTGAGGAATCATTCCATTTGGGGATTTTTTACCCATTGTTCTTCAATAGGTAACTTTCTCTACACTCCGTGGATTTTCGTTTTGTCTTCATCATTAGGAAGCCCTAGGGGTCCCCTAAGTGTCTGTGTAGGTCTCGTGTCGGGTATCTTAGGTTTCGTGTCCGTTCTGGACACGTATCAGTCCCTGACCTAGACTATTTGTCGAAATGCCCCAGTGGACCCTTCGACCTAGTTTCCAGGATATTTTTTATTAGGAATATTAGTTTTAATCTTGCTCATTGTGTCCTATTCTCATGTGGTAGTATTCGTGTCGTTTCGTGTCGGATTCATCGTTTGGACACGCGCGTGCACACGCTCGTGCGCGAGCTACAGTGTTCCCCTGCTACACGGGGTCTGTAGCGGACATGACACTGCGTGTTTCGACACGAGATTTTGGGGAAGTCTCGGGGCACCCACTGACACGCCATGTGTCAAATTTTGTGGGCCCACGTGGCGTATTGAGGGAGAAATCCTCGACGTACGAGAATTTTACTGTTCTGTACACTGTGTTTATTTGCCACTGATACGTTGTTCGTATCATTGCTGGACACGTCGTGGACACTCTTCGTGGATACTGACATACTCATCTAGACCTAGTCTAACACTATACTCGAGCACTTGGCCTCTCGTGTTGTGCATCGAGTCCAATCTGGATCGACATGGCCGCACGAGGCCTGTTATTCACAGTTTTCTGTTACATATGTTCTATGTGTTTGGATACGTTTGTGTCCACTTTGGTGGACACAAACTCATTGTAGGACACGTATATAATGTGTAAGTTCATTACCAACCCATAGTTTCACATATTAGTTTGATTTTAAATTCAAATACACATTTACCCCCAAATTACTAATACATGTATTTTTTCTGTGAAATTCCAGTTTTGGTACATGAACTTTGTCATCAATTTAGACCTATTTAATACTGTTAAATACTGGTTTTAGTTCCTAAATGGGTTCTCCTATGGGTAAACTAACTGTGGTTGAGTTTTGGGTTGATTTGGTTAAGAATTGCATTCAAAATGGGGGTTTGAATAGGTGGACTATTGGACTGAACTGATAACAGTAGGGACTTTGTTTGCATTTGATTTCCTTTCCTTTCATGTTTTCCTGCGCAGTCCAGTACACTCCCTCACTCACTGCTCACTGTACACCACTATGCTTTTCTCTCACACCACTACACACACCATTGCACCCTCATAAACCTGTGACACCCTTCCACACAATTTCTCTCTCTCACTCACAAACATTAGCTCACCATGTTCACTATTCTCAGTCCCATATTGGACTGAACACACACACACACATACCCCACAGTTATAGCTCACTGTTTTTATCAATTTATCTGAAATTGTTGGGTTATGTTTTCAGAGACTCATAAAAAACCTGGGAATGCGGAATGTAGGACTGTTTTGGTATGAAATGGTTTCCTCCCCATTCCTAAACACCCTCACTTAACAGTCACCTTCACCCTCTTGACACACACTAGTACATCTGTGTTCCCTCTCTCTACATATATATTTATATATGATTTGAGATAGATATATTAGTTCCTATATATATAAATGAGTGTATGTGCTTATATATTTTTTAGTTATATATATTGTAAGGGTGATACATATGAAATAATGTATTATATATATGATTGTGAGGTGATATGCATAGATAGCCTATGGGTATATTCTAAGTAGATTATATATATATACCAATGTGTGTAAAGTATAGTTAAAGATAATATCTTGTGTAGATGTATGTTATAGGTTGGGTTAGGCATGTTATTGTCTATTAAACCTAGATATGACTTGTTAGACCTAGAATAGACTAAATTAGACTAGTTTGACTTAGGTTTGACTTGGTTGACCTAGTTTGACTTCTAGGGTTGACCAGAGTTGACCAAGAGTTGACTTTGGTCTAGATTGACCTAGATTCATGTAGAATGCATAGTAGGACTTTATTTTACTATTCTGGACTTGTTGTGACTTGTGTTGTTCTGATTAGGAGCCAGACACCACTCCTCGGACCGTACTTTCATATTGGACACTCAGATACCAGGCGAGTACATTCTCTGATCATTTTATATCCTATATAGAACTATTTTCTGCAGTAGATTACTTTACTTGTACTGTCACGTTGGTCACACGGATTGGTACTATACGGATCCCTTCTTGAGATGTTATCCTTAGGGAGCATCGGGTACTACATGTTCTGTGCGTTTCACTTACATGTCGTATCACTATGCTTCACAGGTTCTTCGATCACTTGTGACATATACTCTTATGATCACAGAGTCTCCTAGAATCTCTTATCTCATTCACTGGGTATCCTAAAATCTCCTAGAATCCCCATTTTTGGGACTTCCATGTACCACCCTTCAGGGGCTTTGCGTGGAATCATAACATAACTTGGTTGGATCCTTGTGTACTGATTGGGGGTACGGGGGAGTAGAAGTAGACATGTGAATACTATCCAAGTAGTGTAGTATCAGAATCTCTTTCATAGTGTAGCATCACAATCTCCTATGCCATTTACATGTCTATGTTGTACTCTGACTCACTAGTCACATGATAGTTCTTTATTTATAGTAGATATTCTATTACAACTTTCTCTCTCTGTTTACATACTGCACTTCTTTCAGTACTTGTATCTTACTTTACTGCATGATTATATCTTCTAACCTGCTATGAACTGTTGAGATGTACTGTACTCGCTCCTGTCCTGACTGGACCTATTGAAAATATTACAGAGGACGAGGAGGAGGCTTGCCTGGATACCTACTACGGGGCAGCCTTAGATGACACCTGCGAGCTGGACCCTCAGGAGGACCCAGCTCTAGCTGAGGATATCACCCCGATTGCCTAGACTAGATTAGTTAGGCTTATCTATCTTTTATGAAGTCTTGAGACATGTTTTAGCTAGACTATTTTTGGAGTTCAGAGTTGTATATATTCTTTCATTCTGTATCTGAGACCATGTGCTTCTGGATATTGCTGGGATTATCTTAGACTACTTTTCATCTATTTATTTCCTTGAGTTCTATTTCATATCGTGCTATCTCTTCCTTAGTTGTGATTGAGTTTTACTGCTATGTCACCCCCATTCGGGGTGTATAAACTGTTTAGAGATATATTGCTAGATGATTGTTGACTTAGGACAGCGTTCTACCGCCGACACTGCGGCGTAGGCTGAACGTACCCACGTCTCGTGCCCTTACTCTAGGGTGCGGGTCGTGACATTGATGCATGTGTTAGGGACTGAACATAATTTAACACTGAGCTTAGGATGAAGGGTCTGAGCATGACTGATACTCTAGCCTTCTAGGACTGAAACAAGATATGGCTAAACATCTAATATCCGATACCATGAAGGGAAGGTTGATACATAAAGAGGGTTCGATATGTTTCCAGTTTTGGGGGACTGAAACATACATTGGTGTTAGTGACTGAACAACTAAAATCCAAATGAACTGAATGAATTTAGCATGAATGCACTTAAGGATGTAGGAATCTGAACATCTGAGGAGAACTCGAATGTTGCAGAGGTTTGGTACTTAAATGCAGGACACATATGAATTCATACTGGGGTGGACAACATGTGTGGACTGAAATACCAAATGGACAATTCATGGGTTGAACCTACTGTCCCAGGAATGAAAAAAATGTTAAATGACTGAACAAATAGCTCTCACAATATACTAATTGATACAAGTATAAGGGCGTGCTACCAAATTTACATTGGGGGCTGATCATGGATTAAAGTAGTGAACTGAACAAATAGGCATGAACTTGAGCCACAAATCTACCTAAATAGGGCTGAATGTAATGATATGAGGACTAAAATAACAAAATAGTAGATTGATACATATAGGGAAATAACTGAACATGAGATATCTTGATTGTTAGATAGGAACTGAAAATACTATATTAAAGAATCTGATCATATGTGTAATAGACAGAACAATTAGACTGAACAAAATATGAATTGGATTTCTCATCTATCATGGACAGTATACTAGATGGCTAAAACATTTGTCCAAGTGACAGAATAATGCAAAGGGGATTTAAGACTGCACAGTAAAACAAAATGGACTAAACAACTAACATTTAAGACTGAACATCAAGAGGAATGAGACTGAACATGTCATCCAACAAGGACTGAACAAAGATGAGCAGGACAGTACACAAAACAGTGAACTAATAAACTTAAATAACAAACCCCAATCTATATTACTAACACCAAACATCCCCAAATTGATTAGATATAATTACCAAAGCTAAACTATAGCAAAGCATCTATAATACAATGGTTAAAATTGAATTTAAGGTATTTAATGGTCTTATGGTCATTTCGTCAAACACTTGGTATGCGTATCTGATACTCTCGTAATACGCAATCTAAATGTATCCAAACTTGACCCAAAGTATGCCTACATGATCTATATCATTAGCATGACCTAATTTATCAATATCACAAACCCTAGATTCCTATTCTCGGATTTCCCCCAATGTGGATCAAAATGAAGAGAAAAAATCCTTCAAATAGGAAGAAGAGAGCCTCAACTCCTCTCTAATGGCACCCTAATGTAATGTGGATCCTAAATGAATGTAGTTACACTAATAAAATAAAATATAAAGGGTTTAGGGAGCTCATACCGATTGGAAGATGGATTTCCAATGCAAATCCCTAGATCTAGATCTCCTCCAAGCTCTAAGGGTCCAAGTGCTCCAAATTCTCCCAAGCTAGCCAATAGAGAATTCTCCTCTTCAAGGGAACGAGAATGCAATTGGTTTGAGAGAATTTGGACACAATTTGGGAGTAGGGGGAATTTGGGGAACAACTACAAATTAGGGTTAAGGTTTCAATGAAAGGGGGAAGAAGGAGGAGTGCTTGCTATTAATATAAGGGGGAGAGTCCAATGTGTGGTCGGCCATGATGTTGGCTAGGGTTTGGGTTTGGGACAATGCCTAAGAGGCCCTTCCTAATTGTCATGTCAAGCCTTTTAGGTAAAAGCCCATTCTAACTTAGTGTTTTTGTCAAATTTTCTAATTAATGATTCTAGTTAGATTAGAGACTACTAACTAAATAAGAATGGATTTAAGGATTGTCTAAAGTCATAACTTTAGTCTACCATGGTTATGTCTAATCATCTAGTCAAGGTGGTTCTAAGGTTTTACCAAAATAATATCACTAACACAATTTAATTAAGTAAATCATAAATAAAATAATCAAATTCACAAAAAGTCAAAAATCCCTCATTTTTAGAAAGTGGTAGTTACAGAAAAACAATTAGAAAGAGGAAGGGAAGAAAAAAGAACTGGATCGGGGTTAGGAGCTTGATCAGGAAGTTGTAGAATGCCAGAATTACGTGAAAAATTTCTTGAAACCTTCTTGTGAGCTTAAATTTTTTTTGGATGGTTAGAATGGTTTGTTTTTGAAAAATGAGTTTTATGGCCTATTTATAGGATTTTTTTGAAGCCAAATTACCCCCCACCCTCCAAATGTAGTTGTTATAAAGGTGTTTTTGGGTTATTTTTGAAAAAAAAACCAAAATACCCTGCAAAATGGTCATAAAACGGTCATATAGTGGGGGTAATTTGGTCACCCCCCAAAACGGTCAAAATTCTTGAAAAAAACATGAAAATCGGTTCAACCGGGCTGTGCAGGCCAGTCCGGACGGGCTTGACCGGGATAAACCGGGCCACCCGTTACATTTAAAAAAAAATTGTTCGGGCCGGTCTAGGCCGAGCTCGGGTCCGGTTTCTTGGGCCCGGACCAGAGCGGAGGGGGGTCGGGCTAGTGTGGGCCGGGCTGGCTTTCGGGCCGGGCCGGACGAAAATTACGACAGGCTAGGGAGGGCCCGGGCCGGGTTTCGGGCCGCCCGGCCCTAATTACAACTTGAGTCAGTGGGGAGGTGGTCGAGGTTGGATATGACATGGGTTGGCATGATATGATGGGTTCCCGATAGGCATAAAAGGGGTCACCTAATGGATATAGGGCACATGTTCAGGGAGGTAAGGACCAACCTAGAATTTGTGTAGAGCACCAATCACTTTTTCGGGTTAATCATTCTAAAATTCCTCCCGTTGTGATCTCCAAACTACATATGATTTTTTGGACTTCCTTGTGCAATCCGACAAGATACAAGAGGACATAAAACTATAATATGTTGTACTGATTGTGGTTGATAGAATTCATATTGGGAAATTACACAAGATGACATTACTGAGTTAGTATAATATTGTAAGAACATGATGGTGCTATGTGATTAGGTCTAAGCCATTTTACTGCCCAATTTCCTGCAGTTTGAATCCTTTTTTGGAAAACCAAGGGGAGATGGAGATATGTTTCGAGTATAAATAACTTTACTTCACCATTATTCTCCTTAGCAGAAGACTTAGGTAGGATCTTGGAGAGCGGGCCATATACATCTAATGGTAAATTGATGTCGATGAGGAAATTGGTCCCTCAACTATCTTTGAACATGATAGTCTATCTTAGGTACCGATTTTGATTCGATTTTTGTAGCTATCCCCATAGGTATGCACCATCCAAGCAATTATAAAAATTACGAGCCCAGTAGGTACGTCATTGCTGTGAGACTTATTTTACTGTATCGGTATTCGTATTAGGATACGCGAGTATCTACTATATATGGTATTGCTAGATTTTCTTGTATCCTATTTTCGAGAAAACATTTAATGGATTATGCAACGTATTTGGTTTCTTGAATTTGTGACAACCATGCATATCACCAGACTATTAGAGACTGTAGACTACGTATTGACATTGTTGTAGGCCCGTGCTAGGACTCGTACATATAACGGAGAACCTTAGATTCTTCCTAAAGTGAGAATTTTGTTTTCGAACTAATAAATCGCCAGCATATATATATATATATATATATATATATATATATATATATATATATATATATATATATATATATATATATGCACACCATTGGGGGACATATTATTTTTTTGAACAGGGTTGGATTCACCTTTTCATCCATTGGTTTCTTGGTTCCGACTCACCCTATATATATATATATATATATATATATATATATATATATATATATATATATATATATACATTGGTTTTATATATATATATATATATATATATATACATTGGTTTTATATATATATATATATATACACACACACACACCGTTGGGGGACATATTATTTTTTGAACAGGGTTGGATTCACCTTTTCATCCATTGGTTTCTTGGTTCCGACTCACCCTATCCTCCATTAGTTTCTTTGTTTTCTTTTAAATTGATAAGATTAATCCATTTGAGTCATAGATTATTGATGTAGTAGATCCAACAACCATGACCAGTCCCCCTTCTATATATATACCCTTTCATTTTCTTTCTTCTTTCTCTTTTACCTTCTCTCTTATCTCTTCTCTCTCTTTATTTCCTCTCCAATTTTTGCATGAGCTTGGAACCTGGTTTTGAGGTTTAAGAGAGTGGCTTCTGAACTACTCTTGGTGGAGTAGAAATATTAGACTGGGAACTCGACCTAGGCAAGTATATTGTACCAAACTCTTGAACATATAGTTTCATTATAATTTTTCTTACTCATATGGTTTATATGCTTAAATTTTTCCAAAACATGTTTTGTAAAATATGTTTTCCTCTTGATTCTAATCTACATGCATGGCCATGATTTTGGTTTTTGAGCTAGGACTTAATTTTATAGGAAATTTGTTTTGACATTGTAAGAAAAACTTGGTATTGAGGGTGATATGTGAGTTACCACCTTGAGACTTAGTCTAAATGCTGTTTGAGACTTACCCCTAGTATTGATTCTTGCTCGATGTGATTTTGTTGAAACTCGAGAATTGATTTTGGTATCGTATGTCATGCCCCAATTCCGTAGAACCGATTCGTCCTCGCTTGGATGTGATATTGTGTGAGCCTAAGTTTTGCTCGCACAAGACAATTACTGAAATGACCGACTGAACAACTAAGCGACGAGGTGTTGCACAAAAGTCCCTAAGCAACAAAATTGAATTAATACAAGTATAAGAGAATGAAATGGTTCTATTTATTGATATTGAAAAGAAGAATACAATGGATCGAAGCCATGTTATGATCACTCAAACTCTCCCTCTCAATCTCTTACTCTTAAGTGAGTAATACAATTTCTCATGCCCTCATGCTTACAACTTGAGAACGAATTTAATATGTGATGTCCATACATTATGTCCCATATACAAACAAGTCTTCAACATAGTTGCACGTCTCAAAACACCAAGAAACTCCATGTCTTGGTACGTCCAAGTGAGCTCCGCTCCGAACTAGTTACTCCCTGCATCCTGCAACCAATCTGGTGGGTATTAGTACATAAGGGTGCACTTGTGGGAAGGCGAACATGCTATTTTATTGAGTGCACACCGTTATTATGTGGTCTTTCTAATCTTGTCATAGATCAGTTTTATGGCATATAACACGCTTATGTCTCATAATCATAATCGTATTACGTACCAGAATTAAAATTTACCTATACTTATCATCCGACCTTCCTTGTTCATTACAACAATATAGTATATAACATAGAAATCTAGTACCACACTATCGAAACATACTATCACATATTACATCGTACGTTTCTCTGTGTAAGCCAAATATTAGGCTCATAGTTGCGTTATGTGTCATGCATCTATTTTCTTACTCAACTACCCATATGCAAACGGATTGTCGCTAGCATGGCGACTTAACCTATATGAGGGTCACTGGCATGACAAGCCGTCAGCGAACTATATTGCATATGGGATTAGTTCGCGTACAAGGTACAAACTTCGTCGAAGGTCTCGTTGCCTGTATTGCAATGCACACTTCAGATTCGGTCGCACCCCCATTGAAGGACACACAATACCCAGTTCCCTTAGGCCGAGTCGATCCTAGTGCCCTGACGATTGTTCCAGGAACTCAAACCTTGTCCACAAGTTTTCCAATGACCAATCAAGTCTCTACTGAACTTATCATACTACTTAAGCCATTACTCATCTCATATTTCATCTCCATGTAGCTCTTAGACTAGGGACTGCCTCGACGATCCACGGTCTTGAGAACTTTTTATGTTTTCATATTTTCATCTCAAGCTCAGGAGCGGCTATTTGATAGCCCTCTTGCCAAATTTGAATAAACTATATTCCGCGAAGTACCCTAAACAATATCATACTTTATATGACAAGCATTGAAACAGTGTGAAAGTGTATACTATGATAGAAAATCGATAGTATATGGGGCAATATAAGAAAACTCTACTTTACACAAGCCATAAAATTGATAGGGCGAGTCAATTTAAAAACACGATGTAAAATATTATCTATAGTAGTTAGTCATTCCATGTTCTATACAATGTGATACACGAGGATTATTCCCTTAGCTATGTGAGTTCAACTCTTTTATTAGCATGCATTTGTTCTTGACTAACAAAAAATATACGTGACATCCATTTTATTTAGTGTGAAGAAGGCATGGAAGAGACGAGTTCATCGAAGCCACCCACTGTAGTAGTATAGAAAATACACATACAAGGATTTAAAGGGGCAAAAGCACGCTCTCCTAAAAGTATTGAATCAGAGGCGTACTCTCATCTCAGCGGCACACTCATCCTAGAGAAATGAACGTACTTTCTCTAGCCTCATTTTTTTTTGTCATTTTATAGTCTAGATTGTCAGCCTCCAGCTTGGTACAGTGATAGAGATCAAGTACATTTAATACTGAAGATCTTCTGCATGCCGATCCAGATTGTCATTTTGTGGCCAGTGTGGCTACTTCTCTAAACTACGCCAATATTTCTACTCTACTAAAAGTACGATAGTGCTGCTACTTCTATAACGGTACACCAGTGTTGCTACTCCTACAAAAGTACGTCAGTGCTGCTACTCCTATCAAAATGCGCCAAAATTTCCATCTCTCCAAAATTACGCATATTTACCTTCATTCAATCGATAGTGTACGGTTACGAACCCAGAAAAATTATGTGTACTCAATGCCATAGTCCTCGCAGAACATGTACAAGCAGTTGCCACCACAACCTAAGCTCTTCTCGTACATGAAGCCACGTGTCAGACAACAACAATTTGTGCGCACATGATCATATAACCATTTTAAGTGCTATGGAAAAGGAATCCGTATTCCATGACATATAGAAGAGATGAGCAAACAAAAGACTTGCGTGTAGTGGACAGAGTCTTCTTGCTGTCAATGATCTCCAGTGTTCGAGACATAGCATTTGTTTTCGTGTGTCTTGTGGTCCAAGAGGGTAAAGCGATGAATTGCATATCAGATCTTTATAGCTACTACTTCCTAAGAATTTGTACTTAGATTCTTGTATCGAATTTTTGTACATTTCTTTAAAGTTTATATCACAAAAGTTTGTTCAACTTTTTTGTTTATGGCAAACAAAATGGCGACTATGCTGGGTACAACCTTCTCCTCCGATGAGAAGGTAGTATCTTAACTTGATACAATATTGGTTGTCATAATGCAGAAGATGTTGGCCGTCCAATTCAACCAACAAGCCTACAAAAAATGCTCTCTAAGGGTTGCTCGAGCCTTTCACCAGTAACCAAGCCGAAGTGAGTTCACAAGGCTTGGTTGCCAAAGCCTCGCTTCTCCTACCCCGTTGTTGTTGCCAATAAGGAAAAAGTGGTAGTGACCTCTCCTACCGAGAAATCACTCAGTGATAGTGCTGCTCTCATGTCCCTAGTTCGTGACTCAGTGGACAATACCCTTACCACGCCAGTGCACTACCTAAACGAAAGAAGTCACGACGACCTCACAACAATCTACTGGGGTAAGCCAACCTTTCCTTGGCAGAGGAATTCAATACGATGCCAAGAAGATTTCTCATCCTCAAACAAACAAGCCCTCGCATGTTCAGTGCAATATGCAAGGCAATCCAGACCTGGAGACTGTGGTTTAGTCATTTTCGTAGGAAAAGAAGTGCCCACAGACACTTCTTGCATCCCACAACAGACATAAAAAAGTGCTTCTCAAACTCCACGAAGTATGAAGATGAGGAATTACAACATTCCATGTCCTGACTTTTACTAGTACGCATGAAGAAGTCAACAAAGAAGACTCATTTTTTGCACATAAAAGTTATGCGCACAGTAGATGGGAAATTATGTGTGACCCATGCACACAATGTGCCAGACCTACGCACGAAGTTATGTGTGCAGAGGAAAAATACACCCACTTCTTCTTCTATTTCTCTTTCTGACTTACATGCTGCACTTATATAGAGGCATAAAGAAGGAGAAAATTCTATTCCCAAAATGGTGCTTCCAAAAGGGCACCTTTGTCACTGCGATAAAATAGTCATAAATTATTGTTGTTTAAAAGTAATTAAATCACCTACTACCAAACGGTTTATGTTGGACCGATTACACTTCACTCCATCGAATAGACATCGATCTAGAAAATGGAGCAACAAGATGATGAAGAGGAATTGCTTGTTGCTTTCGTCTACATGGCGTTGAGACTACCCAAGAACGAAAGTCGCCCACGAAGGGACACCTCAACATCCGCTAGCCAAGGAGATTCAACCAGATTGTTGAATCTTTCGAATGAGTGTACCAGAAACTCATTCTCGAAGGAGTGGACTCTTTGAAATACGAAGTGTCAATCCTCAGAAATTGAAACTGGCTTTCCTGGGGGTAGCATTCTTTCGGGATCCAAAATGGATAGTATTGACTCCAGCTACACAGTCTAATCTACTACTCCTTTTATGGACTACAGAGAGGCTAGTATATATGCTATTGGTGATGGACATGACGCCACTACATCTGGGAGCACCGAGCAATGCCTCCACACACTTGAAGCCTCACTCAAGGACATATATGCTGTAATACAAAACATGCATCGGTTGTTAACGGCTCAGAATACTACTATGGCTACAACTTTCCCAATGCATCCACTTTTGGTAGTACAGCTGCCTTTGTGTAATACAAGCCTAGTTGTTGGTCCCAATAATGAGATATGAATGCCAGCTACTAACCTTTCTAATGCTGGGGATGGGCCTATGATGGTGACGCTACAAGCTGTCATGTCCTAGTTGTTTGCCATAAAAAATTAAAGACAGGTATTACAGAACACTGAAATTGATTGCAAACTCGCTTGTACAATGAAAAGCCTAGATAGAAATCCTAGGAAACAATCTAAGTACAATTGTGTAGTTTTGATTCTGGGGGGTGACGGTGGAGGCTCGGGAAAGTGCTATCAACTCTGCCTTACTCCGTGGACTATCCGATGCAGTCTTTAGATCTTGAAGAAGTTGCTTTCTTGATGGTTGCCAGCCATGGATTGCCAACCATTTTACAGTGGTGTGGCACCCTCCTATTTATAGTAATTTCATATTGAAGGATATTTTGAGCCGTATAGATGACCACGTGGCAAATATCCGAGCCACATGGCCGTAATCATGCCTTGAGACTCGGTTTGTGACTGATAGCTGGGGATTTTTAGGATTTGTTGTGATTTGTTGTTGTAGCAAATTTGAGCAGTTGAGACCTGGTCAACTTGTCACGTGCATCAACTAATCTTCTGTGGTGAGCCGCATGAAGGATGTCTCCTAGCTGAGCCGCATGAGGAATGTCTCATGGCTGAGCCGCATAAAAGAATGTCTCATGATCGAGCCGCATGAAGGAATGTCTTATGACCGAGCCGCATGAAGGAATGTCTCATGATCGAGCCGCACGAAGGACGTATCCTGACCAAGCTACATGAGGGAATGTCCCATGACCGAGCCACATGAAGGATATCTCATGACCGAGCCGCATGAGGAATGTCTCATGACTGAACCGCATGAAGGACGTCTCATGACCGAACCGCATGAGGAATGTCTCATGACCGAACCGTATGAGGAATATCTCATGACCGAGCCACATGAGGAATGCCTTCTGACCGAGCCGCATGAAGGACGTCTCATGACCGAGCCGCATGAGGAATGTTTCATGACTATGCTGCATGAAGGATATCTTCTGGCTGGATGGGTATGGGGGCCCTAGGAGAAGGTCTGCGCCGAATGTCACAATTTGAGAGAGTTTTGTTTGTCTCCCTCTTGACTTCTCGAAAAAAAATAAATTTGACCGACCCTTCTCCTTGGCGAGTGTTGGCACTGCGGATCATGGATCTCCTTGTTCGAAGAAGATTTGACGGTGGATTCCTTCAGAAGATTGTGATGCGCTTGACTGAGACGATGCGCCTAACTGAGACATCTAAGTAATGCATCCAGTTGAGAGCAGGCCGTTACAGCATCTTCAATTGGTATCATGTTTTCGAGATGATGTTGGAAAGGCGCAGTAGGTCACAGTCGCTGGAACATAGACTGCCTTGATAGGAGATCCACTGTCTTGTGGCCACAACAGTTGATGATGGCTTGGGTATAGTGGTATCCTGGAAAGGGCTCATCGTATGCCAAGGTTGCATCTCTCTTCTTATATTTATGAATGACCACCTCTCGCAAGTCGAAAGCAGATTGATCTACCTTTACATCTATTTTGTGGGCCCAGGTATCCTGAGCACCCGGGTGCATAGGTATCATATTTGCTCCCTGATCTGAGGCTAGTAAAAGCACTTGCTCTCGATCGTTGTAGGAAGACTTTTGGGACTATCATATTTGCTTCCTGATCTGATGCTAGTAAAGCACTGCGCTCGATCGTTATATGAAGACTTTTGAGACCCACCCTGTCCGTTCTGCATGTGGGATTGGACGCGGGTGGTTCTGTATAACTTTCCATCAGGAGCCCATATAACAGTTAACGGTGTCCGCTGACGGTCAACAGCTTGGACAGTTGACTGGGCTTGTTGAGCCCGTACAGCCCTAGACTTCTTCGACTTAGCACCCGAAGGTGCGTAGTAGGAAGAGTCCAAGTTGGAAGAAGGAAAGAGAAGTTGGTGCCCTTTTCAAAAGAGGCAAGGGGGCTCTATTTATAGAATGGAGTGAGCCCTTTCTTCTTCTCCTTTCCGATGTGGGACTAAAAGCAATATTTTCCATGCTTCTACAAGACCCCCTTCAAAGTTTTCAAATTGCAAATTTGGAATACTTTGAATAAGAAACACGAAAAGTAGAGTTATTTTGGTGTGGCAATCCTATCAGAGGTAGCATGGACGTGACAGGTTTGGGTACTTCTGCTGGGGATTTTTTGTGGACTTATCATCCTTGGCGTACCTTAGTTTTAGGTACAGATAATAAGTTGAGAGAGGGAACCATCATATTTACTCAGAGGTGGTGAGAACATGGTAAATATAGGGTTGATGGTAATGAGGACGTGGTAGGAGTGGACACAGATGAGGATACATAGAACAACTCAGAGGTAATATGGACGTGGAAGTTCTACGTAACGGGTAATGAATGCCATGAAACAACTGGGTTCCATAAGCATATGATTGTGAAAAAAGGGGTGCATGTACTAGAGGACCTAATACAACATTTGGGATAAACAGAGGACATTTGTGGACCTATTATCCTTTTTGTGTACTGGCGGTGCGAGTACGGATAATAAGTGGAGAGAAAACCAACATATTTACTCAGAGGTAATGAGGACGTGGTAAATATGGGTCTAAAGTAGAGCCTTCCTACTCAGAGATAATGAGGACGTGGTAGGAGTGGGCCTAATGAGGATACACAGAACAAATCAGAGGTGCTATCAACGTAGAAGTTCTATGTATTGGGTGGTTTGTTTGTGATGGACGGAAAAACAACTCAGAGGTAATATGGACATGGTTGTTTTTCCCGTTGGGGAATTTTGTGGACCTATTACCCTATTGTGCATCTGGAAATGCGAACAAATAGATTTGAATGATATTTTGTGGACCTACTACTCTTTGGTACACCGATGGTGCGAGTAATAGGTTAGGATAACTTTTGTGGACCTATTACCCTTCTGCGTACTGGCGGTACGGCTAATAGATTTGAAACAAAACCCAACAGAGGAAATATGGACGTGATAGGTTTTGTGGTCTTAACACCATGTCTTTTATCCTGGGTTGGGTACAGGTGTTAAGTTAAGAGACTATAGGTATCATAGGTAAAATAGACGTGATACACGATAACCAAGAATAATATTTGATGGACCTATTACTCTTCTGCGCACTGGTGGTGCGAGTAATAGATTTTGAGGCGAGCTCCGGTGGGGGAAAGCATTTAGTGTGGAAGTTCAGAGGTATGAACATACATGACTTGCCATCCCGAAGATGCGATATGAATCCACTCGGAGCGGTCAAAGAGTAAATTCAGCGATACCTGAGGGTATATAACTCAACAATCTAGGAGATTAAGGGTCAGAGTGTAAGTTCAGCGGTATCGGATGGTACGTAACTCACAATCTGAGAGATAGTTGGAAGATGCCATTTAGACATATTTTTTTGAGGAACTTGCCTTTGACGGGCATCATGAGCAAGTCTTCATTTTGTTTTGCGAGACGGTACGTACCGTTGGAGAATACGGTCTCGATGACAAATAGGCTCTCCTACTTGGGTTGGAACTTGCCGACAGTTTTGTGAGTCATAACCATCGGCCTACGAACTGTCAAGATGAGGTTGCCTACTTGGAATATTCTCAGTTTGACCTTCTTGTTGAAGGCTCCAGAGATGCGTGCTTGATAGAGCTCGATTCGTTGGTGAGCTTGTAAGTGCTTCTCGTCTAGGGCTTCTAGCTCTTGTAGCCGTCGACGGTAATTATCATCCAAAGTAAGCCGGTAAGTGGGGGCTACGCAGAGCGAGGGGATCTGAGTCTCCAGTAGGAGGACTGCCTCGCTCCCGTAAACTAGAGAGAACGACGTATTTCCTGTGGCCGTTCGAATTGTGGTACGGTATGACCATAAGCACTCGCCAAGATTTTCATTCCAGTCGTACTTGTTTGAAGACACAAACTTTTTGAGAAGCTTGATTATGGTCTTGTTAAAGGCTTCAGCTAGACCATTAGCTGACGGATTGTAGGCCATTGAAGCCACATTCTGAATTCGGTTCTTGTTACAGAAACGATAGAAGGCATGGCTTACGAACTGCGGACCTTTGTCATAAATGATTCTCCTTGGCAGCCCAAAACGGTAAATGACGTAATGTTTTCTGGAACTGATCATGTTTGATGTCTTTACTTCTGTCAACGTAACAACTTTCGCCCATTTGTAGAAGTAGTCAGTGATTGCGAGAATAGCTTCTATCAACGGAACATCTTCTGTCAATGGAACAGCTTCCAATGGATCGATATGTACTGTTACACACTTGCGGATGAAACTTCTAGCTATAAGCTTGTTTACTTCTGCTTCGATGGAGTTTATAATGTCTGGGCGGAACTGTCGCTGCTGTTGCTTGACTGGTTTTGCATCCGGATGAATATTGAGCTTATGAAGTACGATCTCGGGGTTTAGCCCTGGCATGTCTTCATAACTCTAGGCAAAAATGTCGATGTATTCTCTGACGAGTTACAATAATGACTCCCGCTCGCCGTCTGTTAGGCTTTTACTGACGAATATTGGCTTTGGAGAGGATTCATCACCGAGGTTAACTTGCATGACCTCATCTTCAGTGGAAGGATCAACGGATGTCATACTGACAGATAATGTCTGTCTGAATATATCTCCAATGCTGTTATCGGAGTCGTAAGTGGGTGACTCGGACGAATGAATATGCCACTCATATTCATCATCGAAACTCTCGGGTGTTGTTGCTGGTGTAACATACCCGAGGCCGTGTCTAAATTTGTGATAATAGTCATGAGGTTTCCCAGCCGGTGCTGACAACTGTAGAGGCAATCGCCGACCGTTGTCGTAATTCAGACCCGGGGTAGCCTCCATGTCGTACCCCTACATTTGCATAAAGTACTTGGCTTTAGGACTATACAGGTAGATCGAACTTTTATGGCATGAAAGATTGAGGACCTTCTTTTCGGCCAAAGATGATCGTGTGATCCCATCCTCTTCTGTCTGGGACTAGGAAGTAAGCGCCTTTAATAGGAGCAAGTTGATTTGCGGTATGGACGGTTGTCACCTGTGCAACCAGGTACTTGGCGAGTTCTACATCCTCTTCGGCTACCCTCCTGCGAGCTCAGAGGTCGAGATGCTGTCTTGGGCAACTTGACCACCAAGGGTTCAGTTTGAGGTATTGACTTGCCTGAGAGTGTTTGATCGACGCTTAGTTGCTGGCTCATCTTGGGAAGACGAATGACAATCGGCTCAGCCAGAGACTTTGTGTCTTCCAGTCGCCTTGGAGTTAATTTTGGCAATCGGATAACCATCGGTGTTACAGAGGGCCTTGCATCTTCCTGTTGCCTTTGATTGGATTTCGGCAGTCGGATCACCATTGGTCCTACGACAGGTTTTGGCTCCTGGCCGGATCTCGGGCGACGGATGCCCATTGGTTCCAACTCCGTAGGTGAGGCAGGAGAACCGAGCACCTCTTTGTGCAAGGTTGCGACGAGGGGTACGGCCTTGCCCGGTCTGCGAGCCTGGAGTCGGATTCTCAAGGGTTCTTCTGTCCCTGTGATTGTAGAAGCGTAAATAAACTTTGAAGACCAAGTCAAGGAAGATAAGATATTTACGCAAAGATAGTACCAGATTAGACTTTACATAAAGGTCAAACTGGGTCAAACTCAAAACTCTACGCAAGTCTTAAATTCAGACTTTACGCGAGGAATGAGCTGTCCATGCTGCATTAAATACACGAAGATACTGTTCTGACAGATTGATTTTCTGACAAATGATTGCACAGAGCGTGCCAATGAGCTACTTTACGCTTGAGGAACAACTTCCTCTTTACGCATAAGAGTTATTTGAGCTTTTACGCTCAAGGCTATCTCAGCTACTCTTTTTGCGCGCGTAGAGTTTAATTGAGCCTTTACGCTCAAGGCTATTTTTAGCCACTTTACGCAGGAAGCTTACTTTGAGCTATTTTACGCTCGAACATATTTTACGCACAGTTTGTCCTGATTATGTGGAAACGTGGTTTTCTGACATAGCCTTCATGCCACACTTCTCGAAGAACGTGTGTACGTGCTCTCCTTATTTTATTGGATTATGGGACATGTGTCATCATGCGTAGAGGCTAATTTCTGTATGTGGGTGACAGTTATCTTAATAGCCTGCGTAGAGACCCAATATTGATGCTTTGTACGCACAGAAGACAAGTCTATATAAAAACTTCTTTTTTAAGAAAGAGGTACAAGATTTTGGAGACCAGATGCTTTCAGAGCAAAGTAATTTTCCAAAGTATTTCTTTTCAACTTTTTCTCATGAACAGAGTGAAGCAAAGCAGAAAAGCATTCGACTGTGCCATCAGCGCCAATTGTGCTGATACCTTTCTGGTGACTTAGTTCTTCCAGTTGTTCATCTCCAAGCAGTTTTCTTCATCATCATCGTGTGGTCCAAGGAACAAAGTGATCGCTCTCAGATCAGACTTCCATAGCAATACTTCCCAGAATTTACTTGTACTTTTGTATATTTTTTCTCGTTTTCTTTCAAAAGCCTTAAGGGTATTTTGTTAAGTGAAACAAAATGGCGACTCTGCTAGAGATGACTTTCTTTTCTGACAAGAAATCAATTGCTTAATACGATGATGTATCGATTGGATCGACGAAGAAGACTTTGGTCGTTCAATTCGACTAGACTGCTTATGAAGAAATGCTCCGAACTGGGAGTAGGGCTCACTGCTCCAATATGCAAAAATCATGAAAGGTGCACAAAGTTTGGATTCCTAAGTCCAAAGTACCCTCTGATCTCTCTATTGTCTCTGAAGGCAAGGGAATTCTTCCCACTTCTGTTGTTGGGGCTCCCGTCTGTGATGAGGCAGTTCCTACTTCAGTATTGTGCCCTTTACGTAAAATTCAGTCTCCTGTCTGTGACGTGGTAGACAATCATGTCTTACGCTATACGCGTAAAGGTAAATCTCCCGTCTATGACGTGGCAGATGTTCCTGTTTTGCGCTATACGCGTAAAGTCAAATCTCCTGCCGGTGACATGGTAGATAAAGGTCACAATGATGCTTTTGCATATAAAGTGAACTTGCCTACACGCGTACAGCGTAAAAACAAGTCTCCTATGGCGAACAATTCCTTTGAGACAAGAAATTTTGGCAAAACTTCTGTTTTACGCCAACAATCCTCTAATGTTGCTTTACGCAAAGTACCTAATCTTAGGGTTACGCGCAATGCTGATGGTGTTCTCAGTGCACAAAAATTAACTCAAGATTTATGCACACAACTTCAGGCGCGTAAAAATGCACAGCTTTTTTCTACCAATGAAGCTAGTAACCTTCTTTTTACATAGGGGACTAAATATTTCTGTCCTAAATGCAAAAAAGAAAATGTTACCTTCTAATTTTTCTGATTTACGCGAGTTACTTGTGCAAAAGCGTAAAAACAGAAAATCTTCTGTGACACTCCCTCAAGAAAATTATCATTGTGAATGTCACCAAATTATGATCAAATGTTGCTGTTCGGTTACTAAATGGTCAGTTTTCGATCGATTAAGCTATAACGCACCTCAACAACAAATTGATGACCAAGAACATGAGTTGTCTTATGCATCGGTCAATATGGCATCTCATATCAATAGATGACGACGTCCAAAATGTAATTCATCCCGAACTCCAAGTCAACAACAGTTCAACCGAATCCTTGACACTTTAGAAGGAGTATATCAGCATACTCGATCAAGAAGTCAACGATCTTTAAGTATGCATTCTTCAGACTCAGAGGCTGGGGGTACACAGTATTTGGAGTCAGAAACTGATAGCATTGTTTCTTATCTCTACACCAATCCCTCTGTATGTTCAAGAGAAGTTGAATCTTATGTTATTGGAGAAGAACAAGAGACGTATACTTCCATACAGAACAACGTCTTTCTGCGGTAGAACAATCAATAAAGGATATGCTTGCAATGATGTAAAATATGCATCAGATAATAACGACTCAGCAAACAGTCCAACCTGCAGTAATAACACCAGTACAGGTAGCTGCACAAACTCAAGATAGTCAAAGGGTTGAAATACCTTTGAATAATCTGAGTCAAGAGCCTGTTATCAATCAAAACTTCGCATCTCCTGACCCTCGCATTCCGAAAGATGTATCACCTCCAGTAGGGGTTACGGTACATCCAACCACTATTCAATCAAACATACCCCCTCAAACTAATGAAGCTATTCAAGCAGTTCGGGAGTTAAAAGCACAATTTGAAGTTCTTAAGCATAAAGATCAGCTTCAGAAGTTGGGGATTAAGCAACCTTATCCTCCCTACTGGAATGACGTACCCTTTTCTTTCAAATTCAAGCCACAATCTATGGTATTATTTGATGGAAAGGCTTCTCCAAGTCAATATATCAATTATTTTGATATTATGACTGTGCATCTACAGAAGAATGATGCTCTTCTCACCCGAGTCTTCATTGGGTGTTTGACGGGTACAGCATACGATTGGTATCGCAGTCTACCCGATAATTATATATCGTCTTTTGACGATTTCAAAGCAATGTTTCTCTCCCATTTCTATGAAGGATGGATGGACGTAAATATATCCTCCTTAGTAGAGATTAAACAAAAAGAGAAAGAGGATACTCAGACGTTTATTGAACGTTTTTGACAGGCTACTTTGAAAATGCCTCCTGCTATGCCAGATTCAGCATTAATTGATACATGCAAAATGAATCTGCGACCAACCATCGCTATTTTTACAGGCTCTCAGTTCACAGATTGGACTTCGTTTATTATAGCAATAGTTTCAGCTGAGACCAATGGTAGATTGGCTCATGAACATGGGATGATCTTTGCCTCAGAAGATAAAGGAAAGAAAGCCTCTTCAGGTAACAATTCTGGTAATCGCAATGGGAAAGGAAAGGAAATCCTGGTGGTGAACCTTTTAAAATCTAAAACTACACCAATTAATCCGGAGTCTTCTAAGATGAAAGAAGAATACTCATTCGACGACGGTGATATTCTTAGGATATTTCAATATCTTGTGAAGAGTGGTAAACTCCAGATTCCAGATCCAAAATGAGCTAATGAGGTGGATTTGACTGATAATCCCAAATATTGTATCTATCATAGATACATAAATAATCCTACTAAGGCTTGCTATGTCTTGAAGAAGAAAATTCAAGAGTTGATAAATGCTAAAGCTATTGCTTTAACTAATGATGAGGATACAATCACAACTAACATGATTTCTCTTCAATTTGGAGGTTTTCCTCCACGGTAAGTTCCTGATGGGATTGTATCGATTCCGAAGGCGACAATGAAGATTGTGAATCTTCTACCGGCCAGAGATCAAAGTAAATAACTATTGCCTCTCACCTTAAAATATGGTAAAATTATGTGGGTGCATCCTGACTTAGTACCTGAAATAGAGCATGAAAGTAAAATTTCAAAATCCAAAAAAGGTCAAAAAGTCAAAAATGCAATATGATTTCTCATGTTGTTACCCCAGATCATGATGATTCTGATCATCTATGGGATGACATCCCTTTGGAAGATAGGCTAAGGGGTCTGAATATATGCCCTCCGAGTTTGGCCCCTCCTACCAAACTAAAGCTTACTCATCAGCAATGGTTAGCCATGAACAATATCCCTTTATATAGGGCACAACACGTTTTTGCTGCCTACGAGAAAGCTCCAGTTGGGATTTTACCTCCTGTACCGAAAATTCCCACCCTTGTGACTACTGGGGTTTCCGTTCCTTCTTCATCTGTTGAACAATCTATTGAAAGTCTGCTACCCATTCGCATATACAGTCAACAAATGGTCTATCTCATGAAAAAGATGGGCTATGACTTTCAAAAAGCGGAAGGCTTGAACAATGGTAAAGGTATGCGAGTTCCTTTACAAATTCAAGGTCAGAAATTTTCCGTCGGATTGGGATTTGAGGTCCCTCATAAACATCCCCATAAGACGAAGACTAAGGAAAAGAAGACTAAATCCTGTAATATGGTACTTCATTCTTCTGAGTCTGAAGAAGCGGCTTTTGCTGGTACAAGATCTGGAAAAGACTACCACAAAGATTACGAGGGAACTTCCAAAGAAGCGGATGATACCGTCGAAACACTGCCGACTCAGTCGTCTTCTATTCCTGCTGAGGCAAGACCTTCTAAACCATCAGTGGTTGAAAAAGGAAAACAGAAGGCAGTACGTTTTGACATCCCACTAAAATTTGGTTCAAATCAAGGGTTGATTGTTTGCAAAAATAAAAGTATAAAACTTTATTGATACAAACTGTGTAATAAAGATTCCCAGAATTCTTGTAATCTTTATTACACAGTTTGTATCAATAAAGTTTTATACTTTTGTTTTTGCAAACAAAATGGCTACTCTGCTGGGGATAACTTTCTCCTCTGACGATGAAGTAGCAACTCAATGTGACGTAGCGTCTATCGGGAAGACGCAGAAGACGCTGGTTGTTAAAGTCAACCAGACAGCCTACGAGGCGATGCTTAACTCCAAGACCTCTCACCGTACTTCAGCCACTTCTGCCAAGAGCAAAATACGCTCAGTATGGGTCTCCAAGACTGCTGCACAATCTGGCAGTTTTGCCACCAAGGATGCTGCACATTCTGTTGCACAATCTGCTAGCCAGACTGCTGCACAATCTGCTGTGCCAACTGTTGCACAATCTGCTAGCCAGACTGTTGCACAATCTGCTGTGCCAACTCTTGTACAGTCTATCTCAACAACTGCTGCACAAACTGTTTCAGACATTGCTGCACAATCTGTTGCAACTGTTGCACAGGCTACTTCATATGCTGCCTTGTCAAAATTTAAGACTCCTATGACCATGGCGCAGTTGGCAGTAACTTTTCCTGCGCAAGCCAACACTTCAACAACCAAAGTGCATCCCAAGCACTCTAAAGCAAGGACTCCTGATGCGCAAACCATGGCTTCTGTGGTCAGAACCAGTGCACTTTCTGCCAAAGCTTCTAATGCACAAGTGGCCAGTACACCATCTACCCATGCGCAAACCAAGCATGCACAAACCAAGCATGCGCAATCCAAGAGTAACAGCCCTTTGGCTAAACTCTCCTCTTCTCATAACAAAGGGAAAACCTCTGTTCCTCCCCTTAAACACTCTGCTGTTCAAGCACAATCTACTGGGGGTAGTCCTTTGGCTATTTCTCTTCCTCCTCAAAACAAAGAAAAAGGCCCGTTGGTCTTTTCTCAGACTTTCTTGTCTCATGACTTGGAAGACAACAGAGGGAAACGCTATTTAGCTAACCCTTCTTCTCAAAATAAAGGAAAAGGCCCTTTGGTCTTTTCTCAGTCTTCCTCGGTCTTTACCGAAGAAGATCAAATTGAACGTGTTTCGGCACCTGTCAGTACAAGAACTCCTACAAACAAGGATTCTTCTTTCCTTCATGACAAGGGAACTTGTACTGATCAAAGAGGTATTCTGCCTACCCTAGTAGCAGAATTCCAAGACCTTCCAACTTTCAAAATATCCCGTTCCAAACAGGGAAAACTGTTGGTGTCTCAAATAGAAATCCCTGGGGATGAATTTGCAGACCTAAGAACATATCTTAACAGGCCAACTTCGGCAAAACGTAAGCAACCTATGCCGAAGGTCAAGCCTCAAAGACAAACCTCCAGGAACAAAAATCCTGATACCTATGCCAATGAGGTGAGCACTTCCTTGTACACACAGGGGACAAAACATTTGATGAATCGGAACCATGTTCCGAATGTTGTTAAAGAACATATTCCTCGAACCTTTCCTCGTCCTGGCATGGTTTCTGATCTCCGAGAACATCTCAGGCAAAAACAGGATAGTGCCTCAACTCCTTCAGTTCAATCATCTGATCATCATTGCAATCATAAAGTCATCATCCAATGTTGTTGTCAAACATCAAAGCGATCTGTCTTCGATCGTTTGACTTTTGCTAAAACTGAACCAATGTCAGAGGATGAAGATGAAGTCCTATATGCTTCTATTAACATGACTTCTCGAGACACTGGGGTAGAAGGTGCTCTAAGCACGGCAAACCTCGCAAACCAAGCCAACGGTATCTAGATTTACTCCAAGAATCCTCTGAAGGAGTATTTCAACATACCCGTTCCCGAAGCCGAGAGAGGAATCTTCGTCAAGATCCTTCGGGTTATCTTCCCACTTCTCAGTCAGGAGACGACTCTTTCTCAGACTATGATGCATATAGCAAAAGTTCTGAACGTACAGTGTCTTCCACTGTACCAAGAGAAGTGACGGCTTATGTTATCAATGAAGATCCAGATGCTTCCACTTCTGTAAATCAAGAACAACGAATTGTTGCACTTGAAGATAAACTGAAGACCATGGATGAAATGGTCACCAGTATGCATTCTATTATTATGGCACAACATGCCACACCACCGACTGTACCAGCTGTGAATCCTGAAATAATAGCTTCATCGGTGCCTGTCAACACTGGGCTGGGGGTAGTATCTCCTCAAATGCCTCCTGTACAAGTACAAGTTCAAACTACACCTAGTCAGTCTGGAGCTGGGGGTAGGCCTATAATGCTGTTCCTCCTCCTACCACTCTGATCCAACCTGCTCCTTCTTCATCATCCGAAGACGCCAATGAAGCTGTAAAACTCTTACGAACTCAGTTCGAAGCTTTCAAGGAGAAGGACAACTTGCAAAGGTTGGAGATCAAACAGCCTTACCCAGTTGAATGGAAGGAAGTTCTATTTTCTCCCAAATACAAGATTCCAACAATCTTTCTTTTCGACGGCAGTACCTCACCAAGCCAGTTCATCAATTACTTCGAGGTAATGACTGTTCAACTCTAACCAAATGAGGCTCTTCTTACCAGAGTGTTCGTCAGTTGTTTAGCTGGCGTAGCATACGACTGGTACAGAAGTTTGCCCGATGGTTGTATTACTTCTTTCTCAGGACTTAAGCAGATCTTTCTGGAAAGATTCTATGAGGGATTCAATGACATGACTATGTCTGCCCTCAATAAAATCAAATAGAAACATAATAAAACTGCTGAGTGTTTCATCGAACGGTTCCGTCGAGAAGCCTTGAAGATGCCTCCAGGGACTCCTGCTGCTGTTACCATAGACACTTGCAAGGCAAATCTCTTGCCTATCATCAGTATGTGGACAGGCTCAACTCAGTTCCAAGACTGGCCATCCTTTATCGTCAATGCCAAAGAAGCTAAAGTGAGTGCTGAGAAATTCAAACAGCTGGGGGTACAGATGTCTAACCCAGATCGGGATGAACATCAATCATCAGGTGGCGGTAATCGTCAGAACAACCGCAAGAACAAGGAAACTCTGAACAATAACCTGAAAAGCAAAGAGTCCTTGGCTGTCAACGTAGCTCCGCCTATATCTACTTCTACTCCTGCTGCACCTCAACCGAGGGAAATTTGCCCTAAGGTAGACTATTCGTTTGATGAAAATGACACAGCAAGCATCTTTGAGTGTTAACTCAAAAGCAACAAGATCCAACTTCCAGATCCAAAGAAACCTGATGAAGTCGATAAGACCGATCATCCTAAGTATTGTGTCTACCACCGATTCATTGGACATCCTACTCGAGCATGTTATGTGCTCAAAGGTAAGATTTAAGAGCTTGTCAATGCTGGAGTTGTTACTCTGTAGCAAGATGAGAAGACTGTCACTACCAACATGGTTTCAGTCCAGTTTGGTAACTTTCCCCCGCAGATGATACAGCATGGTGTCATTCCTATTCCGAAGGCAACTCTCGAGATTGAAAATCTTCCTTCTCCACCAAACGAAGGTCTCATTCCTTTGTCTCTTGACAATGGCGAGGTTATGTGGATCCATCCTGACCTTACTTCAGAGTTCGAGGATTCTTCTTCTTCTAAGAAGAAAGGTCACTCCAAAAACAAGACAAAGATCTGCAACATGGTATCTTTTGACCCCATAGTTGATGAAGAAATTCTGTTGGGCACCAGATCAGGGAAAACTTATTTGAAAGATTACTCTGAATCTCAAGAGAATCCTGCCTCTTCTTCTGAACCTGTCCCAGCACAACCTGCTGCTATTGAAGAAATTCTTTCTACATCTTCACCAGTTGTGGTTCCTATTCCTTCCAAACCAGTGGCTGCTGATAAAGGCAAGCAACAAGTCCGTTTTGATAAACCCTTAAAGAAATCATCCCCTACAGGACTTGAGAAGCCTTACAACTTCGATATATTGGCTCAACTAGCTAATACCCCAGCAAGGCTATCTATCTTTGAGCTCTTGCGTCTTTCCAGAGAGACGCGAGAAACTTTAAGTGAAGCTCTTATGCAAGCTGAGACTTGTTTAGCCTTTCTCAAGAAGCCGAAAGTAGAACTAGTCTCTTGTCTATATTGTCATAGTGTTCTGGAGTTGATTCCGAACATTACTTTTACACAAGATGACATGCTGATGGAGGACAATAGGCATGATCGTCCTCTCTATTATACAGGATATGTTGATTCGATGAAAGTCGATCGTATCCTGATAGATCCAGGATCTGCTCTCAGTATCATGCCGAAAATAATACTCGATGCTCTGAAAATTCCTGTGCATAGTCTCTCCACTACAATCACCACCATCCTTGGATTCAATCAGGGAAGGAGTGAACCTTTGGGCAAGATTCGCTTAAAACTCAAAATAGGCAATCTTCGCACAAAAGTTACCTTCTATATCATTGACAATCATGGTTGTTCTTATAATGCTCTATTGGGGAGACCATTCTTACATGAGCATAATATTGTTCCATCAACCCTTTATCAATGTTTCAAATATGTTGATGATAAGGGAGAGGTCCATAAGGAAGTTGCGGATCTTTATCCCTTCAAAGGCGTTGAAGCATACTGCAATGACACTCGGATGTACAAGGATGAATTCATGAAGATTGTGTTAGCCTTAGACACTGAGGAAGAACAAGAAGCAATGCCCAAAGACACTCTTATCATACCTGTCAAAGGGCGAGTTTCATATCCTCAGTCTTCTAAACCACTGGCTATCCACTTGCCAGTTCAAAAGAAGTCAGTTGATGCTGATCAAGATCAAAGGGAGCTCACCTCTTCTGAGCCACTTGTTATCGACCTACGTCGTAACAAGGACAAAAAGCAGCTCACTCCTTCTGAGCCACTTGTTGTTGATCTCACTCGCAACAAGGAAAAAAGGGAGCTCAACTCCTCTGAGCCACTTGTTATCGACCTCCGTCGTAACAAGCCTCCCCCACGTTCTTTTTTTCCCCCTCTTGTAATTAATCTGACCAAGCCTATTAAGGCTAAAGGTTCTGCTATAAATACAGATGTATATATCAATGAAAAAGCATCTACTTTCTAGTACACTGATGTTATTTATCATACTAAATGCTATTTGGATATGTTAGATAGCTTTCAGTCATTTACAATGGGAGTTGTGCAATCTCTTCAAACAGAAGTTTCATGTGAACATTCAAAAGACTCATATTGTATTGTTCCTGCTCGCAAGAAAGGTGAACATCCAATACTTTTTAGTAAAAGACCGGAAGAAAAATTTAGCTACACGGATGATAGCAAAGTTAACGACACGGGACATCTTCAATTCCGTCGTTACAGTCAACAATCAAAAGACATTGTCCAAAAGATGGGTTATGACTTCAAAAGTGGCCTCAACTACGGTAAGGGAAGAAAAACTCCTCTCCGTACCGCTGTTCCACAAGGAAAGTCAAAAATGTATTACAGTAGAACCAAAAGATGTCTCGGATATGCTTCTCCTCCGATGTTATCCCCAGCAGAGTCACCATTTTGTTTGCAAAAACAAAAGTATAAAACTTTATTGATACAAACTGTGTAATAAAGATTCCCAGAATTCTTGTAATCTTTATTACACAGTTTGTATCAAAAAGTATAAAACTTTATCGATATAAACTGTGTAATAAAGTTTTATACTTTAGTTTTTGCAAACATTGATGAAACCCTATAAGTTTGACATTCTAGCCCAATTAGCTAATACTCCGGCTAGACTTTCCATCTTTGAGTTACTTCGTCTATCTAAAGAAAGTCAAAAAACTTTGAGTGAAGCTTTGCTACAGGCAGACTCATGTTTAGCTCAGCTCAAAAGTCCTGATAATACATCGGTGTCGTGTCCTCAATGTCACAGTGTGATGGAATCAATCCCTAACATTACTTTCACACAAGAGGATATGCTGTTGAAGCATAATCGACATGACAGGCCTTTATGTTATACAGGGTATATTGACTCTACTGAAATTGACAAGATTTATATCGATCCTGTGTCTTCTATCAGCATTATTCTTCAGAGTTTGCTACGACCATTGAGGATTCCTACTAGTGAGTTGACTTACACTAGTACGACAATTGTTGGTTTCAATTCTGGAAGGAGTAAACCATTAGGGAAAATTCGTCTGAAGATTCAAATAGGTGAACTTCGAATCACGGCAACTTTCTATGTTATCAACTCAGACGTATCTTATAATATCCTACTCGGAAGACCATGTATACATGAACATAACATTGTTCCTTCGACACTTCACTAATGCTTCAAGTATGTCGATTCTCAGGGGACTGTAAAGGCTGAATTTACGGATCTCAATCCTTTTAAAGGTGTTGAAGCCAATTTCTTTGATTCAATACTTTATACATAAGAGCATGTAAAGGAAATATCTGATATGGCTGAAGATCGATCACCCTCAGAAAACCAATCGCCCTCAGAAGATCAATCACCTTCAGAAGATCAACCTTTAAAGATTAAAGTTAAAGGTCGAATTCAACTTCAACCTGTCGATGATGAACCTTTGATGATTAAAGTTAAAGGAAGAACTCAAGCTATGTCTGATGAATCTGTGAGGGTTCCAGTCAAAAGTCAGGTTCAAACCAACACTAGTCATCACCCTCTCATGATCAAAGTTAAAGGACATACTTCTCGTACAACTGATTCAGAGCCACTAGTTATCAACCTCGGCAAGTCTACGTCAAAGACGGATGACGGTCCGTTAATGATTAATCTAAAGCGTAGTAATCAGTTTGTCAATGATGTAAATATTGATCAATCCGTGTTTGCTCATTTTAATAAAAATTTTCTTTTGGAGTATATGGCTGTCAAATTTATTGAAAGAATG
The DNA here is from genome assembly GCA_029216955.1 of Iris pallida. NCBI lineage: Eukaryota > Viridiplantae > Streptophyta > Magnoliopsida > Asparagales > Iridaceae > Iris > Iris pallida. The sequence continues at coordinate 6,800,777 of JANAVB010009399.1, read as the reverse complement.
ACTTTATCTGTTGATAATCAAAGTCATCAACATAAAACTGACATAAATACAGAGAAAACCTTATATATTAATCATAAAGAGAATTCTTTTCCTCCTCATATAGATGTTGGGCCCTATGCTCAGATGTTCCTAACATCTACTCCTTATTTACTACATGTTGCCTCATCATCACAAGCTTGTGTAACTTATAGACGTCACGAAGAATCTTATTTGTGATCCCGTCTACTAAGAAAAACAAGCATCAAATTGTGTTTGGTTTGGCTAGGAATATTTCTATTATACAAACAGATAATCTCGAAGAGAAGGATAAAGGAAAAATCAGAATTGACAGATATAGTCAACAATCTGTTAAGATTATCCAAAATATGCGATATAATTTGAAAACCATGTTAGGTCTCAATCAGGGCAAAGGTAGATGATTACCATTATATGGTGGTCCATTTTACCAATGGACCCGTCATGGTTTGGGATATGATACATCCTACATGTTTAATAAAGATATGGAAGAAGAATTTTCTTCCAGTTCTTTACAATCCTCAGATTCTGAAGGAGTCCATGTAAAACCCCTAAATTTCTACTATATTTATATCAATTTTGGTACTGATTTAAAATTTTTGTATTGTACGTCGCGTAGTCGTATTGTACGTCGCGCACGAAATTTTATTTTTCGTAATTGCTCGACGAGTGCGAATATGTGCGAGTGTACATATTTTTAGAAAAATATTTTTTTCTATTTTTATAGTTTCAAGATAATATATATAATAATTATTTTTGCCATTATACCAAATTTCTAATTTGGTTATTTTAAGCCTTTCTTTCTAATATTTATTAATAATAAATTATATTTTATTTTATACTAGGAAAAGCATAATTATGTATGCATTATTTGTGCTTACATATATATTTCATAAATATTTAATAGTTTATTTTTAAATAATAATACAATTTTTGAAATTAAATAATATTATAATTTTAGTGTTCATAAAATATATTTTAAACGATTGATAATTGTTTAAATTAATTATGATGATTTACAATTTGAATTTATGGGTGTAGACGTATCTATATTTAATTTGGATTAGATTTGAAATTTATTTGAATTATTTTAAAAAATTATTTAAATAAATAGATGAATTATCTACTTAGATTTTAAATATTTCTAGTCCCTATACAATTGGAAATTTCCACATCCTATAAATAGGCAGGTACTCCTCCATGTTATTTTCTCCACATTTCATCTTCCACAAAATTTTCCACAACGTGTGTGCATCGTGTCCTTGTCCATCTTTTTCTTCCATTATTTTTATTATAATATATATTTCTCGTCGTATCCGACACACCGGACATGACCAAATTCTCAAATCCCGAAACCCTAATTTTTTGATCCCTAATTCTCTAACCCTAGACCTAGCTCGACCATTCCCGCAGCCACGCTGTTCGACCCGACGTCGTCTTTCTGGCACCCGTGAGTCCCAGCCAACCACCACCGCCCGCATGGCTCCGCCCCGTCCATGGCGACCACCATCTCCTCTCCCGGTTATCTCCTTCTCCACCACCGTAGTCGACCGCCACCACCTACCCTAACACCAACCACCTACCCAAACCACCACCAATTAAACCACCACCGCCACCTATACCCCAGTCTCGGCGACCTAGCCGCCGGTGCCACATCGAGACCCCGACCAACTTTGGCCGACCCCACCGTCACCATCATAACCACCACCGCCACAGCCTACACCACTCCACCACCAGCCACCACCCTCACCATCGCCGACACCACCACCCGGACCACGGCCACCGGCCGAAAAACCCTAATCCGCCACCAAGAACAACAATAGAATATAATAGGAAAACCCTCACCTGTGTCGCCCGGCCACGAACCTCCCGTCCGCCGTCGACCCTTGCCGCCGCCGTCCGTAGCCCGACCTCCAACCGCCGTCCCCGACCCAGCACCGAGTCCACCCCCGATCGTCATGACCAAAATCCTCTGCCTCACCAGCGCGCCGCGCCAGCTCGCCTCTCTTCGGCCGCCACGCGCCAGTCGCCGGCGTGGATCTCATCGCCGACGAGCCCGAATCCCCATCTTGCCTCCTTCCTCCTCCTCGAACGCCCCCAGTCGCCGCCCGAACCTTCTCCTCCGCCTAGCGCCGCTCGCCGAACAGCCCGACCGCTATCCCTTCCGGTCGACTCCACCCTCACCGCGCTCGCCACCCGCCGAAACCCTCTCTCCCGACCGCAGCCCGCCGCCTCGGCTTCCTCTCCCACCGCCGGAGCGGTGAGCCCCCGACGACACCCTCCGCCTTCCTCCCGCTCTCCCGCTCCCTCTCTCCCGATCGTTCTCCGATCATCCTTCCTCTCTCTCCTCTCTATTCCTTTCTTTCTTAATGTTTCATTTTTTTCGTTTACTCAAGTCTGCTGACTTCGGTTTTTTTTATAGGTTCACATTCAGGATTAGGATTACTATTATTATTATTAATATTAGTATTATTAGTATTATATTATTATTATTAGTATTATTATTATCATTATCCTTATCATTGTTGTTATTATTATTATTAATATTTTATTTATTATTATTATTATTATACATTTTATTATTATTGTTATTATTACTATTATTATTTCATTGTCACTATTATTATTATTATTATTATTATTATTTATATTTTTATTATTATTATTATTATTAGTATTTTCATTTTCATTTTATATATTGTTGTTATTTTTGTAAGAACTATTTATTTGCTACTATTATTATTTTAGAAATTTTATTGACACATTATTTTCTAACCGTTTTCAAAGATAGTTTTCACCAAAAATTTTACTTCAACAAAATTAGGTTTTTGTCTTAAACTAGTTTTCTAGATTTGAAAATATCTATCAATAACTTTTTATTAGTAAAATATAGTTTAGCCTAAATCAAATTTTCCTTTATTTTTAAATATTTATAAAATATTATTTTACTAATAAAAATAGAGCTCCTATCTAATTATCCAATTTTGACAACTTAGAGTGTTGCCGAAAACAATTTTTTGACTTTAAGTATTTTTTTTAGACTCAAACTAGTTTTCGATTATTATAAATAGTTTTTCTAAATTTGTATATATATTATTTCCTTCGATTTCCTCCCGTCCGTGACTAAATCCTCTTATTCCTGTTCTGTCACCAAGGCCGTACTACCTTATGTCGACCTTAACTAATTTGACCCTTCTGGACCCAATGGAACCGTCCATACCACCATCAGAAGTCACCCTACATAGTTATTACACCGACATCGCAGTTCGTGCCACATTCATCATCGCGGCACACCAGGCGTCCTACCAGGCAAGACACCTTGCCATTTGCTGTTTATTTATTTTAGCTCATATTTCATGCATTATATTTTTCTTTATGCACAATAAACTGTGATACATGGCATAACCTGTTAGAACTTACTGTTCAGTTATGTTTCCTGCTATGTATTAGTTTTCTTATATATTAAACCTAGATTTAAGGGACCACCTTGTGTGTTGCATTCATTGGCCTTGACACGTTGTACCATGAAATTGTGTGTCGCATGTAGAATACGGATATACGTGACTGGCTGGCCACCCGTACGTAAAAGCCGTGCGATAAGAATAACCGCTAATAGAGGTTGCATGCTTAGTTTGACTTGGCGGTTAATAGAGGTTTTATGTTGTGGATACAACATAATAGACATTGGGTGGGAAGAACAGTTCCTTAATGTATGGGTAATATATGCACTGTCCTGATTGTCGGTTATCTCCAATAGGAGGTACGGTCCTGATAGCCGGTTATCTCCAGTAGGAGGTACGGTCCTGATTGCCGGTTATCTCCAGTGTGGGATACGGTTCTGATTCCTAATATTCATGATCCGGTCCATGCGTCAAAGGTTTGTTCTTTATTGTATATTCAATATAGTACGGTTAGGTACCCTATTGCATGCATCCCTTATTTATTTGAGCAATATTTATTCAGTTTATATGACATGATATTATGTGTCTTGTTACGTCTCTCTAAGGACCTGGTTATCTCGCCAGGTGTGTGCTTTTGTCTTTCATAGGTATTCTAGCTCTAGCCATGGTCCTCTCTATTTCTTCGAGGATGATTGCACTTGGATCGTCTTCGCTTCGCTCGCCAAAATTATTTTATTTCCCGTATATTTTTCTTATTTGTTGGTTGTGGATTTGTCTCCGCCCAACATATTGTATCAAGATAATTCATTATCATTTTATGAAATCTTTTCTTCCTTATTTTGTGTGGATGAGATTAGTTATGGTTCTACTGTATTTTACAGCTTATGTATTCATACGAGGTTTCCATATATTGGAGTGTACTTCGTATGTATACAGCTGGCATGTCTACGTTTCTAGTCCTACGTATTTTGGGACTGGGGTGTTACAGTCCAGTATGTTGAATCTGAGCACGTCTTTTCGGTTAATATGGTTCAAACCGATAATGACTCTGAACTATTTGAAAATGACCCTTGGGCACAACAAAGGGATACTTAGTGGGAGCTTTGATTTGAACAACGACAGCCACCCACAGAAGATGAAATCGTCCAGATTGATGTTGGAGACGAAACTACATCAAAGCCAATATTTATCAGCAAAAACCTTTCTGAAGATGAAAAAAAAAGTTGATAAAGCTGATAAAAGAATATATTAATATCTTTGCATGGAGCTATGAGGATATGTCGGGTCTAGATCCTAAAGTAGCTACCCATAAACTCAATATTCTTCCTAATGCCAAACCTGTAAAACAACAGCAGCGACATTTTCGACCAGATATGACGGATGCAATTGAAGCAGAAGTTAAAAAGTTGATCACATGTGGCTTTGTCCATGAAGAACAACACCCAGATTGGGTTGTTAATATTGTTCCTGTAATGAAGAAGAATGAAAAAGTTCGAGTTTGCATAGATTTTTGAGATCTCAACGCAGCTTGTCCAAAAGACGAATTTCCACTTCCGATCACTGATGTCATAATAGACAATACATGTGGTTTTGAATGTACGTCCTTCATGGACAGATTTTTAGGATACAACCAAATTAAGATGCATCCAGGAGATGAAAATCACACTGCTTTTCGTACACCCCTTGGAGTTTATTGCTACACAGTTATGCCTTTTGGTCAGAAAAATGCCGGCGTTACATATCAAAGGGCTATAAGCAATATCTTTCAAGAATATCTACGAAAAACAGTTGAATGTTACGTAGATGATATCACCGTCAAAAGTCGATTAAAAGATGGTCACAATCAAGACTTGAAGACAGTATTCGAGATGATGCGTCAACATCAATTAAAGATGAACCCCACTAAGTCTTTCTTAGGAGTTTCTAGTGGCAAGTTTTTAGGATTTGTCATTACTTCTCAAGGTATCCATGTTGATCCTGATAAATGTAAAGCAATTCTTGAAATGCGTCCTCCACGTAATCAGATAGAACTCCGTGGTTTTCAAGGTCGCATTGCTTATATCAGGAGATTTATATCAAATCTTTATGGAAGATGTCAACCTTTCTCTCATTTACTGAAGAAGGGTGTGTCATTTGTTTGGGATGAAGCATGTCAAAAAGCATTCAATGACATCAAATAATACCTCACAAATCCACCTGTTTTAGTACCCCCAGTAGTGGGAAGACCATTTTTGTTGTATGTTCGAGCATTAGATCATTTTCTTGGTGCTCTTCTTGCACATAAAAGTGATAAAGGTCATGAACAGGCAATTTATTATCTCAGTCGAATGATGGTTGGGGCTGAACTCAGGTATACTCCTGTGGAAAAATAATATCTAGCCTTGGTTTTTGCCATTCAAAAGACGCGACATTATATATTGGGACAGACTATTCATGTCATATCCAGAATAAATCCTATTCGGGTATTAATGAAAAAGCCGAGTATTCTTAAATTCCGGTTAGCTACCTGGGCAATGTTGCTTACCCCCTATGATATGGTCTACATATCTCAAAAATCAGTGAAGGGTCAAGCATTAGCTGATTTCTTAGCAGCTCATCCTATACCTGAAACTTCTAAGTTATATGACGACATTCCAGATGAAGTCATAGATTGCAACATGACTTTGAGGGATGACATTTGGCAACTATACTTTGATAGAGCATCACGAGTTGGACCTAAAGGCAATATTGTCTCCGGAGTAGGCAATGTCTTAGTATCTCCTGATAAAATGGTTATATACCATGCTTATTCCCTCAATGAACCATGTTCCAATAATGTGGCAGAATATAACGCTCTGCTAATTGGTCTTCAAGTAGCAAAACAATTGGACATTGAGTTCTTGAAAGCATATAGAGATTCTCAGCTGGTTGTCAATCAGGTCAGAGGGACATATGAAGTCAGAAATCCTGACCTCATTCCCCATCGTCAAGTGGTAATCGAATTAGCTCTCTCATTCAAAGGGTTCTTCATTGAATTCGTACCGCATTCTCAAAATTTGGAAGCTGACGCTCTTGCTAGTTTAGCTGCAGACTTAGCAGTTCCAATCAGAAGACAAAATACCATCACTTTGTTGGATCGAGACCTATTTTGTGTCAAGAATAATTTGCATATCGAACAGAGTTGTTCTACTGAATCAAATTTTTAGCAAAAAGATTGGAGAATTCCATTTATTGATTATACAGTCTATGGGATTTTACCTGAATATCCAAAGGAAGCTGCATCAATCAAAAGACGATCATTTCGATTCTATTATGATTCTTCAATACACATGTTGTATCGTCGTTCTTATGATGGACTTTTATTGCGTTGTCTTTCGGAAACTGAAGCCAAGCAAATACTTCGTAAAGCTCATGATGGAGTTTGTGGTGCACATCAACCAGGTCCAAAATTACAGGACCGTATTCGAAGAATGGGTTATTATTGGCCTTCTTTGATAGCAGATGCTGTAGATTATGCCAGACGGTGTAAAGCATGCCAGATTCATGCTGATTTTATTCATCAACCATCTGAATTTTTATATCCTACAACAGCTTCTTGGCCTTTCGAAACTTGGAGTATGGATATTATTGGTCCAATTAATCTTCCTTCTGTCAAAGGGCATCGGTTTATCCTGGTTATAACTGATTATTTTTCTAAATGGGCAGAAGCAGTTCCTCTTGTTGAAGTAAAAACGTCTAAAGTGGTTAACTTCATCAAACATCATGTCATTTATCGTTTCGAGATTCCCCGAAGGATAATCCATTATAACGGACCACAATTTGCCAGTCAGGCGTTTTATCGATTTTGTGACAAGAATCGGATCCAGAACTTATCTTCTACAGCTTACAATCCAGCTGCTAATGGTTTAGCAGAAGCTTTCAACAAAACAATTATCAAACTTCTCAAAAAGTTCGTCTCTTCTAATAAACGTGATTGGAACGAGAAACTTGGAGAATGTTTACGGGCTTATCGAACAACCGTCCGAATTCTAACTGGTATTACACTATTTTTATTGGTTTACGGATGTGAAGATGTTCTTCCACTGGAGATCCAAATACCATCTCTTAGAATAGCCATTGCTAATGAGCTAACTACGGAGAATAATGACCGCTTAAGACTCCAGGAACTTGAAGGTTTGGATGAGAAACGTCTTCAAGCGCAACAACACATTGAGCTGTATCAAGCCCGCATATCTCGAGCTTTCAATCGCAAAGTTAAAGAAAGAGTATTTAAAGTAGGGAAGCTAGTTCTAGCTGTCCGAAGACCAATGGTTATGGCTCATAAGAGTAAAGGCAAGTTCCAACCTAAATGGGAAGGTCCTTATGTAGTCGAAACCGTATTCTCCAATGGTGCTTATAGGTTATCTAAACCTAATGGAGATTTGCTCATGATGTCAATTAACGGTAAATTCTTGAAGAAATACTACATTTGAATTTCTTCTTCATTTCCCAGCTACCAAGGTTTGGTTAAGCTGATTATTTATTATCTTACAAGAGATTTTTTTTCTGTCTTACTAGCTAATTTTAGAAAGAAAAAGATTTATTATCTATCATGTCCTCATTACCTCTGAATATATATTAAATCTACTTCTTTTCCTTATTATCTATCATGTCCATATTACCTCTGAATAGATATTAATCTATTTCATTGAGCCATTACGATCTATTATGTTCAAATTACCTCTGATAGTATTGTACACTCTAAAAAAAGATTTATTATCTATCATGTCCACATTACCTCTGGATAGATATAATCTACTTTGTTGAGTTTTGAAGACTTATCATGTCCATATTACCTCTGATAATTGTTTTCTATCTCATACATATTTTTAAAAAAAGAAGAATATATATATATATATATATATATATATATATATATATATATATATATATATATATATGTGTGTATATATATATATATATATTTCATTTTCATGATTGGAAATAGTACATCATCAAAATGGAGGAAATGACAGAAGATAAAAATTCTTTATTGAGTACAAAAATTTCTAAGGTTGAGCAGACAAATCTTCAATCATTTTCTGTAGTTCTGCCAGATGTTTTTCGTGAGAGCCTAATACAGTTGTGTATGCTATGGATCTTCGAGCTTCCGTAGTACAAAGGTGGAAGAGTTCAGCAAAGGCAGCTATCATTTTGTCTGTGGCTTCTTCAAGGGTTTTGATATTTGATTCAGTACTAAAGATCCATTCTTCAAAAATGGAACTTTGCCTCAAATATTGATCTCTATCTGCCGTCATCCGGTTTTGCTCCTCCTTTAATCGAGCCAGCTTAGCCTCGACTTCACGAATTCTATCATTTTGTTGATGAATTTTGATATCCATTGAGTCATAGGCTTGTTGATGCTGCTCCAACAAGGGTTTATTTTCTCTCAAGAAGGTCCTTTCCACGGCAACCTTATTGCTATAATCTTGAAGAGATTCTTTGAAGATGGTTTCCCGAGTTGTATACTCATTAGTGAGAGCATCATACTCGGATTGGACGAGGCTTTCTATAGTCCCACTTGATAACCTTAGATATTCTTTGATGGGTTGTTCAAGTCCCTGGACTATCTTTTGCAAAGCTGCTGCCCTCTCAGTATTATTAAACATTGCGATATTGTCTATGGTAGTAGCAATCACACTTTTCAAACTCTCATAACTGAGGCCTTTCTTCAAAACCATTTTGATCAACGCTGCCAAAGTTTTGTAAAAAGTTTCAGTATGAATCTCTACCAAAAGATTCATATCAGCATTGGAGATTGGTGTATCAACGATATCTGCCAATCTCTTTTCCTGAAAACCGGAGACAGGTGATGTTGTCGCTGTGGTAGCAAGCTGAGTTAAAGATATATCTGTTATTGTTACCATATCTAATTGATTTCCAGGAAGTTTCGGGACTACATCTTCAGTAACCTTTTCTGCTACCTCCGAAGGATGAGTTTCGGTGGTAGGGGATGGTATTACGGAGGTGCTGCCTCCTATGTTCGGTTCAGACTCGAACACAACTGTCTCAGGAATCTGGTCAAGACTAGCTGTAGTAATTGATGTTGCCACCATATCTACGACCTCATCAATCTGTTCTTTAGCAGCAATTGATTCTCTGAGCACGGTTGGCTCTTCTTCTGCAGTTAGTTCTTCTTCTCTTTCTTCGGCAAGAGAAGACAATTCCTAATATGTCTCTTCTGCAAGCTCGTGTTGAATCTCCATAGATGGAGAACCTTCCTTAGAAAGAGAATCTTCTTTTGAAGAAGAACTTTCTTCTTCAGATTCTACTACCTCGTCATGAATAGACTTTTGAGAATGAGGAGGAGCAACGGGCTTTGCCATAGTGATGATACCTACAAAGATTAAACAAAATAGTCAATATACAAAATCATAATACATCAAAATTCAGCGCTGCCCGGGTATCCGTCACTGAAGTCGCATTCCATGTGGCTTTACTAAACTTCTGGAGGAATACCTTCGCATCATTTTCAGGGCCTGGTGGTAATAAGCTGCAGTTGTGATGTAGTTACCAACCCATTAAATAAGTATAGGGCATCTCCACCCTAGGGAAATCTTTACGGTAGGGAGCATTATTGATCAGTTCTTCACCAAATGCTCGCAAACTCTCATTTATCCGACACACCATTGCCAGTAATAAGCTGAGTTTGGCCTTGAATACCAAACATACTGCTGGCCATAATACGTTTCGATGAATTTTGTCGACTGTACCGGTCCCTGGTATGACCCATCTTCTTAATCACAAGGAAAGAAAGCATGCCAGCAAGGCTTCTTTGAGAGCTTTCGACTACCATGTTTTAGAAAGCTCAATGTTTCAGCTCCCACATGGATTCTCCAGCCTGGGTGGTCAAATACTTGTTCGAGGACTTATATGTGATCATCCAATTGTTTATCAAATCAGCAGGAATTATTGAACAATGGTTGATAGGTTGAGCCTTGTTGTCTTGAAATCTCTCCTTATCTTCCTTGGATATTCTATTCTTATGGTAGAATAGATATGTTGTCCATTTATTGATGTATGCCAAATTTGATCCACTTTCATACATAGTGGTGCAGATCAAATAGTGGCCAATCAGCTCTTGGTATACCTCGACTAAGCGAGGTTTTTTTTGCTAATTTTTGCTAATTCACGGTTGGAGGTAATGTACTCTTTATATGGAACTTCCCCCATTGGTAGCTTGGAGATGAATTGCATCTCATGAAGTGCAAAACCCATTTCGCCTATTGGGGTTGCAAAAGTTCCTGTCGAGCTGATATATAACTACATCAGAGCTAAGAACAGATTATTGTTTATAGGTATGCCTTGACTTGTGGAGGCTACCGCTTCTAATAAACCAATGGCTTTTAGTTCTGCTTCAATGTTCTTTATGATCCAAGAACTAAGTTGAACCCAGTTTTTATCGTGAGGAGTCATCCACCCTGGAAGCCTAGGGTTGACCTGGGGATATAGTACTGAGGCGTTCATAAACTTATTTATAAACATCGGTATCTGCACTGGTTGGATCACAGATGAGCCCTCACTTGGTGTAAATCTAGGCAATAAACCTGAGAAAGGAACGACACTACCACTGGGAGTACTCGAGTGATAGCCCATCTGGTTTTTATCTCTCTTGAATATGATTCTCCCCTGTCTTCCATGACTGTTGGGAGTCAGATTCCAGATCATTCGTCTCGGATGAGTAGCATGAACAAAAGAAGAAAGGGATAATCTCTTGGCATTGTTGGGAGATACATCACCCTTTCCCCAAATTTGAACACCCAAGACTCCTTCTTGGGGTTTGTCTGAGATTTGAAATTAATTGTATCTTCGAACATGAATACAAGCTTCAGATAATGCTGGCCATCCAGTGATGTCAATAGTTCTCTGTTCATCAGAGACAGCAACATTCTATCTCCTTGAGCTGATATCAACTGATGTCTTTCCTGGGGATACTTTTTGTCGCATTGAGGAAACTCGATATGGGATAAATTTTTTAGATAATTTGATCCTGGAATACTAGCTGGTGAGCCAAACACCTCAGAGAGAGGATGGGCCCCCAAGTCCACTGCAAAAGAAGTTCAACAAGGAAAATCAAGTTAGTAAAAAATCTAAGTATGAACTCTACACAAATTCAAGCTCTACGCAAAAGACTATACATGGGTTTTTTAAGTTATTACGCATAAAAAGTTCTCTGTTTTTTAAGAGAATTTGTTTTATGCATTTCTCTAAAAATATTTTACGCAGTCTAAAATATGAATTTTTACGCGTACTTTTTTCTATTCAAGAGAATAAAGTTTTACGTGTGAAAAATACAGTCTTTTGACTTGCGTATTTTCTGTTTTACGCTCGCATATATAATGTGAGTGTATTTTTGGTTTTACGCTTCTGATCAAAAGAGTAAAGTTTTTCATGTGAAAAACATAGTCTTTTTGACTCGCGTATTTTTCAATTTTACGCTTGCACGTATAACATGGGCGTATTTTTAGTTTCTACGCTCGCATGTATAACTTGGGCGTATCTTCAAGTTCTACGCTGGCACGTATAACGTGAGCGTATTTTTGATTTCAAAACTACGCTGGCACGTATAACGTGAGCGTGTCTTGTTCATTTTTTTATGCTGGCACGTATAAACGTGGGCATATGATTAAGGGTTGGTCTTGGGTTATCTTCTTCCACAAAATCTATAGGGTTTCTACCTATCATAGCCGGAGCCACGTTTGGGTTGCTCTTTACGGCTTCTTCAACGCTCTTCCCCAATGATGTTGCAGCAGCGTGAACTTCTTCTGATGATATAGCCATCGACAAAGAGGCAACTTTCTTGCCCTTGGCTGAGGCGGCGGCCTTGCTCTTCGGTGCCATTTGCTCGAAAGGATTTAGAGGAGGAATGAAGAAGAGAATAAGAGAGATGAGTAAAGTTCTCTCTCTTCAATAGAAGTCCTATTTATAGAATACTCAAGGGTTGATTCAAATTCTTGAAGTGACTGTTGGGTATCCCTAAATTTGTGCTAATGACTGGTGGATATCCCAAACTTTACGCTTCTGTTCAAAGTTTTTCAAATATTAGAAAATTTGAAAATTTTGAAAGGGGTCTTGTAGAAGCGTAAATAAATTTCGAAGACCAAGTCAAGGAAGTTGAGATATTTATGTAAAGACTGTTCCAGATTAGACTTTACGTGTAAACCCCCATACTTTATATTTGATTTTAATAATTTAATTAATTTTTGGTTATGCCTTTCATTAGTTATGGATTTATTCGCTACTAGTTTATTAGTATAATTAATGTATGTATGTATATATATATTATTATATGTGTGCATGTTCCTATTCTAATAAATAAGGAATATAATAGAATCTAGGATTTTTAGGAATTTATTTGTAAATTTTTGAGAATTTATTGCTAGCTTAAAAAAAAAAAAATATATATATATATATATATATATATATATATATATAAGGCTTAATTGCACTTTGCTACCGTCAACTATTCCGCTTTTTCAACTTGATACCCTAAACTTTTTTTTTGTAACAAGTTGATACCCAAAAAAATTTTGGGACGAAAATACCCCTGCACAAACCTTAAAATCCCCCCCTCCCCCACTCCGGCTACCCCCTCCCTCCCGCTCCGCCTCCCCGCCGGCCGCCCCCTCTTCCGCGTCCGGCCAACCCACCTACCCCCTCCGCCGCCGGCCGCCGTCGCGGCGGTGGCGCCAGAAACGGGAGGGGAGTTGGCCGGACGTGGGAGAGGGGGGTGGCCGAAGGGGAGGCGGAGCGGGAGGGTGGGGGTGGCCGGAGTGGGGGAGGGGAGAAGGGATGAGGGAAGAGATAAGGGCATTTTGGGATTTTTTGAAAAATTAGGCATCAAGTTGAAAAAAATAATAGTTGAGGTATCAATTTGTTACAAAAAAAAGTTTAGGGTATCAAGTTGAAAAAGAGGAATAGTTGAGGGTAGCAAAGTGCAATTAAGCCATATATATATATATATATATATATATATATATATATATATATATATAAATAGTTATAATTGTAAATGTTAAAAAAAAAGGTGGGGCCCGTCCAGACCCAGAAAGGGGCGGCTGAGCCATTTGCAGCTTAGGCTTGGCATAAGCGTAAGTAAAAAAAATAATAAAGAAAGGGGGAGAGTACTGTTAACATGAACAATACTCATTTTTCCTCCGTGCCTGAGCGGAACCGAGAGGGTAACTTCCAAGGAAGTTTAAATCTTCTCATATTTACTACATTGCAAAGACAACTTTTCGATCAAGGTATAGACACTACGAGTTCTTGGTCATGCCTTTCTGTTTGACCAATGCTCCCGCAGTCTTCATGAATTTAATGAACAAGATCTTTCACCAATACTTGGACAAATTTGTAGTAGTCTTTATAGACGATATCTTGATTTACTCCAAGTGTCAAGAGGAGCATGAGCAGCATCTACGGATAATTTTGGAAACGTTGAGGAATGAGCGACTTTTCGCGAAGCTTAGCAAGTGTGATTTCTTTCTCAAGAAGGTATCATTTCTTAGTCATATTATTACGGGTGATGGTACATAAGTGGACCCAGCGAAGATCACAACAGTCAAATCATGGCCCGCTCCCACATCAACTTCTGAGGTGAGAAGTTTCCTCGAACTTGCGGGTTACTACCGACGGTTCGTAGAAGATTTCTCTCGAATAGCGGGGCCTATGACTCGATTAACTTGCAAGGATCAGGAGTTTGTATGGACAGACGAGTGTCGAGCCGCATTTGATGAGTTGAAGAAACGATTGACCACAACACCGATCTTGACACTACCATCGGGCCCGGGAGGATTTGTGATCTGCAGCGACGCATCCGGGAAAGGATTAGGATGTGTATTGATGCAGCACGGACGGGTAGTAGCATATGCATCGCGACAGTTGATGGTGCACAAGAAGAATTATCCGACCCACGATCTAGAGCTCGCAGCGGTTATCTTTGCTTTGAATCTATGGAGATACTACTTGTACGGCGAGAAGATTGATATCTACACTGATCATAAGAGCCTCAAGTACGTGTTCACACAAAAAGAGTTGAATATGCGGCATCGACGTTAGTTGGAGTTGATGAAGGATTACGAGATCGAGCTACATTATCATCCGGGCAAGGCTAATGTCGTGGCAGACGCATTAAGTCGTAAGCCCATGGCACACTTTTTGACTAAGAGTTGATTAGAGACTTAGAGCAGCTTGGTATTGAGGTAGTATTGCCTGGAGCAAAAGGCGTATTAGCTAACCTCCAAGTGCAATCATCATTGGTAGAGCGCATCAAGGCAGCATTGCCCAATGATGCTAGATTTCGATGGCTCAAAGAGAGAAATGAAGCAGAAGAGCAGACGGGATTAAGGATCCACCCCGATGGGACATTGCGATGTGGTGATCACATTTATGTTCCCAATGGAGAGCTACGGCAGAAGCTGATGGCAGAGGCTCACAGTTCGACTTACTCTATTCATCCCGGAGGAACCAAGATGTATCGTGACTTACGACAATTTTATTGGTGGCACGGAATGAAGCGAGAGATAGCTCGTTTCGTTGCCAAGTGCTTGGTTTGTCAACAAGTGAAGGCAGAGCACCAGAGGACGGCCGAGTTATTGCAGCCGCTACCCATTCCCGAGTGGAAGTGGAAGCACATTACTATGGATTTTGTCACGGGTTTCCTTGGAGTCCGAGGGGATGTGACGCTGTATGGGTGATCGTGGATAGACTTAGCATGTCAGCCCATTTCTTACCTTTTATAGTGGGCCAGTCGACAGAGGTATTGGCAGAGATATATATGGAGCAGATTGTGAGATTACACGGTATGCCTGTTAGTATTGTATCGGACCACAACTCGAGATTCACCTCACACTTTTGGAGGAGCATACAAGAGAGTTTGGGCACACGGTTGAAGTTTAGTACGGCATACCATCCGCAGAAAGACGTCCAGTCGGAGCGTACTATTCAGATGCTAGAGGATATGTTGAGAGCGTGCATGCTTGACTTTGGCGGTTCATGGGAGGACCATCTTCATCTTGTTGAGTTTTCCTACAATAATAGCTATCAAGCGAGCATTCAGATGGCTCCGTTTGAAGCATTGTATGGTAGGAAGTGCCGGTCTCCTGTTTGTTGGAGCGACATAGGAGAGCGACAGCTATTGGGACCCGAGTAGGTCTTGAGCACAGTAGAGACAGTGAAGAAAATTCAGGGCCACCTGCGAGCAGCACAGGATCGTCAGAAACAGTGGGCAGATAATCGTTGTCGACCCTTGGAGTTCAAAGAGGATAACCATATATTCTTGAAGATATCCCCCACTAGAGGCACGATTCGATTCAGAGTACGTGGCAAGTTGAGTCCAAGGTACATCAGGCCCTTAGATGTCTTGGAACGTGTTGGAGAGGTTGCCTATAGATTGGCCTTGCCACCGTTGCTAGAGGGAGTGCATGACATATTCCATGTATCTCAGCTGAGGAGGTACGTGGCGGTCAACAATCATGTGCTTGATCACTCCGAGATCACAGTTGGACCAAGCTTGTCGTACGAAGAGCAACCGGTAGGCATCCTTGATCGGCGAGTGAAGGTGTTGCGGAATTAATCTATTCCATTGGTTCGCGTGGCTTGGAAGCATCACTCGCCAGGGGAGTCTACTTGGGAGCGCGAGGACGACATCCGAAATCGTTACCCGCATTTGTTCGACAACCAAGGTATGCCTTGCCCATGTTAGTTCCTCAATAGTTCTTGCTTGCAATGCATTCGACCCCCTATCTTAGTTTGATTTCGAGGACAAAATTTTCTTTAAGTTGGGTAGGATGTAAATCCCCATAATTTATATTTGATTTTTATAATTTAATTAATTTTTGGTTACGCCTTTCATTAGTTATCGATTTATTCGCTACTAGTTTATTAGTATAATTAATGTATGTGTGTATATATATATATTATTATATGTGTGCATGTTCGTATTCTAATAAATAAGGAATATAATAGAATCTATGATTTTTATGAATTTATTTGTAAATGTTTGAGAATTTATTGCTAGCTTAATATATATATATATATATATATATATATATATATAGTTATAATTGTAAATGTTAAAAAAATATAATAAAGAAAGGTGGGGCCCGGCCACACCCAGAAAGGGGCGGCTGAGCCATTTGCAGCTTAGGCATGGCATAAGCGTAAGTAAAAAAAAGGGGGGAGTACTGTTCACATAAACAATACTCATTTTTCCCCCGCGCCTGAGCGGAGCCGAGAGGATAACTTCCAAGGAAGTTTAAATCTTCTCATATTTACTCCATTTGACTTCAAATTTTTTTAAAAAATTCAAACTGAATCCTCCCTCTATCCAACCGACCAAACCCAGATCGAATCCTAGCATAATGCAGTATCAAAAATACGAATTAATATAGGAGATTTAAAAGTCCTATATAGGTTTCGGGAAAAATAGAATTTTTTGGAAAAACCATCGATTAAACTGCATCCTCAACCCAAAGCTTCGACTCCAGGACTTCCCCCACACCCCCGCGCTCGACGTCGGCCACCTGCTCGCCGTCATCGCCGACCGAATCGCCGACCAACCGCTCGGAGTCGACAGTAAAACAAAGAATACTCTGTTTTCGAAGAACCCAGGTACCCGATTTCAAATCCAAATATTTTTGATTCTGTTCAACAAAAATTTGATCTATCGAATGCTGTGCGTAAACAACATATCCATCTCTAAACCCTAGCAATTAGAAAAATTTCTAATGCTTAGAAAATCCCAGAAAAGTTTCGGGAAAGTAGAGGAAAATTTCTCGAAAACGAACCCGAGAAAACACTCCAACCCCGGACTTTGGAAGGGCGATTTCGACCCAGATATTAAGAATTTGCAGGAAACAATTTTGACAGTCCTAGTTAACATATACGAGATGAAAACCCGTCAGTTAGATTCAATTTTTTATTTAATATACAGGAAGTTACGGATCGATGAACTTCAAAGAAAAACTGTTTTAAAAATACTGAAATTTAGAATTTTGTCCGATAGGGCATACGCTCCGACAAACCGGGCGACGTGGTCGCGCGCTAAACGCATCGAAAGGCGCATATTGACATTGTCGATGTGTAGGAACTGACGGAACTCAGTTTTGTCGTATGTGCGCGACGAAATCAGTCCGTATCCGTCGAGATACCCCCGTATCGCCAATTTGCAAACTTTGCCCTAATATCGTGTACAGTTGTCGATTCGAAACAAAACTTGCGCCAACAGGTCCGAATCAAAATTTTGGTCCTGTGTGCCAAGTTTGGTTCGATTCTGAGAAGGTCGAATTGGAACCCCTTTTTGGCGGGCCCGCGACCCACTCAAACGGACAATTTTCTACACAGCTCATCGGAATCCAAATTGGACATATCGTTGAGTTTCTCTCCTCAAACTGAATCCGTAGACATATAGTTTGACGACTTTAGAGACCATAGACTTTGGCACACATTTCGGTGCAAAGCGGGTCCAACGACGGACATCGTTTTGACCCAAAATTACGATTTTGTCCCTGTTCCAGAATTAGACTTTTGGACAGTCATTTTCTAGGTATATCTTTTACACCGAGTGCATTTTTGATATTTGTTTCAGCGTCCGGAGTTGTTTGGAGATTATGACGTTTCTTGGCTGACATTGTGATTTTTAGGACTTGTCATTTTGCACCATCAGGCAAGATACCTTGCCACCATACTCTGTGATTATTATATTCTTATTTTTAGTTGTTATTTTTAGCATTTCTTATTTCTTGATATTTAAAACTATGCGTCCAAGTCACACTTGGGTGCAAGCGACTCTATCGGTTGTTTTTCTCGCTTTATTTATTTCTCTTGCATTGACTTAGTCTAGGGACCACCCATTGATGTTGAGGTATTGGTATATCTCATATGGCCTTGACACTTGCTTTATCACGTATTGTGAGTCACATGTAGGACACGTATCCGCGTAGTCGACTGGCTATCGATACGTATGGAGCGTGCGACGGATAGGAGTAACTGCCAATAGAATTGCATGCTAGAAGACTTGGCGGTTACTAGAGGTTCATGAGTCATGGATGTGACCCTACTAGGCATTGGATGGGGAGAACAGTTTCCTTAACGTATGGGTCCTTTATGCACTTTCCTATTAATGATACTGCTGGCCTCTAACATTCGAGGAATGTTATGCTTTGAGGTCCCTGGTATCATGATGGGGCCATACCTGAGTTACTGCTACTGAGCCAGATACCCATGCGTTGAAGGTCTGTTCTTAACTGTATTGTCACTGTAGAACTGGTAGGCACCCTATTGCATGCATCCCTTTTCTCTCTATTATATTATCACAGTTTATATGACATGGTGTTTTTTTGTATCTTGCTACGTCCCTCTGAGGACCTGGTTATCTCTCCAGGATTAGACGACTTCCCGCAGGAGTACTGAGCGGCTCTGGATCCATCTTACATCGATGACGAGGCAGTCACTACTGATTTCTAGTCTATTCTATATTTGAGACTTTAGTGGACATTATTTTACGTCTCTTTTCTTTCTATTTTGCGGAGGTTGGACTCCGATCTTGTGTGACTATTTTTCATAGCTGTTTTGAGTGAGCATGTTCACCCGGCTATCTTTTGACACACTTACTTATTTATTTGGACTCTATTATCTTCTGTGTTGAGCTGTGATGAGATTAGATTATATATTTCTGGCCTGTGATTATTTTATTTTACAGCTTATGTGCATATATGAGGATTCGATATATTGGAGTATTCTTCGTATATGTGCAGCTGGCATGTTCACGTACTTGGTCCTACGTATTTTGGGACTGGGACATTACATATTTTTGTGGTGGCCCATGCAGGTCTACGATAATATTGTTGGGTTACATGACTGTGCCCAACAAGCCTGCATATAGGAATAGGAATATATCATCCAGAACTACTACTACCTCCTTGACTTCCAATCTTATTGAAAATTCCTTGATTATTTAATTTACCTCATATCTAATCTTTCCTAATATCAATTTATCTTCCTCGTGCCAACAGTATGCATTTAAGAAGAGGTCGCACTTCTGCCTTGGCCCTCACATCGGGTGAAGAGGCTACTCCGGAGGGACAAAATCCTCCCATAACTCCCATGACACCATACCCGCCAGGACAGTCGCAGCCTATTACGACACCGACGACGGAGTACCCAGAGATCGTAGCACCCCCAGGCAGCCAGGCTGGGCATACCACTACCATGCCACCGAAAGGGAATGCACCACTACCTCCACCACCACCATTCCCTCAGTAGCTTCCCCCACAGTCGGGACCTCAGATGCCTCCACCACCGACTGATGGGAGCCATACTTCTCAGTTCATGTACGCAATGATGCAGGCTCAGTGACAGCAGACTGAACTGATGAGACAGTCGATGATGGCAGCATTGGCTAGACCTCCACCACCACCTCCAGTACCAGCACCAGCACCGGCTTTGCATCCTTATGAAGGCTCTATCAAAAATTTCACGGATATGAACCCCAAGGCCTTTAGAGGAACGAAGAAGCCATTAGAGGTGTCACAGTGGCTTATTAGTACAGAGAAGCTACTGAAGGCATCCCAGTTGCCGGCTCAAGATTGGATGACAGCAGTGGACCTACTGTTATAAGATAATGCTCACCACTGGTGGAAGGCAGAAGAGAGACGACTAGGCACTGGGATCACCTGGAAGCAGCTCTATGATGCATTTCATGAGAGGTTCTTTCCTATCCATGTTCGAGATGGTCTCTACGACCAGTTCCTTCATCTGAAGCAAGAGAATATGATAGTTGATGAGTATGACTCAGAGTTCAATCGCTTGAGTAGATTTGGTGCGAGATTGATTCTGACAGAGTTAGAGAAGGCGATAAGATTTCACCAAGGGCTTGCACCAGAGCTCAAGTGTTATACGACTACCCAGTCTCGAGTCTCCCATTCAGCTGTCCTGGAAGAAGCTCGTCCTCAGAAGATTCTTCGCAAGGAGCAGCAACAGACATCGAGGCGCCATATCGCAGCAGTTACACCAGCCCGAGCTACTCAGAGTGGACCTATTAGGAGGGCCATCGGACAGTTCCAGCAGAGGCACACACCTTATCAGAAGCCCACCTGTAACTTTTGCGGGAAGCAGGAACACATCTTGAAGGACTGTCGAATTTGACTTGGATCATGCATGAGATACGGGTCAGGACAGCACAAGGTGAAAGATTGTCCGGAATAGCAGTCCTTAGTTCATGCCTAGCAATACCCGAGATCGACAGCCCCAGCACTTCTAGCACCTCAGCCAGCGACAGGAGCACCTCGTCCACCATTACTACCCCAGTCAACACAGTTCGAGAGAGCCAGAGCTCAGGGCCCCGGACAAAATTATGGAAAGGTATTATCACTTGCTGTTGAGGATGTAGAGACAGAGGCAGAGGTTATAGCAGGTATGGTTTTAGTTGCATCTTTTCCTGCCATTACATTATTTGATACTAGAGCCACTCATTCGTTCATAGCCACTAGTTTTGCCACTAGACACAACATTCCCATCACACCCTTAGCCAAGAATGTTAGAATCCTCACTGGAGGAGGAGTTGTACCTGTTAGTGGTGTTTGTAGACTTTGTCCTGTAGTGATAAGTGGCAGAGAGATGATGGCACAACTTCTTGTATTCCCTATTCCGACATTTGATGTGGTTCTTGGAATGGACTGGTTGAGCCAGCATTTCGCACTCATAGACTGCCATAGGAGCAGTATTATCTTTAGGCCACCGAATGTGGCAGAGTTTTAGTTCACCAAAGAAGACGGAGAGAGTTGCGATGTACCCGCATCGGGGACTCACATGATGATGCAAGACACCCCTCAACACTCTATCATCACCGAGTTCGAGGATGTATTCCCCGAGGAATTGCCAGGACTGCCACCTGACCGAGACATTGAGTTTTCTATTAAGCATATTCCGGGAGTCGAGCCTATTTCATCTCGAGTATATCGTCTGGCACCCAAGGAGTTGGTTGAGATAAAGACGCAGATTGATGACTTATTGGAGAAGGGCTTTATTCGTGCTAGTGCATCACCGTGGAGAGCACCCGTTCTTTTTATACCCAAGAAAGACGGGACAGTGCGCATGTGCATCGACTACAGAGCATTGAATGCAGTGACGGTGAAGAACAAGTATCCCTTGCCGCGTATAGACGATCTATTTAATCAATTGAGTGGAGAAAAAGTATTCTCCAAGATTGATTTACGATCAGGCTATCACCAATTAAAGGTTCGGAAGGAAGACTTTACAAAGACAGCTTTTCGATCAAGGTATGGACACTACGAGTTCTTGGTCATGCCTTTCGGTTTGACCAATGCTCCCACAGTCTTCATGAATTTAATGAACAAGATCTTTCACCAATACTTGGACAAATTTGTAGTAGTCTTTATAGACGATATCTTGATTTACTCCAAGAGTCAAGAGGAGCATGAGCAGCATCTACAGATAGTTTTGGGAACGTTGAGGAATGAGCGACTTTTTGCGAAGCTTAGCAAGTGTGATTTCTTTCTCAAGGAGGTATCATTTCTTGGTCATATTGTTATGGGTGATGGTATATCAGTGGACCCAGAGAAGATCACAGCAGTCAAATCATGGCCCGCTACCACATCAGCTTCTGAGTTGAGAAGTTTCCTCGGACTTGTGGGTTACTACCGACGGTTCGTAGAAGATTTCTCTCGAATAGCGGGGCCTATGACTCGATTAACTTGTAAGGATCAGAAGTTTGTATGGACATACGAGTGTCAAGCCGTAATTGATGAGTTGAAGAAGCGATTGACCACAACATTGATCTTGACACTACCATCGGGCCCGGGAGGATTTGTGATCTACAGCGACGCATCCGATAAAGGATTAGGATGTGTATTGATACAGCACAGACGGGTAGTAGCATATGCATCGCGACAGTTGAGGGTGCATGAGAAAAATTATCCGACCCACGAGATAAAGCTCGCAGCGGCTATCTTTGCTTTGAAGCTATAGAGACAATACTTGTACGGCGAGAAGGTTAATATCTACACTGATCATAAGAGCCTCAAGTACGTGTTCACACAAAAAGAGTTAAATATGCGACAGCGACGTTGGTTGGAGTTGATGAAGGATTACGATATTGAGCTATATTATCATCCGGGCAAGGCTAATGTCGTGGCAGACGCATTAAGCCGTAAGCCCATGGCACAATTTTTGACTATGCAGAAGGAGTTGATTAGAGACTTACAGCTTGGTATTGAGGTAGTATTGCCTGGAGCAGAAGGCGTATTAGCCAACCTCCAAGTGCAATCACCATTGGTAGAGCGCATCAAGGAAGCATTGCCCAATGATGCTAGATTTCGACGGCTCCAAGAGAGGGCTGAAGCATGAGAGCAAACGGGATTGAGGATCCATCCCGATGGGACATTGCGATGTGGTGATCGCATTTATGTTCCCAATGGAGAGCTACGGCAGGAGCTGATGGCAGAGGCTCACAGTTTGACTTACTCTATTCATCCCGAAGGAACCAAGATGTACCACGACTTACGACAGTATTATTGGTGGCACGGAATAAAGCAAGAGATAGCTCGTTTCATTGCCAAGTGCTTGGTATGTCAACAAGTGAAGACAGAGCACCAGAGGACGGCCGAGTTATTGCAGCCGCTACCCATTCCCGAGTGGAAGTGGGAGCACATTACTATGGATTTCGTCACGGGTTTTCCTCGGAGTCCGAGGGGACGTGACGCTGTATGAGTGATTGTGGATAGACGTACCAAGTCAGCCCATTTCTTACCTTTTAGAGTGGGCCAGTCGACAGAGGTATTGGCAGAGATGTATATGGAGCAGATTGTGTGATTACACGATATGCTTGTTAGTATTATGTTGGACCACGACTCGATATTCACCTCACACTTTTGGAGGAGCATACAAGAGAGTTTGGGCACACTGTTGAAGTTTAGCACGGCATACCATCCGCAGACAGACGACCAGTCAGTACGTACTATTCAGACGCTAGAGGATATGTTGAGAGCGTGCATGCTTGACTTTGGCGATTCATAGGAGGACCATCTTCATCTTGTTGAGTTTTCCTACAACAATAGCTATCAAGCGAGCATTCAGATGGCTCCGTTTGAAGCATTATATGGTAGAAAGTGTCGGTCTCCTGTTTGTTAGAGCGATATAGGAGAGCGACAGCTATTGGGACCCGAGTTGGTCTTGAGCACAGTAGAGACAGTGAAGAAAATTCAGGGCCACCTGTGAGCAGCACAGGATCGTCAGAAGCAGTAGGCAGATAATCGTCGTCGACCCTTGGAGTTCAAAGAGGGTGACCATGTGTTCTTGAAGATATCCCCCACTAGAGGCACGATTCGATTCGGAGGACGTGGCAAGTTGAGTCCAAGGTACATCGGGCCCTTCGATGTCTTGGAACGTGTTGGAGAGGTTGCCTATAGATTGGCCTTGCCACCGTCGCTAGAGGGAGTGCATGACATATTCCATGTATCTCAGCTGAAGAGGTACGTGGCGGACAACAATAATGTGCTTGATCACTCCGAGATCTCAGTTGGACCAAGCTTGTCGTACGAAGAGCAACCGGTAGGCATTCTTGATCGACGAGTGAAGGTGTTGCGGAATCAATCTATTCCATTGGTTCGCGTGGCTTGGAAGCATCACTCGCCAGGGGAGTTTACTTGGGAGCGCAAGGACGACATCCGAAATCGTTACCCACATTTGTTCGACAACCAAGGTATGCCTTGTCCATGTTAGTTCCTTAATAGTTCTTGCTTGCAATGCATTCGACCCCGTACCTTAGTTTAATTTCGAGGACAAAATTTTCTTTATTTGGGTAGGATGTAAACCCCCATAATTTATATTTGATTTTTATAATTTAATTAATTTTTGGTTATGCCTTTTATTAGTTATGGATTTATTCGCTACTAGTTTATTAGTATAATTAATGTATGTGTGTATATATATTATTATATGTGTGCATGTTCGTATTCTAATAAATAAGGAATATAATAGAATCTAGGATTTTTAGGAATTTATTTGTAAATTTTTGAGAATTTATTGCTAGCTTAAAATATATATATATATACTTATATTATATATATATATATATATATATATATATATATATATATATATATATATATATATATATATATATATATATATATATATATATATTTATTTATAAGTATATATATAAGTATATATATATATATATACTTATATATATACTTATATATACTTATATTATATATATATATATATATATATATATATATATATATATATATAATATATATATATAGTTATAAATAGTTATAATTGTAAATGTTAAAAAAAATAAAGAACGGTGGGGCTCGGTCACACCCAAAAAGGGGCGGCTGAGCCATTTGCAGCTTAGGCATGGCATAAGCGTAAGTAAAAAAAAGGGGGGGGGAGTACTGTTCACATGAACAGTACTCATTTTTTCCCCGCGCCTGAGCGGAGCCGAGAGGATAACTTCCAAGGAAGTTTAAATCTTCTCATATTTACTCCATTTGACTTCAAATTTTTTTAAAAAAAATTCAAACTGAATCCTCCCTCTATCCAACCGACCAAACCCAGATCGAATCCTAGCATAATGCAGCATCAAAAATCCGAATTAAAATAGGAGATTTAAAAGCCCTATATAGGTTTCAGGAAAAATAGAATTTCTTGGAAAAATCATCGATTAAACTGCATCCTCAACCCGAAGCTTCGACTCCAGGACTTCCCCTACACCTCCGCGCTCGATGTCGGCCACCTGCTCGCTGTCGTCGATGACCGGATCGTCGGCCAACCGCTCGGAGTCGACAGTAAAATAGAGAATACTCTATTTTCGAAGAACCTAGGTACCCGATTCCAAATCCAAATATTTTTGATTCTGTTCAACGAAAATTCGATCTATCGAATGCTGTGCGTAGACAACATATCCATCTCTAAACCCTAGCAAATCCCAGAAAAGTTTCGAGAAAGTAGAGGAAAATTTCTCGAAAACGAACCCGAGAAAATACTCCAATCCCAGATTTTGGAAGGGCGATTTCGACCCAGATATTAAGAATTTGCAGGAAACAATTTAGACAGTCCTAGTTAACATATACGAGATGAAAACCCATCTGTTAGATTCAATTTTTTATTTAATATACAGGAAGTTACGGATCGATGAACATCAGAGAAAAACTGTTTTAAAAATACTAAAATTTAGAATTTTGTCCGATACCGCGTGCGCCTCGACAAACCGGGCGACGTGGTCGTGCACTATATGCATCGAAAGATGCGTATGGACGTTGCCGATGTGTGAGAACTGATGGAACTCATTTTTGTCGTATGTGCGCGACGAAATCAGTCCGTATCCGTCGAGATACCCCCGTATTGCCAATTTACAAACTTTACCCTAACTTCGTGTACAGTCGTCGATTCAAAACGAAACTTATGCCAACAGGTCCGAATCGAAATTTTGGTACTGTGTACCAAGTTTGGTTCGATTCTGAGAAGGTCGAATCGGAACCCCTTTTTGGCGGGCCCGCGACCCACTCAAACGGGCAATTTTGTACGCGGCTCATCGAAATCCAAAACTGGACATAGCGTTGAGTTTTCCTCCTCAAACTGAATCCGTAGATATGTAGTTTGATGACTTTAGAGACCATAGACTTTGGCACGCAATTTGGTGCAAAGCGGGTCCAACGACGGACATCGTTTTGACCCAAAATTACGATTTTGCCCCTGTTCCAGAATTAGACTTTTGGACAGGCATTTTCTTGGTATATCTTTTACACCGAGTGCATTATTGATGTTTGTTTCAGCGTCCGGAGTTGTTTGAAGATTGTGACATTTCTTGGATGATGTTGTGATTTTCGGGACTTGCCACTTTGTACCATCAGGCAAGATACCTTGCCACCCTACTCTGTGATTATTATATTCTTATTTTCAGTTATTATTTTCAGTATTTC
Organism: Iris pallida; assembly: GCA_029216955.1. Taxonomy (NCBI): domain Eukaryota; kingdom Viridiplantae; phylum Streptophyta; class Magnoliopsida; order Asparagales; family Iridaceae; genus Iris; species Iris pallida. The sequence goes on along the minus strand of JANAVB010009399.1, from coordinate 6,774,391 downwards.
TTATTTCTTGATATTTAAAACTGTGCGTCCAAGTCACACTTGGGTGACTCTATCGGTCATTTTTTCGCTTTATTTATTTCTCTTGCATTGACTTAGTCTAGTGGCCACCCATTGATGTTGAGGTATTGGTATATCTTATACGGCCTTGACACTTGCTTTACCACGTGTTGTGAGTCATATGTAGGTCACGTATCCGCGTAGTCGGCTGGCCACCGATACGTATGGAGCGTGCGACGGATAGGAGTAACTGCCAATAGATTTGTATGCTAGAAGACTTGGCGGTTACTAGAGGTTCATGAGTCATGGATGTGACCCTACTAGGCATTGGGTGGGGAGAACAGTTTCCTTAACGTATGGGTCCTTTATGCACTTTTCTATTACTGGTACTACTGGCCTCTGACATTCGAGGAATGTTATGCTTTGAGGTCCCTGGTATCCTGATGGGGCCATACCTGAGTTACTGCTACTGAGCCAGATACCCATGCGTTGAAGGTCTATTCTTAACTGCATTGTCACTGTAGAACTGGTAGGCACCCTATTGTATGCATCCCTTTTCTCTCTATTATATTATCACAGTTTATATGGCATAGTGTTTTCTTGTATCTTGCTACGTCCCTCTGAGGACCTGGTTATCTCTCCAGGATTAAACGACTTCCCACAGGAGTACGGAGCGGCTCTGGATCCATCTTACATCGATGACGAGGCAGTCACTACTGATTTCTAGTCTATTCTATATTTGAGACTTTAGTGGACATTATTTTACGTCTCTTTTCTTTCTATTTTGCGGAGGTTGGACTCCGATCTTGTGAGACTATTTTTCATAGCTGTTTGGAGTGAGCATGTTCGCTCGGCTATCTTTTGACACACTTACTTATTTATTTGGACTCTATTATCTTCTGCGTTAAGCTGTGATGAGATTAGATTATATATTTTTAGCCTGTGATTATTTTATTTTACAGCTTATGTACATATATGAGAATTCCATATATTGGAGTATTCTTCGTATATGTGCAGCTGGCATGTTCAAGTACTTGGTCCTACGTATTTTGGGACTGGGGCGTTACATTACGCAATAGTCAAACTAGGTCAAACTCAAAACTCTACGCAAGTCTTAAATTCAGACTTTACGCGAGGAATGAGATGTCCATGTTGCATTAAATGCACGAAGATACTATTCTGACAGATTGATTTTCTGACAAATGATTGCACAGAAGCCGAGAAGTTTGTTATTTAGCGTGCCAATGAGCTGTTTTACGCTTGAGGAACAGCTTCCTCTTTACACATAAGAGTTATTTGAGCTTTTACGCTCAAGACTATCTCAGCTACTCTTTTTGCGCGCGTAGAGTTTATTTGAGCCTTTACGTTCAAGGCTATTTTTAGCCACTTTACGCAGGAAGCTTACTTTGAGCTATTTTATGCTCGGACATGTTTTACGCACAGTTTGTCCTGATTATGTGGGAACATGGTTTTCTGACGTGGCCTTCATGCCACACTTCTCGAAGTACGTGTGTACGTGCTCTCCTTATTTTATTGGATTATGGGACATGTGTCAACGTGCGTAGAGGCTAATTTCTATACATGGGTGACAGTTATCTTAATAGCCTGCGTAGAGACCCAATATTAATACTTTTTACGCACAGAAGACAAGTCTATATAAAAACTTCTTTTTTAAGAAAGAGGTACAAGATTTTGGAGCAGATACTTTCAGAGCAAAGTGATTTTCCAGAGTATTTCTTTTCAACTTTTTCTCAAGAACAGAGTGAAGCAAAGCAGAAAAGCATTCGACTGTGCCATCAGTGCCAATTGTGTCCATACCTTTATGGTGACTTAGTTCTTCCAGTTGTTCATCTCGAAGCCTTTTTCTTTATCATCGTGTGGTCCAAGGAACAAAGTGATCGCTCTCAGATCAGACTTCCATAGCAATACTTCCCAAAATTTACTTGTACTTTTGTATATTTTTTTTCGTTTTCTTTCAAAAGCCTTAAGGTCATTTTGTTAAGTGAAACAGTGATGACCTCCAGTTCGTCAGCTATATGTTTCCGGGATTCATCATATAGACAAGCCTCCGAAGAATAATAAGATTCAACCCCTTTGAAGGGATCGATATCGGCGAATTCAATTTTCACGGAACCGTGTGTTGACACAAAGTCACAGTCAACCAAATATTGACTACATTGACTAAATAATATCTGTATAAATTCAATACGACACACGATGTCTGCTTTCAGTTCAGGACAAACGACAGCTCAGTTTCTGACTCTCAGTATATTTTCGAGTCTGTACTTTTACATTTTATTGAGTCTAGAAGTATGTACTCTGAGTTATGCTGAGCTCTTGAAACTTAGTCTACAAGCCTACCCAAAATCCCAAGCTCCACCAAAACAAAATTGCCCACAAGTCCCACTTAGAATCACTCTGTGCTCTGGAGACAGAGTTCGGGCCGAACTCTGCCTCCACACAGAGTTCAGGCCGAACTCTATCCCCTAGAAATCAGGAACCCTAATTTTAGGGTTAGCTGGTTGCTAGCTGTCCAACGGCCAAATTTTTGAATTCTCCTACCCGAATTCTGGCCGAATTCTGCCTCAAAAATCAGTATAAATAGGGCATGAATTCTCTCATTTTGAATCACTCAATCTTCTCTTCTCTTCTCTCCTACAAGCTCTATAAGCCATACCCTTCCCATCTACTAGCCACAAGCCTCCTAAGTCTCGAGTGCTCAGCATCTCTCAGTTAGGATTCTTGTGCAAGAGTGAAGAAATCGCTTGGACAATTTCAAGCAATCGCCACTGCGATTCTCTGTAAGAAGTTGACGTGCTCTTCTGAAGTAAAGGCACGGGTTGTAAGCTACTATTTCACAAATAGTGGATTTAATCCTGAGCTAGAGTTCTCAGGCCTGGACTAGTCCTCCACGAGGGAAACCAGGTTAAAATTGCTGTGTTTGCGTATGCTCTCTTGTCTTTCATTTACATTCCGCATTTTACTCTGATTATTCATTGTTCGTGAAAGAGTAATTTTTTAATTGGTCATTATATATATATATACTCTATTCACCCCCCCTCTAGAGTTGCTAAACTGTTCTTCAATTGGTATCAGAGCTCTGTTCTCTTTATAAGGACTAACATCCTAAGAGCTGATCCATGGCAACCACACAATCCTTGATCTCCAATCATGGTGAAGGTCAGTCCACTCATAGGCCTCCCCTATTTGATGGGACTAACTACACATATTGGAAAACAAGGATGAGTTTTTATCTGAAGTCTCTAGACTTTGACCTGTGGACTGTCGTAACTGACGGTTACAAAAAGCCCGCCAGAATAGTTGTCGATGGTGACCTCACTGAGAAACCATACGACAAATATTCTGTCGAGGAGAAGAAACAGGCAAGTCTAGATGCTAGGGCTATTAATGCTTTATTCTGTGCTATAGACAGGAACGAGTTTAACAGGGTCTCTACATGCACCACTGCTCATGAAGTATGGAGACTTCTGGAAGTGACGCATGAAGGAACCACTCAAGTCAAGGAATCAAAGATAAGATGTCTCACTCAAGAGTACGAAGCCTTCAAGATGAAGCCAAATGAGACGATCACTCAAATGTTTACAAGATTCCTTGACATCATCAACCCGTTATCCTCGCTTGGTAAGCAGTACTCAAACCATGAGAAGATCCGCAAGCTACTCAGAGGGCTACCAAAGATTTGGAACCCTAAGGTGACAGCCATCATAGAAGGAAATGATCTCACAAGTATCTCTATGGAGACGTTGATGGGCAAGCTCATGACTCACGAGCTTGACCTCAAGGACTTCGAAGAGCCTGCTCCGAAGACCAGGGAGATCGCACTCAAAGTTCATCGACGAAAGGTTGATCACGATGAGACTGAAGACGATATCTCAGATGATGAAGACCAAGCTCTCATGGTACGTAACTTCAAGAAATTCCTTCGCTTCAATCAAAGAAAGAAGGAACCACAAGAAGACGATGAAGAAGAGCCAACCTGCTATGGTTGCAAAAAGACTGGACACGTCAGAAGAGACTGTCCGCTCTTAAAGAAAAGCAACCGGTATGAAAAGCCCTACAAGAAGAACTCATCAAAAAGGTATACCAACACAAGCATTTGGCATGAAAGCGAAGCAAGTGACTCCGAGGAAGAAAAGAACTCTCCTCAAGACAAAGCAAATGTGTGCCTCATGGCAAATTCCACCAAGGTATCAAACGAAACTTTAGATGACTTCTCTTTTGATGAACTTGGCGATGCTTTCACCGATTTACTTGATGATCACAAAAAGGTTATCGGTAAATACAAGCATGCCAAGGACAAAATCAAAAGTCTAGAAGATGAGATACAAAGAATTTCTTTACTTCTTGATAATGTTAGAAACACATCACCCACAAATGACACTGATGAAGTATCCAAGCTTAAATTAAGCTTACATGATGCTGAAGCACGCATTGAGCAACAAACTCAAGAAATCACTACTCTCAACACGTTGCTTGCTGAAGAAAAGAGTAGACACAAGATTTCCATGACTAAGATTTATGGCTTAAATATCAAGATTGATGAACTGCAAGCTATGTCTAAAAGATTAGAAACCAAATTGGGTAAACAGGTTGTTCAACCTCAAACCCAATCACATGGGCACAACACCACTCATACTAGTCAACCACGTCATTCTCATGCAGCACATAACCATGCATTTATATACACAAACTTTCACAAACCACGTGCACGTAAAAATATTCCTCATACTCATTATACTGCACAAAGACACAACCAATATCACTCTACACATAGACAAAGTCATCATACCATACCACATCAACATGCCATACCACGTAGACAAAATCATCATGTTATGCCACATAAGCAAAATCATCATATCATGCCACAGCATCACACTATGCCATATAGACAATCTCAGCATGCCACTCCTCATAGTCAATATCATCATGCTATGCCACACAGACATCATCATCATGCCACTCACTCTATGCATAGTCCTCATTACCATGCTAACTCTCCATATCATCCTCATCCTGTTGCTTATAGATATCATTCTCATGCTCCCAGTATAAATAAAAATGCTATCTGTACTTACTGTGGAATACATGGACACATCTCACCACAGTGTAGAGTTAGAAGATTGGTAGACAAGAAAATATATGCTTGGTTTCCAAAAACTAACTTTTTAGGACCCTCAAGAAAATGGGTACCAAAGGTCACATCTACTCTTGATGTAGGTGGACCTTCCCTCCTCAACTGAGAGTAAGTGGATTCTCGATAGTGGATGCTCGCGACATATGACGGGAGACGCAAATCTTTTTGCATCACTATCGATGAAAAGAGAAGGATACGTATCCTTCGGTAACAATCTCAAAGGGCACATAATAGGTAACGGTATCATTGGTCATCCTCCTTCTCCTGTTATAAAGGATGTCTGCCTAGTGACCGAGTTAAAGCATAACCTGCTCAGCATTAGCCATCTTGCTGATCATGGATATGATATTAACTTTGGACAAAACTGTTGCTATATCTATGATAGGTCAACAGGAGACATTGCTTTTGAAGGGAAAAGAGAGGACAATATCTATATTTTCTATCTCTCTATAAATACTAACCATGCAGGTAGATGTTTATATGCCCACAAAGACGAACGACTACTTTGGCACCAGCGTCTCGGTCATGCCAACATGGATGCTATATCCAGGCTTTCTACCAAGAAGCTAGTGAGAGGATTGCCTGACATCACATTCAAAAAGGTCACGGTATGTGCCGAATGTGAACTAAACAAGGCAACTAAATCCTCATTTCATTCCATCAACTCTGTAAGTACTACTAGACCCTTGCAATTACTTCATATGGATTTATTTGGTCCTAGTAGAATAGCTAGCCTTGGTGGCAAACTTTATGCTTTTGTTATTGTTGATGATTTTTCGAGATTTACTTGGGTTTTCTTTCTCGCTAATAAGAGCGACGCTATCTCTGTTTTCAAAGTTTTTGTAAATAAAGTTCAAAACGAAAAAGGCTACATGATTACTCGAATCCGAAGTGATCATGGAGGCGAATTCGTAAATTCAGATTTTGAAAGTTTTTGTAATGCAAATGGTTTTGATCATGAATTTTCTTGTCCTAGAACTCCTCAACAAAATAGTATTGTGGAGCGGAAGAATAGGACTCTTGGCGATATGGCTAGAGTCATGTTGAATAAATTTTCTCTTCCGAAATATTTTTGGGCAGAGGTTGTAAGTACAGCATGCCACATTCTGAATAGGGTGCTTATTCGTCCCATTTCGAAGAAAACACCCTATGAGCTTTGGTTTGGGAGAACCCCAAATGTTTCTTATTTTAGAGTTTTTGGCTGCAGATGTTTTATCCTTAACACCAAAGACAACTTAGGCAAATTTGATGCCAAAGCTGACGATGGTATCTTTCTTGGTAATGCTGCCAAGAGTAAGGGATATAGAGTTTTCAATAAACGCTCACTTATTGTGGAAGAGTCAACAAATGTGACTTTTGATGAAGACAACAGTACAGCAAATACTCTTAATGATGACATTGAGCCATCAACTTCTACTCCAATGAATACTTCAACCGAAACTAATTCTCTGGAGGGTTTGCCTAAGAAATTCTCTTTCAAACCTTCTCATCCAGAAAATTTAGTCATAGGTGAAGTTTCACGTGGAGTTACTACTAGATCATCATTAAGAGACTCTGTTGCTAGCACTGCCTTCATTTCACAAGTAGAGCCTAAAAACATTTCTGAAGCTTTTACTGATGAATTTTGGATCTCTGCTATGCAAGAATAACTCAACCAATTTGAGAGAAGCCAAGTATGGGAACTAGTTCCTAAACCGGCTAATCACTCAATAATTGGTACCAAATGGGTGTTTAGAAACAAAGTAAGTGAAGATGGTTCAGTCACACGTAACAAAGCTCGTCTAGTAGCTCAAGGATACAACCAAGAGGAAGGTATCGACTACGATGAGACATATGCTCCTGTTGCTAGACTAGAATCCATTCGGATGCTTTGTGCTTTTGCCAATCATCAGAACTTTAAATTATTTCAAATGGATGTTAAAAGTGCTTTCTTGAATAGCTTTATTAAGGAGGAAGTTTATGTCAAACAACCCCCTGGCTTTGAAAATCACAAATTTCCCGACCACGTGTTCAAGCTAAAGAAAGCGCTTTATGGCCTTAAACAAGCCCCCAGAGCTTGGTATGAAAGGCTAAGCAGCTTCTTGCTTGAGAAAGGTTTTTCTAAAGGGAAAATTGACACTACACTATTTATCAAATCTTTCAAAGACACCATTCTATTAATTCAGATTTATGTTGATGATATTATTTTTGGGTCTACTGATGAAACTCTTTGTCAAGAATTTGCCAAGTGTATGCAGACGGAATTTGAGATGAGCATGATGGGAGAGCTCAACTACTTTCTTGGTCTGCAAGTAAAACAACTGGCTAATGGAACTTTCATCTGCCAATCAAAGTACACCAAGGACATGCTGAAAAAGTTCGATCTTGACAACATCAAACCAATCAGCACGCCAATGGCCACTTCAACCAAACTCGAACCAGATGAGAGCGGCAAACCTGTTGATCAACGTAAGTATCGAGGTATGATAGGCAGCTTACTTTATTTAACTGCTAGTCGTCCCGATATCATGTTCAGTGTTTGCCTATGTGCTAGATATCAAGCTAATCCTAAGGAATCACACATGACCGCAGTTAAGCGTATCTTTAGATACCTTAAGGGTACGGTTACAGTAGGCCTATGGTATCCCAAGTCAACATCATTTGATCTTATTGGTTACTCTGATGCTGACTTCGCTGGATGCAAGGTCGACCGTAAAAGTACGAGTGGCACGTGTCATTTATTAGGAAAAGCTTTAGTCTCCTGGTTTAGCAAGAAACAGAACTCTGTTGCACTATCCACAACAGAAGCTGAATACATAGCAGCTGGGCGTTGTTGTGCACAAATTCTGTGGATGAAGCAAACCCTGGAAGACTATAAGTTATCTTTCATGCATATTCCTATATTCTGTGACAATACTAGTGCCATCAATTTGACTAAGAACCCTGTATGCCACTCACGCACTAAACACATTGAGATCAGACACCACTTTTTGCGTGATCATCAGCAAAATGGCACGATTAACTTAGAATTTATTGACACTGATCATCAGCTGGCAGATTTCTTTACTAAGCCACTATCCGAAGAGCGTTTCAATTTTCTTTGTCGTGAACTTGGAATCTTAGATGAAGCAGTCATAAATTGAAACTCACCTGCATAAATATCGAGTATATTGTGATTCTTTTACGAAGAATTTGGTATGGGTACAAGCCGAAAGGGTCCTTCTGACAACAAGGCGTAAAAGCCTAAGCGACACGGTGCACTAGTCCTCAGGACTACCGCTAGCTGGGATCCGGCCCCTGCAGCTAACCCATGGCAAATTTGGACTATTGAACCACAATATATATCTTTATTTATTATATGGCTCATTTCGATTTAATATTGCCTAATTGATATTTTCTAAAAAGTTCATTCTGTTTTCTGTGTACCTCTCCTTCTCTATCTATTCTATTCTCTTTGGTGTCCTCAACTTTCTTTTGTTTAACTCTTAAATCTTTGTTATCATTTCTTGTTATTCTTTAACTTTTGTTTTCATTTTAGCCTTTGTTCTGTTCTGGACCAATGATCCAGAACTCGGGCCGAACTCTGCTCCTATCCGAGTTCGGGCCGAGTTCGGTCCCTTGGTTCCAGGGTCGGGATCTGGCTCTGCCGTTGGATCTATTCTAATCCAATGGTCAATATTTCACCCGACCAAAGACAAAACCCTACTTTATGTCGGGATTCTTTCTCTCTCCGTCACTATTACCACCTTTTCTCACCTATACACACTCTTTCCTTGAAACCCTAACCCTAGTTTTTGATCTAGAGTGCCTCATTGCTTCTCAAATCAAGAAAAAGGTGTCTCCTCTCCATTCTCCTCCATTGTTCTTTACCTGTTTGAGGTACCATCTTTTTAAAAATCTTTTAATGGCTCCTTGCTTGTTCAATCGTGGGAAGAGGATTCGAGTTGAGAGTATTTCCTCTTCGGATTCTCCTCCATCAATTGAACAAATCATTGAACAACTTCAACCACCTCATCCTTTGTTCAATCCACCTCGTCCTCAACATCCTTCCACTTATGACAATAGACTTTTTGTCTCACTTGATGCATCAAACAACTGGTTTAGTGACTTTCGGAATCGTCAGGTATTCACAGGACATCCTATCAATTTTTCCATATTCTCTCAATATGATTCTTTATTCCATGACCTCTATATTGATGAACTAGTCACTACATCTTCTGCTATTTATCGTCATGCCGTTCAAATGTTCTACTGCAACTTAACCTTTGATGACCTTCGTATTTATTCACGAGTTGCTGGTATCAATATCTCGTTTGATGACTTTGAACTAGCCGAATATCTTGATCTTCTTGAGCCAAGTTCTTGGGAAAGGCTTGTTGATGCTCGCTCGTTCCGTTTTCCCAACGGACTTTCACTTGAAAGCTTCAAGGACGATTTGTGCACTCCATACACACGTCCTCGAAAGCTCATGACGAAATATCTCAACCCATATTTTTCTGATCTTCATTGGATCATCTCTAATACCATTCTACCCAAGATCGGTTCCCCTGATGAAATCACTTATCTTGACATTTCTGCTCTTTATCATCTTCACTTTGGAATTCATTTCAATCTTCCACGTACTATGATGGACTGGATGATTCGCTGTAGGAGGAAACCACGAGCTTTGGTTTATCCTCTGTATCTTCCTATGATCTTTCGTGCTTTTCGTATACCACTTGATGCTTGTCCGTTCCTGCCGGCACCTACCTTTCTATCTAAGGTACGACGCCTTCAGCCTGTTGCTACTAATGAGTTGTCTGCTGATGAGGAGCCTGACGCCCCTCCTTTTGGTCAGGATGCACCTCCTCCTCCTGCCACCCTGGAGTCTATACAGACTATGCTTCGCGATCGCTTTGCTGTTGAGGATGATCGTTGGACACAACAGGATTACCGTACCACTCTGTAGATTAGTGCCCTTGGGAACTCTCTGCATGATATGCGGTATTCACTCGCTCGTCATCCTGATCTGCATGTGCCTATTGAGCGGGATCCAGATCGAGCGGGTCATCGAATAGACGATCCGTGGGTCATGAGGTATATGGATCCGGATGATGCTTTCGTGGACCCTCGTCGCTCTTTCCCTGGTCCTTCAGATGTTCCAGGACCTTCTGGTGCTCCGTGATGGAGACTGGCTTGTTATGCTGCTGCCACTGCTGATGGTCTTAGTTGCTTTATGTTTTTAGTTATTTAGTTATGGATTTATGTACTGGATTTTTATCTTAGAACCCTGATGATGTGTTTGACATTCTGGTTGGTGGATATCATTTTATGCTATTTCTCGTAGTTTCTTTTATGCCAATGCACTCTCTTGTCTAGTATTATACTATTTTTTCTCTTGGTGTGGTTGCATTACTATTCATTGCTTATTTATATTGCTAACTGCCAAAAGGGGGAGAAACATATGTATATGTTTGTGCTGGCTTGTTTTGGTAAACTATTACAGGTTCTATGCAGGTTCTATGCATTCATCTGTGTATATCTGTGCTCGTTCTGGGAATATGTTATCTATCAGGTTACAGGGTATATGCACTGTTTACGGGGGAGAGCTACTACTTCTAGCTCGGAACCGTTTACTGATTACGGGGGAGCTATCCGATTCTAGCTCTGCATCAGTTATGGGGGAGCTATGGTGTAATCAACTGTGTCAAGGTATGAATATTGAAATATACATATATTATTTTGTCAATTATCAATATGGGGGAGATTGTTGACACAAAGTCACAGTCAACCAAATATTGACTACATTGACTAAATAATATCTGTATAAATTCAATACGACACACGACGTCTGCTTTCAGTTCAGGACAAACGACAGCTCAGTTTCCGACTCTCAGTATATTTTCGAGTCTGTACTTTTACATTTCATTGAGTCTAGAAGTATGTACTCTGAGTTATGCTGAGCTCTTGAAACTTAGTCTACAAGCCTACCCAAAATCCCAAGCTCCACCAAAACAAAATTGCCCATAAGTCCCACTTAGAATCACTCTGTGCTCTGGAGACAGAGTTCGGGCCGAACTCTCCCGAACTCTGTCCCCTAGAAATCAGGAACCCTAATTTTAGGGTTAGCTGGTTGCTAGCTGTCCAACGGCCAAATTTTTAAATTCTCCTACCCGAATTCTGGCCGAATTCTGCCTCAAAAATCAGTATAAATAGGGCATGAATTCTCTCATTTTGAATCACTCAATCTTCTCTTCTCTTCTCTCCTACAAGCTCTATAAGCCATACCCTTCCCATCTACTAGCCACAAGCCTCCTAAGTCTCGAGTGCTCAGCATCTCTCAGTTAGGATTCTTGTGCAAGAGTGAAGAAATCGTTTGGACAATTCCAAGCAATCGCCACTGCGATTCTCTGTAAGAAGTTGACGTGCTCTTCTGAAGTAAAGGCACGGGTTGTAAGCTACTATTTCACAAATAGTGGATTTAATCCTGAGCTAGAGTTCTCAGGCCTGGACTAGTCCTCCACGAGGGAAACCAGGTTAAAATTGCTGTGTTTGCGTATGCTCTCTTGTCTTTCATTTACATTCCGCATTTTACTCTGATTATTCATTGTTCGTGAAAGAGTAATTTTTTAATTGGTCATTATATATATATATATACTCTATTCACCCCCCCTCTAGAGTTGCCAAACTGTTCTTCACCGTGCTTACTGACATACTTGAAACACTGGTGAAGGGTGGATGGCACGATCATATAGTCATGTATCTACGGACGTCCCAGGAGGATGTTATAGGAGGTGTCTGCATCTATGACGTAGCAGGTAACTTCCGTCTTCAGGTCACCAATCTGGAACTTCAAACGGATCTTCCCTAGCGGATAGCTTCTTCCCGAGTTAAAACCGCTGATGGCAGTGTTGGTTGCTGCTAGCCGATGTATAGGGATGCCAAGAAGTTGGAGAAAGCTTTTCGGGATGATGCTTATTGACGAGCCAGGGTCGATATGCATCTGATCCACCTTGATGTCGCCTATGTATCCAGTGTAGTACAAGGGACGATCATGCAAATTGGACTTGATCAACATGTCCTGAGGAGTAAATATGATGTTAGGCATTGCATCTGTTCGATCGCCGCCCTATAGATCTGCTGGCGGGTCTTCCCCTGGAGGCTTGACCTGAGCTAAGTAAGCATCAAAATTCTGGAGTGCTTTGCTTAATGCGACATGAAGATCCTTGGAGAGCCTTAGGAGCTCGTATAGCGACAACTTTGCTGGCATATTAGCCAATTGTGCTAATATGTCGAAGTTGTAAGGTCTCTCCAGTCCCTGCAGTGCATCATTGCGGAGTGGCCTATCGAAGCGGGTTTTCTTTGTCTTGGACTTATCCGCCAGTGGAGGCAAAGATGGCCTTGGAATATCAGAGGGAGGCAACATTGCCGGCTGAGGATATTCGGCTGGACTATCCCGTACGGGCTAGACTTGTGCTCCAGACCGGGTAACAACATCTGCAGCTTCTTCAGCTTCGACTGAAATTATGTTGCAGGCTCTAGACTTCCTCCCTTCTTCTTGTTGGTAGGGGATGACACCCCCTGGGTAATTTTGGGCACCAAGTCTGGATGCACCCACATGATCTCTCCTCGCGATGTGGTGAGAGGTACCATTCCAGATGTTTAGCTCCAGACGGGTGGAAGATTAGTAACCTCCATCATTTCCCGAAGGACAGGTATGACTCCGTCTGGAGTGCTTGTCGGAGGGAAGTCACCGAAATGAATAGATATCATGTTCACCGCCATGGTAACCTCTTCAAAGTCTATCGACAGAGCTTTTGAATCGATAAGACTCTGAATGTACCGCTTCAATTAGAAGCAATCATGAGTAGCATGATGGACATAGTGGTAGAAGTGATAATACTTTGGGTCTTCCATCTCTGCTGCTCGGGGATCGCGCCTTGGTGGAGGGAGCTGGATCCTACCCCCTTGCAAGAGCATATAGAAGATAGGTTTGACATGACTATCTTCAAATGAGTAATTGATTTTGGGCCACGGACCTTCCACCTATTTTTATTCGGGCTTCTGAGTCGCATCAGTGACCATGGCCTGTTTGCCCTTGTTGTCCCGGTTAGTGGTGGCACCACTGTTGCTGTTACTTGAGGTGGACCCAGGACGTCTGCCCTTATCTTCTTCCAACTGGGATATGTAATCCCAACTGCCGAGCCTTCTTCAATTTTGCCTCTGCATTGGTGGCACTTATGATGAAGGTTGTCCAATCCCTGAACTGATCGTCGCCCATCCAGAGGCTAATTGCGGAGCGCAACTTCTTCTAGCAGATTTCAATCAAGGAGCTCTCGGGATTGCCCTGGGGCAATCTCATTACGGTTTGGCAGAACCGTTCGATGTAGTTCCTCGTTAGCTCCCTCTCTTCCTGAACGACATCCATGAGAGATGAGATCGTTACATCATGCCCCACTTCGTAGAATCTTTCCAGGAACATGTGCTTGAAGCCGTCAAAAGAGTGAATGCAGTTGTCGGGAAGGTTATGGTACCAGTCGAACGCCATCCCCTCTAATGCTTCGATAAATAGTCGCGTTAGGATGGCATCACTATGCGGCAAGTGGTCAGTTATGACTTCAAAGTAAGTCATATACCAACTAGCAGAGGTCTTTCCATCATAAGAACCGATATGGAACGGCTTGTACCGCTGTAGAAAAGGCACATCTCTCCATGCAACGGGATATGGCTGCCGTATTCTGAGATCCCGAGAGGAGTCTCGGGCATTGAACATTGCCCGAAGCTCCTGGACTTCCCTCCTTGCCTCCTTGGATTCATCTGTAGCTGAAGGAATAGATGCTGCTAAAGGATCATCACCCAAAGGAGGGGCGGTCGTGTTGGAGTCTGCATTGACTGCGGGTCCCAAGCTTGTTTGCCCGGGCGTCCTTGCTGGTTGAGCTGGTAAGGCGGCTTTAATCTCGTCCACGGATTTGACCAGGGACAGGAGCTTGGCTTCCAGCACTTCTAGCTATTGTCGGTCAGAAGGTGCTTCATGATCATCGTTAGCCATAAAGACTGTCCGGACGTGGGTAGAGGAAGAAGGGATTGTGGCAGAGGTACTCTCGGTGCCGTACCCTTGTATAGAGAAATCGTCAGGGAATGTCGGAATGTCATCTTCGTCTGACTCGGAAGGGGTGCTACCCCCAGTACAGGAAGCCGCATCGTCTTGGTGAGGGTGGTGGCCCTCAGGGAAATTCGATTCTGTTGCAGAGTTCTAGGGGATCTCTACCCCCTATGTGTGCTCTTGGTACACCGGGTTGTCGCATACATTGAGGAGGATGCTACCCCCAGCTTTATCTACTCTCAAGGAGGCCGAAGGTACACCCCCAGGTGCTGGAAGCTTCTTTTTGGATCGATTGCCTAAATAGACACCCTCTGTGGTTGAAGGGAACCCCCCAGATGAGGGTCTCTTTGCAATACTGGCCGAGATGGCCGGGCTGGAAGAGCCTGCCTTCTTTTCTCCCTTGCTAGAAGGAACTTTTTGAGTTGACTTACAAGAGGCAAAAGGAAACTCCTCGTCCCTTGGATTTTGTACAGGTGCTGGCAGCTGCAGTCTTTAGAAAACTAACTGCCGATCTTCAGGTGCTACTGATTTGTCGCAGCAGCAGTTGATGATGACTAGGGCACAACGATTCCCCGAGAGGGACTCATTGAATGCTGACGCTGCCGTCTTGCGTTTGTGAGTAATCACGTCACCTAAGTTGTTAGGAAGGCTCTCTACCTTTGCACCAAACTTGTGAACTCGGAAATCCCGAGTGCATGGGTGCTTAGGCATCATGTTTGCTCCCTGATCCATGGCTAGTAAAAGCACTTGATCTGGATCTTCAGAGGGAGACTTTAAAAACCTGCCCTGTCCGTTAGCCCTGGGGGACTGGACGCGGGTGGTTCTGTACAACTTTCTGTCAGGAGCCCGTGTAACAGTCAACGAGGCCCGCTGACAGTCAGCAACTTGGACAGTTGACTGGACTGGTTGGGCCCGCACTGCTATAGTCTTTTTTGACTTAGCACCTAAAGGTGCATAGTAAAAAGAGTCCAGATTGATACATCCCGCATCTTTAGTGAGCCGCATGGTGCCAGGCCCGCATGAGAGGTGGTCAAACACAGAGCTTCTGACAGGGCCGCATGAGACGTTCTATTTGAGGTCAGGATTGGTTGTCGCATGGACCATCTTTTTGTGGCTATCGTTGGCTGCCGCATGGATCATTTTTGTACGACCAGAGTTGGCTGCCGTATGAGTCGTCTGCCTGCGGCTAGAGTTGGTTGCCGCATGGAAAGACTGTCGATCTCCTCTATGCTGCTTCTTCTTTGTCCGCATGGAGTTCCCTTGTGCCCCCAAAAACTCAGCATCATAGTGTTTTTCTCTGCTCGTTTTGGGGACAGTGGGGTCCTCTGCGGTCGAAAGCAAAGTCATAAGAGAGCTTAGGTCACCGTCTTGGGCTGCAGAAGGAGCTTCTTCGAGAACTTGGTCGGGGGTAACAGTTTTGCGCACCGATGCCTTGCGAGTCCTCTTTGGTTTAGTTCGCTTCTGAGACGGGCTAGCGCTCCCTTCAGAGAGCAATTCTTCGAAGGATTATTGGTCGAAGCGAACCACAAGCATCTGATGTGTAGAGCCGAGCTTGGACGCGTCAGATTGTGTCACCAACTTCTCATCGGAAGAGAAGGATGTCCCCAGCAGAGTCGCCATCGTGTTTGCCATAAAAAATTAAAGACATGTATTACAGAACACTAAAATTGATTGTAAACTCGCTTGTACAAAAAAAAGCCTAGAAAGAAATCTTAGGAAACAATCTAAGTACAATTGTTTAGTTTTGATTCTGGGGTGACGGTGGAGGCTCGGAAAAGTGCTATCAACTCTGCCTTACTCCGTGGACTATCCGACGCAGTCTTTAGATCTTGAAGAAGTTGCTTTCTTGAAGGTTGCCAGCCATGGATTGCCAACCATTTTACAGGGGTGTGGCACCCTGCTATTTATAGTGATTTCGAGATGAAGGACATTTTAAGCCGCATAGATGACCACGTGGCAAATCCCCGGGCCACATAGCCGTAATCATGCCTCGAGACTCGGTCTGTGACTGATAGCTGGGGATTTGTTAGGATTTGTTGTGATTTGTTGTTGTAGCAAATCTGAGCAGTTGAGACCTGGTCAACTTGTCATATGCATCAACTAATCTTCTATGGCGAGCCGCATGAAGGATGTCTCCTGGCTGAGCCGCATGAGGAATGTCTCATGGCTGAGCCGCATGAAAGAATGTCTCATGATCGAGCCGCATGAAGGAATGTCTCATGATCGAGCCGCATGAAGGAATGTCTCATGACCGAGTCGCACGAAGGATGTCTCATGACCGAGCCGCATGAGGGAATGTCTCATGGCCGAGCCGCATGAAGGATGTCTCATGACCGAGCCGTATGAGGAATGTCTCATGACCTAGCCGCATAAAGGACACCTCATGACCGAGCCGCATGAGGAATATCTCATGACCGAGCCGCATGAGGAATGTCTCATGACCGAGCCGCATGAGGAATGCCTTCTGACCGAGCCGCATGAAGGACGTCTCATGATCGAGCCGTATGAGAAATGTTTCATGACTAAGCCGTATGAAGGATATCTTCTGGCTGGATGGGTATGGGGGCCCTTGGAGAAGGTGTTGTGCCGAATGTCACGATTTGAGAGAGTTTTGTTTGTCTTCCTCTTGACTTCTCGAAAAAAATGAATTTGATCGACCCTCCTCCTTGGCGAGTGTTGGCACTGTGGATCATGGATCTCCTTGTTCGAAGAAGATTTGACGGTGGACTCCTTCAGAAGATTGTGATGCGCTTGACTGAGACGATGCACCTAACTGAGACATCTGAGTAATGCATCCAGTTGAGAGCAGGTTACAACAGCTTCAATTGGCATCATGTTTCCGAGATGATGTTGGAAAGACGCAATAGGTCGCAGTCGCTGGAACACAGACTGCCTTGATAGGGAGTCACTGTCTTGTGGCCGTGGCAGTTGATGATGGCTTGGGTGCTGTGGTGTCCTGGAAAAGGCTTATCGCACGCCAAGGTTGCATCTCTCTTCTTGTATTTGTGAATGACCACCTTCGCAAGTCGAAAGCAGATTGATCTACCTTTGCATCTGTTTTGTAGGCCCAGGTATCCCAAGCGCCCGGGTGCGTAGGTATCATATTTGCTCCCTGATCTGAGGCTAGTAAAAGTACTTGCTCTCGATCGTTGTAGGAAGACTTTTGGGACCATCATATTTGCTCCCTGATCTGAGGCTAGTAAAGCACTGCGCTCGATCGTTATAGGAAGACTTCTGAGACCCACCCTGTTCGTTCTGCATGTGGGATTGGACGCGGGTATTTCTGTATAACTTTCCATTAGGAGCCCATATAACAGTTAACGATGTCCGCTGACGGTCAGCAGCTTGGACAGTTGACTGGGCTTGTTGAGCCCATACTGCCCTAGACTTCTTCTACTTAGCACCCGAAGGTGCGTAGTAGGAAGAGTCCAAGTTGGACGGAGGGAAGAGAAGTTGGTGCCCTTTTCAAAGGAGGCAAGGGGGCTCTATTTATAGAATGGACTGAGCCCTTTCTTCTTCTCCTTTCCGATGTGGGACTAAAAGCAATATTTTCTATGCTTTTACACCAGTCCCAATAGATATAGGACTAGGTACATGTATGCATGCCAATTATGTGTCAAGTGTAACGCCCAGTCTCAAAATACGTAGGACTAGAAAACGTACATGGCTACCGTATAATAAATATATGTAAGCTGTAAATACAGTATATAGATAGCCATGGTTCACTAAATCTCATCCACAAAAGTAATAAAATAAAGATTTCATTAATCAATTATGAAAGTCATTGAACAAGTTGCTGGATGAAGACAAATCCACTACCAAGCGATTGAACGAGAAAGAAATAAACAAATCAAATAAAAGAATTTGTCACAAGTAGCTAAGAATGATGCAAGAGCAAGTCATATTCGATAGAAAGAGAAGATCACGATCTTGTCTGAAACTCCTGCGAAAAGTCATGCCCTTCTATACCTGGAGGATCACCAGGTCCTCAGAGGGACATAACAAGATATAGAAAAATATGCCATATAACTGAATATAAACTCCTCAAAAATAATTCGGATCATAACATGGTCCAATACTCCAACCTTGGATTAATGTACCATCTCTCCGACCAAACAAGGACAAGAGATGGTACCCTAATCCATGATAAAGTATTTTTCCATGTCATAAATTCGATGTAGAATCTGAATCACAACATGGTTCAGTATTTTATCATCGAAGTAGTGAACCACACCTATAACCAAACAAAGACAAGATGTGGCACACTTGTTTGTGACAAAATTCTGTTCCAAGCCATGATCAGGTATAAGTACACAAACAATACATAAATGTACATATACCTAAACGGATAAGGTCACCTAACCATTCTATGTGAAATGCAATTTAAGACCAACCTTCAACACATGGGATCTCTGGCTAAAAAGGGATTAGCATAGTCCCCTCTTAGGCACCAGGGCCTCAAAGCATAACATTTCCTCGAACGTTAGTGGCCATCAGTAAAACATAGGGCCGTCAACCCGCGTCTTCGGCGGAGCGTACTGTAACAAAAAGGTAATCTGCATGGTAGCCCATACGATAAGGAACTGTCCTCCTCACCCCATGCCTATATATGTTGTATCCATAACACATGTAATCTCTATTAACTGCTAAGTCAAACTAATCACACAAATACTATTAGTTGTTAATCATATCGTACTGTCTATACGTATTGTTGGCCATCCAATACACAAGGCCGAGATCTATATGCGACTCACAAGTTCGTGGCACACACGTGTCAAGGCCAATGAATGTATCACACACAAAAGACAGTCTCTTAAATCTAGGTTAAATGTGCATAGAAATAAATAATATAACTAAAATCTAAACTCTAAATCTAATCTATCATAATCTCCTCAAAATAAACAAAATCCACATTCAACCAAATTCAAATAACTAAAAGTAAATTTTATCAATCTTCTTCAAAATTTAAATAAGCAATATTTATTCATTCATATCTCATCCAAATTTAAACCTTTAAATTTTTTACAATCTTCACATTCTAAATTAAATTATGTATTCAAAATTTTAAGCGATGAATTAACCCCAATACAAATCTAAATCAATTCTCAAACCAAAAAAAAACTTTAATCCCTTGTACAAAATCTAAATTTTATCATAAAAATTATCTTATTTTCATATTAAATTGATATCATCAAAATATAAAAATACAAAACAAATAAAATCTTTATTAACTGAAATAAATCATGATTATTTTTCAAAAGTCACTCTCGATCTCATAGATAATGTAGAAGCACGAAAAAGAATAGTAATTCATATGCGGCCCAGATTCAGCATGCGGCTCAAAAGCTTGAAGAGTTTTATGCGGCTCAGAAAGTCCCAGAGAGCCGCATGCGGCTCAGAAATTTTATGCGACTCAGTAAGAGCCACATGGCCTCATGCGGCTCAAAACAGGCCGATTACAGCTGGCCATGATTACTCACTGCAGCTGGCCATTAAATGCTCTGACATAAAGTGACAGTTCTGACGGCTCTGACATAATGAAGAGACGCGTCATGCTCATCAAAAGATGAGAAAATCTCTGAGATAGTCGGCGAAGTTCACAAAGTCCAAAAAAGTTCTCTATGCGGACCACCTGGGCCACCCTTATGTGGCTCGGTTGTAGGGGCATCCTTATGTGGTTCAGTTGCGGGGCCACCCTTATGCGGCTCAGTTGTGAGGCCATCCTCATGCGGCTCGGTTGTGAGGCCATCCTCATGCGGCTCGGTTGTGAGGCCACCCTCATGCGGCTCAGTTGTGAGGCAACACTCATGCAGCTCTGCCATGACGCACCATTTATGCGGCTCGCAGTATAATGGCGGTTGGGACACGTGGCTGAAGATTGAATGAGACTTATGCACGCAGATTTATTGCAACCAACAGATCATAACAATGCAGATTTATTGCAACCAACACAACGGCCCAGATTGATTTCCAACAAACAGATCAAAGTTAATCTTAACCAATCCCCAACCGCCCACTTTTTCAGGCACAGTTACAAGGATGCGGCCATACCCCACTCAGCATAAATTCCTATAAATAGCAAGGTGTTATTCCCTTCCAGACACACAGAGCAGGAGATATATACAGAGAGCATCCCACAGAGCAATACGCAGAGAGAGAGCACTTCTTCGCCGGAGCCAAGATCGCGTTCGATCGTCCAAGGAGTAAGGCAGAGTTGATATCACTTTCCCGAGCCTCTTTGTACTAGCGAGTTTGTATTGTGAATTAAAGTTCATTCCTCCCATAAAACTGTTTTGTTCTTTGATAATCAATGGCAAACACGATGGCGACTCTGTTAGGGAGTAACTTCTCCACTGCTGAGAAGTTGGTGACGCAATCGGACACAGCCAAGCTTGGCTCCACGCAACAGATGCTGGTTGTTTGCTTCGACCAGCAAGCATTTGAAGAGTTGCTCTCCGACGGGAGCGCTAGCCCGGTCCAGAAGCGAGCCCGCACGAAGAAGGCCCGCAGGGAGTGGAGGCCCAAATCATTTGCTCCTCCCCAAGCTCTAGAAGAAGTGTTCTCTGCTGCCCAAGACGGCGGAGAAGACTCGCATGCGGCCCCACTTCAGACCGTAGAGGACTCTGTTGTCCCCAAGTCCAGCAGAAGAAAATACTACGATGCTGGTCTTGTAGGGGCAAAGAGGGATTCTATACGGCCCAGAAAGAAACCGCATAAGGGCGCCAGCCGCATGAAGACTCATGTGGCCACAAAAGCCAGCCGCATGCAGAAGGCTCATGCGGCCAAAACTTCCAGCCGCATGAAGGAGGCTCATGCGGCCACGACTTCCAGCCGCATACAGAAGGTTCATGCGGCCACAGCTTCCAGCCACATGCAGACTGCTTATGCGGCCACAAATGCCATCTGCATGCAGACAGCCTATGCAGCCACCAATCCCAGCCGCAGACCATCTGCTCCATGCAGCTCGGGTTCAGTCTTCGACCGCCTTTCATGCGGTCCTGACCCCAGATGCTCCTATAAGGATGTGCCAGACTCTTTGCGGCACAATTTGGACTCTTCCTACTATGCGCCCTTGGGTGCTAGAGTGAAGAAGTCTAGAGCAGTACGGGCTCGTCGAACTCAGTCAGCTGTCCCAACCTCTGACCATCAGAGAGCTCCAGTTACTGTTATGCGGGCCTCTTATGGAAAGTTGTATAGAATCGACTGTGTCCAGTCCCCGGCGGCAAACGGATAGAGTGGTTCCCAAGAGTCTTCCAATCAGGAAGCAAACATGATACCAACACACTCGTGTGCTCGAGACTCCCGGGCCCACAAAACGAGTGTAAAGGTTGCACGAGATGTACTTGACTTGCGCGATGTGATCCTTCACAAGCGCAAGGAAAGAGAAGAAAACTTGGTGTGCAGAGAGTCCTTCTATGGATATTACTGCACTCAAGTCATTGTCAACTGTTGCTGCAACAAGACAGCAGTTCGAGAGGATCGGCAGTCCGTCTTCCAACGACTGCAACAACCAGGATTGGTCCTGCAACAAAGCTCGGAAGACGAGGCGATTCTTGTCGCCTCCTACAATTCTGCCCGGAAGATCCCTGCCGGTAAGAAGAAAACAAATGTCTCCAGTCCGACGATCTCAGTTGGCACGACCAGGAAACTTGCATCCAGGCGGTTGTCCACAACCACCACAGAAGGAGTTTATCAGGGAACCCGCTCTAAGACAAAATCTTCAACACTTGGATATTCGTCATCTACATCTCTGGGGGTAGCCGAAGCTGGGGGTAGCACTCCCCGGAACATCTACGATAATCCGGTGCCCCAAGAAGATCAACCAGGAAAGACAGTTCCCCTCACAGATGCAACAGAACCAGACGTCCCGGAAAACATCTATGGGTCCCAAGATAAAGCAACCTCCGATGCAGGGGGTAGCACTTCCTCCGTGTACGAACCGGAGGAGAACATTCCTATATCTCCCGACGAATTTGGGGGTATGATTCGGAGAGCATGTCTTCTACAGTTCCTTCTATTGCTCCTTATGTGAGAACAGTATTCATGACTGAAAATGATCAAGATGGTCCTAGTGATCGACAGTGCCTCGACACTCTTAAGGCCATACTTCATACCTTGGTCAAGTCAGTAGACGAGATTAAGGTAGCCCTGCCGACTCTCTAAGGAAGGACGCCTGGCCAAATAAGTTTGGGTCCCGCCGTCAATGCAGACTCAAACACAACTGCACCAATCCCGAGCGATAATCCACCCGAGATGTCGGCTCCCACCGCTGCAGACGAGGCTAGGGAGGCAAGAAGAGAGGTCCAAGAGCTTCGGGCAATGTTTGACGCCCGATAAAACTCTCAAGACCTTAGGATACGGCAGCCGTATCCCACGGCATGGAGAGATGTCCCCTTCCCTCCACGGTACAAGCCATTCAACATTAATCCATATGATGACAAGACCTCTGCTAGACGATACATGACCTACTTTGAGGTCACAACAGATCACCTGCCGCATGACGACGCTATCCTTACGCGGTTGTTCATTGGTGCACTAGAAGGGGTCGCATTCGACTGGTACCGTAACTTGCTTGACAAATGCATCCATTCCTTCGCCGGCTTCAAGCGTATGTTCTTGGATAGGTTCTATGAGGTAGGACAGGATATGACAATGTCAACCCTCATGGACGTTGTTCAAGGCGAGAAGGAGCTGACAAGGAACTACATTGAGCGGTTTTGCCAAACCGCGATGAAGCTGCCCTTCGGTAATTCGGACTCTTCCTTAATTAAAATTTGCCAAAAGAGGCTGCTCCCCATAATCAGCCTCTAGATGGGCGAAAGTCAATTTAAGGACTGGAAGACTTTCATCATCAGCGCCACTAGCGCAGAAGACAAGTTGAAGAAAGTACGCCAACTTGGATTACACATCTCGGAGGAAGAGGACAAGGGCAAACGCCCTAATGCCAACAACAACAACGACGATAATTCCTCCAACAGCCGAGACAATAAGGACAAACAGGCTATGGTAGCCGACACAGCCCCGAAGCCCGAACCGAAGCAGGCAGAAAAGCAGTGGCCGCAGATGACTTACTCCTTCGAGGATAGTCATGTCAAGCCCATCTTTGACATGCTCTTGCAAGGAGACAGAATTTAGCTCCCTCCTCCAAGGCATGAACCTCGACCTGCAGAGATAGAGAGCCCAAAGTACTGCCACAACCACTGCTACGTCCACCACGCTACACAAGACTGCTTCCAACTGAAGCGGTACATCTAGAACCTCATCGATTCTAAGGCCCTGGCCATTAATTTCGAGGAGGTGACCGTGGCGGCCAACATGGTGTCAGTCCAATTTGGCAGATTTCCTCCGACAAAAACTCAAGATGGAGTAGTACCCGTCCCTCGGGCAAAGATGAAGGTCGCTAATCTTCCACCTCCCCCAGACCAGACTGCTGGGCTGGTGCCCCTCACCACATCACGAGGGAAGATCATGTGGGTCCATCCGGACTTAGTATATGAAGTAACACAGCCAGCATCACCATCTACTAGCAAGAAGAAGGGTAGGAAAGTCAAGTCCTGCCGTACAATCTCGACAGATATCGAAGAAGCTACGGCTGTCATCACCCGGTCTGGTGCACAAACTCAATCTGCGCCAGGCAACTCGGCTGAAGAACATCAGCCAGCCACTGTTGATACCCCAGGACCTTCTCAGCCTCCGTCGGCTGATAAGTCCAAGCCAAAGGAGACTCGCTTTGACAAGCCGCTCCGAAAAGACACTCCTCACGGGCTGAAGAAGCCCTACAATTTTGACATTTTGGCACAACTGGCCAACACACCGGCCAAATTATCATTATATGAGCTCCTGAGACTCTCCAAAGATGTTCGCGTCGCACTGAGCGAGGCACTCCAGAATGCTGACGCATATCTGGCTCAGGTCAATCTCACTGGGAAGTGCTCGCCTGCAGATCTCCAGGACAGAGCTTGCACTGGTATAATGCCCAATATTGTCTTCACTCTGCAGGATATGCTTATCAAGACCAACCTACACGATCGTCCTCTGTATTATACTGGATACGTTGACGACATCAAGGTGGATCGGATGCATATTGATCCCGGCTCTTCGATAAGCATTATTTCGAAAAGCTTGCTTCATCATCTGCGCATCCCTATGCATCGGCTGACCCCTACAAGCACCGCCATCAGCGGTTTCAATTCTGGGAGAAGCTATCCCATTGGAAAGATTCGCCTGAAGTACCAAATTGGCGACCTTCAGTCGAAAGTAACCTGCTATATCGTAGACGCAGACACCTCCTATAATATTCTCCTGGGGCATACGTGGATACATGATTACATGATCGTGCCCTCCATATTGTACCAGTGCTTCAAGTACGTCGACAAGTATGGCTTCGTAAGGACGGAATTTGCTGACATCGATCCCTTTAAAGGGGTCGAATCCTATTATTCAGATTCTTGCTTGTAAAAGAAATCCAAGAGGCACCTGATCAACGAGGATATTCAAGAGCAGACGGAGGCCATTGTGGAGCCTGAGGAATCCTTGAGAATCCATCTCCAATCCCACAAACCAGGAAGGACTGTACCTCTTACAGCTATACTGCGTAGAGAAACAACTAGTCTCCCGGTGCTTACCGCACAGAAGGAGCAGATAATAATCCGACTGCCAAGGTCTGGCCAAGGGCCAAGACCCACTATGGAGCCGCTGACAATCAGGCTGCCTAGAGCCGGTCAACAACAAACAGAAGAGTCCAATCCTTCTGTTAAGCCAATGACAATTCGTCTTCCCAGAATGAGTCAAAAATCGAGCGCTAAGCCGGGGACTGCAAGCGAGCCAACAACTCCCCGTCTCGCACCAAGCACTAAGCTGGGGGTCAGTAGTGCGCCCACGACTCCACGTTTAGCACCACCAGTGGAGCCCCTGATGATTAAGCTGCGCAGGTCGTCCTTCCAGTCTTCATTGACACAGGAGGTAGCCGAAGAAGAGTTAGAGCTGGCCAAGTATGTGGCTGCTCACACTGATATTCCGTCCGCAGATGATGTAATTCCACCAGAAAAGATACCTTATTTCATCAATAAAGGGCTATCTTTGAACTACCTCAAGCTTAGTAAGTTTTATACAATGTATGCTATGGAACACGGTATAGGCACCCACCTACACACACAAGTAACAAATGTCTACACCGCAAACCAACTTACTCCCGTGGAAGACGCTTGCTTCATAGTCGAGGAAGAGGATCATCCAATCATCTTCGGCCGGAAGAATGATCCACAGCCCTTCAAGATAGAAGAAGTTGATCTCGAACCCGACACCGGAAGACTTCCCCTTTATCTATATAGCTCCCAATCCAAGTACCTCAAACAAAAATAGGGATATAATCTGGAGACTACGCCAGGCTTAAACTACGTCACTGGTCGGCGGTTACCCTTACAGTTGCCAGTCCCGGCTGGAAAACCACGAGATTACTACAACAAGACCAGACGTGGGCTAGGTTATGTTATACCTGCAACGACCCCTAAAAGCTCAAATGAGGATTGTGACTGGCATTCACACTCAACCGGATCACCAACTTCTGATTCGGATGTCAGTATCAGGGACGTATTCAGGCAAGCTCTGTCTGTCAATATGGCATTTGCTGATGCCTACAAAGAAGATGAAGATGTACCCAAACTTCTCGAGTTAGAACCTTGGGTCCGGCAACTAGATGTACAGTGGAAGAAATGCTACAAACTCCGTGAACCTCCCACTGAAGATGAGGTTATGCAAGTTGACCTCGACGACGAGTCCTCTCCAAAGCCAATCTTCGTTAGCAAAAGCCTGACAGACGAAGAGCGGGAGGCACTTTTGCAACTCGTCAGAGAGTACATTGACGTGTTCGCTTGGAGCTATGAAGACATGCCAGGGATAAACCCCGAGGCTGCACTTCATAAACTCAACATTCATCTAGACGTAAAGACGGTCAAGTAACAGCAAAGACATTTTTGCTCGGACATCATGAATTCTATCGAAGCTGAGGTCAACAAACTGATAGCCAGCGGCTTCATCCGGGAGGAGCAACATCCAGACTGGGTCGTCAACTTAGTACCAGTCCTCAAGAATATAGGAAGATTCAAATTTGCATCGACTTTCGAAATCTAAACAAAGCATGTCCTAAAGATGAGTTCCCTCTTTCCATCACGGACATCATGATCGACAACACATGTGGCTTTAAGCGTATGTCATTCATGGATGGCTTCTCAGGATACAACCAAATCAAGATGTTTCATGGCGACGAAAAGCATACATTATTCCGAATACCGATTGGTGTATACTGTTACACAGTCATGCCCTTCGGTTTAAAGAATGCCGGTGCCACATATCAGAGAGCCATGAGTGTCATCTTCAGAGATCACCTGTGTAAGACCGTAGAGTGTTATGTTGATGATATCGCTGTCAAAGGCCGCTCTAAGGGAGACCATCTGCAGGACCTGAGGACGGTATTCGACCTAATACGAGCGCACAACTTGAAGATGAATCCTACCAAATCCTTGGGCGTATCTCTAGTGGAAAATTCCTGGGTTTTATTATTACTGCCCAGGGAATTCATATAGATCCGGAGAAGACGAAGGCAATCATGGAGATGGGTCCCCCAAGAAATCTTCGTGAACTTCGAAGCCTTCAAGGGAGGCTAGCTTACATCAGGAGGTTTATCTCTAACCTCTCCGGGCGATGTCAATTATTCACCCATCTCATAAAGAAGGGCATCTCATTCGTATGGGATAAAGAGTGCCAACGCGCATTCGACAACATCAAAGAATATCTGTCAAATCCTCCAGTTCTGGTAGCCCCGGTTGTTGGAAAGCCATTCTTGCTTTATGTACGAGCGATGGAGCATTCCTTTGGTGCTCTACTAGCACAAAACAATGACATGGGGCATGAACAAGCTATCTATTACCTCAGTCGAATGATGATTGGGCCTGAGCATAGATACACTGCCGTGGAGAATGAATATCTTAATCTGGTGTTCGCTATCTAGAAGATGCGACACTATGTTACAGGACAAACCATCCATGCCATATCAAGAGTTAACCCCCTCAGGGTCCTCATGACCAAGCCGGGTGCACTCAGCTCTCACCTCGCTACCTGGGCGATATTATTGTCTCCCTACGACATGATCTTCGTTCCGCAAAAGGCTGTTAACGGTCAAGCTCTGGCAGATTTTTTAGCAGTCCATCCAAGTTCGGAGTCAACCAGAATATATGAAGAGATTCTAGATGAGGTCGCCAATTCAAACATGGCTTCCCATGACTCCGTCTGGCGAATGTTCTTCGACGGTGCTTTAAGAATCGGGCCCAAGGGCAACATTGTCGTTGGGGTCGGAGTGGTACTGATTTCTTCCTCTGGCTCGGTGATCAACCGGGCAAATTCCTTTACAGAACCCTGCTCGAACAACGTGGCCGAGTACAACGCATTGGTTATCGGCCTCCGACTTACAAAAGAACTGGGGGTAGAGTACCTAGAGGCATATGGCAATTCACAGTTAATCGTCAATCAGATCCGGGGTTCATATGAAGTTCATCATGAAGACATGATCCCCTATCATCTGGTAGCGATCGTCATCATTACGTCTCTGAAAGGGTTCTTTATAGAACATGTTCCGAGACTTCGAAACACTGAGGCCGATGCCTTAGCAGGACTCGCCGCTTCCCTGGCGGTCCCAAAATATACTCATCATTTGGTGGACCTAATAGGCCATGAGTTGGTCTGTCCCAAGAACAACGTCCAATTTGCTGAGAGCTATTCTGCCCTGACGGTCGATGAGGCACAGGATTGGAGGCTCCCATTTATCGACTTTGCAGTTTATGGCATCTTGTCGGAGAACCCGAAAGAAGCTACCTCTGTTAGAAGATGTTCTCTCATATTCTTCTATGATACAGAAACAAAGATGCTGTATCGGCGGTCATACGATGGATTACTGCTTCGGTGTCTGTCCAATACAGAAGCCAAAGAAGCTGTATGTGAAGCACTTGACGGCGTCTGCAGGGCCCATCAGCCTGGCCCGAAATTGCAAGATCGCCTTCGCCGGATGGGCTACTACTGGCCTACGATGGTGGCAGATGCAATAGACTATGCAAGAAAGTGCAAAGCTTGTCAAGTCCACGCAAATTTTATACACCAACCATCTGAATTCCTATACCCAATGGTGGTATCCTGGCCATTTGAGGCATGGGGAATGGATATCATTGGTCCTATCACCCCACCTTCATCCAGAGGGCACCGCTTCATACTGGCAATTACAGATTACTTCTCCAAATGGGCGAAAGTTGTCCCGCTTGCAGAGGTGAAGACATCAAATATGATTAGCTTCCTTAAGCATCACGTCATCTATCGCTTCGGATTGCCTCGAAGGATCATCCATGACAATGGTCCGCAGTTCATAAGCCACGCCTTCTATCGATTTTGCGACAAACACCGAATCTAGAATGTTGCTTCAACACCGTACAATTCGGCGGCAAATGGGTTGGCAAAAGCATTCAACAAAACTATAATCAAGTTGCTCAAGAAGTTCGTGTCTTCCAACAAACGCGACTGGAATAAAAAGCTTGGCGAATGCTTATGGACGTACCATACTACAGTCTGGACGGCCACCGGGAACACACCATTCTCTCTGGTGTATGGGAGTGAGGCAATTCTTCCACTGGAGACTGAAATCCCTTCGCTTTGCGTCGCCCTCACCTATCGATTGACGACGGATGATAATTACCGTCGTCGGCTGTAAGAGTTGGAGGCCATAGATGAGAGGCGCATGTTAGCTCAACAACGAATCGAGCTGTATCAAGCACGTATCTCGGAAGCTTTCAACAAAAAGGTTAAACTCAAAACATTCCAAGTCGGCGATCTCGTTCTGGCTGTTCGGAGGCCGATGGTTATGACTCGCAAAATTGCCAAAAAATTCCAGCCAAAGTGGGAAGGCCCTTTCATCATTGAGGTTGTATTCTCCAATGGTGCTTACCGCCTCGCAAAACAAAATAGAGACTTACTCATGATGCCTGTCAACGACAAGTTCTTGAAGAAGTATTATGTCTAAAATGACATCCTCCAAATCAACCGGACTGTTGAGTTATGTGCCCCCAGGTACCGCTGAACTTACACTCTGGTCATCCCAAATGAATCTATATCGCATCTTCTGGGTAGTAAGTCATGTATGATCATACCTCTGAACTTCCTTCCTAAAAGAGCATATTCCTCATGATCTATTACCCGTACTTTCAGTACATAAAAAGGGTAACAGATCCACAAATTTCCTGAAACAACAACGTCGATGTCACCTCTGAGTTGTTTCACTTCCATCAAAAACAAACCACCCCTCACGTAGAACTTCCACGTCCATATTACCTCTGAGTTGTTCTATGTACCCTTCGTGGTGTCCACTCCTGCCACGTCCTCATTACCTCTGAGTAGAAAGACTCCATTGAAGAAACCCTCATATTTACCATGTCCTCATTACCTCTGAGTAAGTATGTTGATTTTCTCTCGACTTATTATCTGTACCCAAAACCAGGGTACGCCAAGGATAATAGGCCCACAAATGTCCACAGTTGACCACAAATGTCCACAGTTGACCACAAATGTTCGCAGTTGACCATAAATGCTGTACTAGGTCCCCTAGTGCATGCGCCTCTTTTCTCATTATCACATGCCTTTGGATCCCAGCTGTTCCATGGCATGCTTTCCACCAATACCAAGAACTTCTATGTCTCACCACAGAATCGTTCTAGGGATCTCTATCAAACTTATTATCCATACCTAAAACGAGGGTATGCCAGTGGTAATAGGTCCACAAAAAGTCCCCTAGTGGGACAAAATATCATAATACCAAAAATACGGTACAAGCACAATAGATGATGGATGGTATAAACAAAGTCATTTATTGAAAAACAAAAGTACTACATGTTCGGGGACCGCATCCCTATTAAAATAAAGGAAAATAACAAAGAAAGAAAGGAAAAAAAGGCCGACTATGGTTCGGCGACATATAATTCTCTAAGACGTTCCTTCAGCAGGGTCGTCGACCGCTCAAATCGTCGCTTGGCCCGGCGCTCGGCCTCCAGAGTCAACCGCTCCGCATCCTCCATATGCGCTTGTGCCTGCCAGCTATCTTCGAGCCTCTTCAGAGCACGCTCCAAGCCAGCAGAACTTCGGGTGACCTTGTCGGCCTCCTGAACATTTAGCTCCTTATCTGTGCGGAAGGCCTCGAGCTCAGATTCCAAGAAAGCCAATTTCCTCTGGAGCTCGAGGATCTGCTCCTTCGTATCGATTATCCCGCGAGAGGCGGCCGCTTCCCGAGCAATACAATCCTCTCCCCTGCGGCTCAGTTGATCATACTGTAGAGACAGATCGTGGAGGACCTTCATTATAATCGACTTGGACGCATCTCGTACGGCCCTTACCTTCTCTATGGCAGTTATGAGGAAGCAAGCTCCTGATCTATTGATGAAGACAGATCAACTTGCCACAGTACTTGAAACTGGGCCACAAGCTGATCAGCCTCTAGCAATTTGGGCTCCAGAAGCTCAACTATCCCTGCCCCACCGGGGAGGGTTCTAAGGAGTTCGATCTGGCCACGGGCGCATTGACGGGCCAAAGCAAAAGAGGTCCCCCTCTCCACGACAGCCTCAATCCCTCGCTTCAGGTGACGGTAGTAACTGTCAACCACATCCTTTGACGATTCATCCAGGACTTCTGAAGAATACGGCGTCAAAGGAAGGGTAGCTGGCAGTGTCGAAGATGATGCACCGGAACTTGATGCCCCTGCCTCAAGGGAAACAAGTTCCGAGCGAAAAGACGCTTGAATAGCGGCCAATTCCTCCACCACAGCCCGAAGGATCTGGAGACTCGGTAGGGCGGAAAGGTCGACCTCCGGAGCCACATGAATAGAGGAGGGTACAGGGACAATTTTTACCCGCCCTGACCGTTCTGCTGTCTGCTCTCCCGAACTCGATTCAGCGGAAGGTCCCTCAATATAAGTTGGAGGGGGAGGAGGCACACTCTCTTCCACCAGATCCCCTCTGGCGAACTCTCCCCCGATAATGTCCGTCGTTGGCAGTGAAAGAGCAGGACCTGTATGTCCGGAGCAACCATCAATCAGCTTAACCTAAAGGATGTGATGATAGAGCAAATGAACCTCCTCACTAGTCAAGATTTGACTTATCTTACCAGGGAAGAGTTGCTGAGGCTGAGGTTCGCTCACAGCCGCCGTAGCCTCTTCACCAGCGACATCCGAGCCGAATACAGCTGGTTCCTCTGCCCCAGCCGCCCCGAAAGGAGATACAACTGGATCAGCATCACCCGACTGAACTTTAGCAGTCTCGGGGACGGGTTCAACAGAGACCACGTCGCCCTAGATTGGGATGTCAACAACTGGAGGAACCTCAGCCATCGCTGGGAGAATTTCGGCGACAAGAATCTCGGCACTCATATCTCTAATTAGAGTAGTTAGAGCCGGGTCGACCGCAGAGGCAGCAGCTGGCACTGGAAAGTCCCCTTCTCCTGACGCCTACAGAGAAATAAAAAAATGATTAGGTCATAGTTCAGGAAAAAGAAGAGCTAAAGAAGAAGATGGTTGTAATTAAATTCACTTCCGAAACGGCATCAACATCCTCGCGTCTCTCCCTAATGAGCAGCTTGCGAGGCTTAACCGTAGCCCGTTTCACGGAGTAAGTTATGCCGCCAACAGCGGACTCACGCCTTCTACGCTTGCGTGAAGGACCAGGTACGACAGGCGGCTGATCCGCCACCACATCTTCTGCGGGAGGAAGAGAGTTATCAGGGTCATGCTCGTCATCCTCTTCGACCGCGTTGGTAGACTCCGAGTCCGACACAGCAACCATATTCTCCCTCTTCTTTCTCGTCTTGGACCCCTTGGGCTTCTCCTCTAAGCCAGTACCAACAATGAAGCTGGTACTCGGGTCAAAATCAACAGGAGGCTTGTTCGACATGACATAGTATAGAGCCGCCAAATACAAGATCTTCCCTGACTCCCCAGCATCAGAAACTGAGAAGCTGGTACGGGTGTGAACCGTATTATAATAGTGCCAGGTCCTGATGTCGTCAAGGACGCTTCCTTCAAAACCTAGGCAAGAGCTGGGACTGTCCAAGAATAGCTGACTATACCCAAACTGTCGAGAGAACCTACTGGGCAAGTAAGGCTCCAGGTAGACAGTGTTACGGTTGCGGTATACCAGGTGGACAGGGGGAATGTTGTGTAACCAAAGGAGCATCTTGTCGGATAAGAAGTGGGGAGGCCCAATACCATCAAGATGTATGGCCCTCACTTCCTCAGCAGTAAATTGAGGAACAAATACAAAAAAATGTGTATTTGTCCACTCTCGCCAGCGCCATCCGACAGGCATGCATAGTCTCGCAATCCCAAGGCATGCGACAATACTGGAAGATGAAAGCATCATCAGCAGTTATGCCATCTTTGGGGACAGGCCTCATCAAAGACCGGCAATGTATTAACAGCTACCCCATCAGATAATGATAGGGCAGCTCAATGTGTTCAAAGTCCTTTGTCGTGTCACGGGCGATGACCTTGGATAAAAAAGTACGAAGGCCACGATGTATGTTGCACACCATGGCCGGAAGAAGAGCTAGTCTGACCCCAAAGACCATCTTCACAGCAGGGAGGATAAAGTTACGGCTGATCCTCTCAATAGAACCAGCCCCCCCTGAGACCACGCAGTTCCGCAGCCATACCATCAGGAATCCTGCCATGAGTGCCTTCTCTGACAGCTGCTGAGTATCCTGATAAAAATAATTAATAGAGTTAGTTTGACTCCCAAACCTGTCGCTGGTGGTCTTCACCCTCTTGGCGGTCGACACCTGGACCTGTACTGCCTCCCAGGTTTGAGGACTTCGGGGAGAAACCCGGCCTACAGCGCTTAGCGTAAAGAGATAACTCAGCCAAGCCTTAGTGTGAGGAAGATTCCCTTCTGAGCTATTGTCCTTCTTCTTGGACATCTGCTGACACGTACTATGGTGATATAGTAGTTCCCGGTAGACAGCTACAAAGCCCGAGAACCGTTGCTCTAAATCTTCGAACTCTTCGTTCGTCGGGGTATACACCTCAAAGACTTCATTTCCCCAAGGCAGCTTGGAGACATCATGCATCTCGTGGAGAGCAAGCCCCATCTCCCCTACGGGTGTAAAGAAGGTCCCCGTATGGCGGTTGTACATCTCCAACAGAGCCAAGAACAATTTCTTGTTTATGGGCAAGCCATAACAGGTGCCCCGAATAGCATGATAGAGGCCAATCTCGCGCAGGAGAGTCTCGTATGTCCGCGCAATCCACATAGACAAGTTGGTCCACGAAGGGATGGGGTTTATCCAACTTGGTAGCGACAACCGGCCAATAGGATAGGACCCCTTCTGAGCAAGCTGGTTCATAAAAGTGTCAGCTTGGAAGAACTTGAAGTTGGGACCCTGCACATTCAAGAAATTGCCCGGGGCCAACCCTATCACGTAGCGGCTGACTGGTACCTTGCCCGCATACACTGACC
The DNA here is from genome assembly GCA_029216955.1 of Iris pallida. Lineage (NCBI taxonomy): Eukaryota > Viridiplantae > Streptophyta > Magnoliopsida > Asparagales > Iridaceae > Iris > Iris pallida. The sequence continues at coordinate 6,740,643 of JANAVB010009399.1, read as the reverse complement.
CTAAGTTGTTGTTATAGTAAATGTTGCCCACGAACATCCCAAACAGACTCGGAGTCAAGGAATCCTCTATTTTTCTGTCCATCGGCAGCTTGTTGAACCACGACAACGGGAAATGATGCTCCATCTGAGGAATATGGATCGCCATTCCGTCAGAAGTAAAACTCCAACTCTTAGATATATCTAGAACTTGGGAGTTTTTCACAGTCAGGACATCCCCGAAGAGGAACGCAGGCTTCAGGTGTTTGCCCTCCAGCAGCCCTGAGTTCATCATCTTCGAGAGGAAGTAGAACGACTGGTTTTTAATGTCTCTTAGACTCTCCACAGGTTCGTCTTTGGGAAGCTGGTTCACCACATACTCGACTATGTGGTCGAACCTAACGCCCATAGCAGATTGGGTGCGACCTATCAAGGGCTCTCCCGCAGGATTGAATGGCAAATTCACTGAAAAAGGGGGGACAAAAGAAACAAGTTAGAAGATGGCCAGGGAAAACTGTTTAGTGTTTCCGAGCTTATGCGGCTCTGATTAGGCGGGTCCTTATGCGGCATAATTTAAAGGAGCTGATGCGGCTCTATTTGGGGGGGCCTCATACGGCCCAGTTCAAATGAGCTTATGCGGCTCTGTTTAGCAGGCCTCATGCGGCCCAGTTCAAATGAGCTTATGCGGCTCTGTTTAGCGAGCCTCATGCGGCCCAGTTCAAATGAGCTTATGCGGCTCTGTTTAGCGGGGTCTCATACGGCCCAGTTCAAATGAGCTTATGCGGCTCTGTTTAGCGGGGTCTCATGCAGCCCAGTTCAAGTGAGCTTATGTGGCTCTGTATAGCGGGTGGTCATGCGGCCCAGTTTAAAAGAGCTTATGCGGTTCTGATTTGATGGGGTCTCATGCGGCACAGTTCGAGGGAGCTTATGCGGTCCTGTTTGTTGGAACTTCATGTGGCACAGTTCGAGGGAGCTTATGCGGTCCTGTTTGTTAGATCTTCATGCGGCACAGTTCAAAGGAAGCTTATGCGGCACTGTTCGATCGGTCTTCATGCGGCCCAGTTTGCAAAGTGCTTATGCGGCCACAAGACGACTCTCATGCGGCTCGAACATGAGACATACTCCCATACGGCTCGGACATGAGATGTACATGCGGCACATACAGCACAGTATGCGGATTCATCACAATGAACTTGAACAGATCAATTAAGATGAAGAAGGCCCGCGCATAAAACATGCGGCGTAGCCACGATGGTTAAGGTTTTGAGTTCAAACAGTTTTTCCCAACATTCTTACCATCAATGGCGGGGTAAACATCGGAGTGGACTGGGGTCTCCGTAGTCGACGAGGAGGCCGCTCTTTTACCCTTCGCCGTAGCACTGGAGGAAGTCTTGGGAGCTATCGATGATCGAAGGAGAAGAAGACGGCAACTAGGGCGAGAAAGGCTTGAACAAGAGAAGAGAGTAAAGAGTCTCTCTCTCTAAAAATTACTCATATTTATAGGCGGACAGGGGGCGCGTGGACCGATAGGCGCTTCGGATTATGTGCTGCCTAGAAGATAAAACCTACTATTGGGATTTTATCCCCTCTCATGCAAAAAAGAATGCTCAGAATCATCAAGGCAAATCCAAATATTTAATGTCGACTCTTGGAATCCTACCTAAAAGGCGGCTTTAAATCAAAACAAATTAAGAGAAATTAATGAGACACTTACGTGGCATGAAGGACAGCATGCGGCTAGGAAGTCTATGCGGCCAGAATAGTCCATGTGACTAGAGCAGCCTATGCGGCTAGAAAGTCCTATGCGGCCAGAGAAGTCTATGCGGCATAGATAGATTACGTGGACATGCTTCTTATTCAAAGTATTTCAATTTTTATAAATTGAAAACTTTGAAGGGGGTCTTGTAGAAGCATGAAAAAGAATAGTAATTCATATGCGGCCCAGATTCAGCATGCGGCTCAAAAGCTTGAAGAGTTTTATGCGGCTCGGAAAGTCCCAGAGAGCCGCATGCGGCTCAGGAATTTTATGCAGCTCAGGAAGAGCCACGTGGCCTCATGCGGCTCAAAACAAGCCGATTACAGCTGGCCATGATTACTCCCTGCAGCTGGCCATTAAATGCTCTGACATAAAGTGACTGTTCTGACGGCTCTGACATAATGAAAAGACGTGTCATGCTCATCAAACGACGAGAAAATCTCTGAGATAGCCGGCGCAGTTCATAAAGTCCAAAGAAGTTCTCTATGCGGACCGCCTGGGCCACCCTTATGCGGCTTGGTTGTGGGGGCCACCCTTATGCGGCTCGGTTGTAGGGGCACCCTTATACGGTACAGTTGGGGGGCCACCCTTATACGGTTCAGTTGGGGGACTACCCTTATGCGGCTCGGTTGTGAGGCCATCCTCATGCGGCTCGGTTGTGAGGCCATCCTCATGCAACTCTACTGTAAGGCCATCCTCATGCGGCTCGGTTGTAAGGCCACCCTCATGCAGCATAGTTGTGAGGCCATCCTCATGCGGCTCAGTTGTGAGGCCACCCTCATGCGGCTCAGTTGTGAGGCCATCCTCATACGGCTCAGTTGTGAGGCCACACTCATGCGGCTCTGCCATGATGCACCATTCATGCAGCTCACAGCATAATGGCGGTTTGGACACGTGGCAGAAGATTGAATGAGACTTATGTACACGAATTTATTGCAACCAACAGATCATAACAATGCAGATTTATTGCAACCAACACAACGGCCCAGATTAATTTCCAACAAACAGATCAAAGTTAATCTTAACCAATCTCCAACCGCCCACTTTTCAAGGCGTAGTTACAAGGATGCGGCCATACCCCACTCACCATAAATTCCTATAAATAGCAAGGTGCTATTCCCTTACTGACACACAGAGCAGGAGATATACACAGAGGGCATCCCACAGAGCAATACGCAGAGAGAGAGAGAGAGCACTTCTTCGCCAGAGCCAAGGCCACGTTCGATCATCCAAGGAGTAAGGCAGAGTTGATATCACTTTCTTGAGCCACTACCGTCACCCCCAGAATCAAAAACTAAACAATTGTACTTAGATTGCTTTTCCTAGATTTTGTTCCTAGGCTCACTTTGTACGAGCGAGTTTGTATTGTGAATTAAAGTTCAGTCCTCCCATAAAACTATTCTGTTCTTTGATAATCAATGGCAAACAAATACGTCTTCTTGATCATCTAGCATATGTAAATAAAATTTCTACTAAATAATAGGGATTTTGGCAATACAACTACTACCCAACTTGAAATATACTAATCTTTCACACACAACTATAATTCCTCAAATCATTTATTAGTGTCAATTAACCCGCAAAATATTTTACTATTGTCATAACTTAAATAATCTCTCTAACACATCCTTGATGATCAAGATAATTTCTCTAGTAAGTTAACTAACCTATGGGACATATACTAATACTAGTCACCTTTCTAACCTCTATCAAACACAAGAAAACAAGATTCACGTTAGGACGAGATTAAGCAAGATGCAAGTCAAGCAGTCAAAGGGAAGTTTGAAAAGGAAATCAAAGAGGGTGATCAAGCACGTGGATGAGATTCTAAACTCTAATCGTATATGCTGGCTTGGTCGGTACACTAATGTAACCGAAGCAATATTTTCGTAGACCTGCATGGGCCACCACAAAAATATGTAATGTCCCAGTCCCAAAATACATAAGACTAGGAAACGTACATGCCAGTCGTATAAAAATATAGGTAAGCTGTAAATGCTGTATATAAATAGTCATGGTTCACTAAATCTTATCACAAAAATAAGGAAATAAAGATTTCATTAATCAATTATGAAATTCATTGAACAAGTTGCTGGATGGAGACAAATCCTCTACCAAGCGATTAAACGAGAAAAAAATAAACAAATCAAATAAAAGAATTTGTCAAGTAGCTAAGAATGATCTAAGAGAAAGTCTTCTTCGATAGAAAGAGAAAATCACGATCTTGGCTAGAACTCCTGCGGAAGGTCATGCCCTTCTATACCTGGAGACGTCACCAAGTCCTCAGAGGGATATAACAAGATACAGAAAAATATGCCATATAACTAAATATAAACTTTTCAACAATAATTCAAATCATAACATGGTCCAATACTCCATCTTTGGATTAGTGTACCATCCCCAACCAAACAAGGATAGAAGATGGCACCCTAATCCATGATGAAGTTTGTTTTATGCCATAAATTTGATGTAGAATTAGGATCACAACATGGTTAAGTATTTTATCATCGAAGCAGTGAATCACACTTACAACCAAACAAGGACAAGGTGTGGCACACTAGTTCACAAGAAGCCATGATCATGTATAAGTACACAAACAATACAGAAAGGTACATATACCTAAACGGATAAGGTTACCTAACTATTCTATGTGAAATGCAATTTAAGAACAACATTCAATACATGGGCTCTCTAGCTAAAATGGGATTGGAATAGTCCCCACTTGGACAACAGGGGCCTCAAAGCATAATATTTCCTCGAAGGTTAGTGGCCATCAGTAAAATATAGGGTTGTCAACCCGCATCTCTGGTGGAGCGTACGGTCACAAAAAGTTAATGTGCATGGTAGCCTATACGCTAAGGAACGGTCCTCCCCACCCCAAGCCTATATATGTTGTATCCACAACACATGTAACCTCTATTAATTGCTAGGTCAAACTAATCACGCAAATACTATTAGCAGTCAATCCTATCACATGGTCTATACGTATTATTGGCCACCCAGTACGCAAGGCCAAGTTCTATATACGACTCACGATTTAGTGGCACACACGTGTCAAGGTCAATGAATGCATCACAAATAGAGGACAATCTCTTAAATCTAGGTCAACTGTGCATAGACATAAATAATGTAATGAAAACATGACTAAACAATAAATTGCATCTAAATAAAATTTGGAAGAACAATTTATTTTACAAAAAAATTAATAATAAATAAATGCATGCAATAAGGTGAGCTAAAGTAAATAAACAACAATAGTAAGGTATCTTGTCTGGTGTGGTGCGATAACCTAACAAGTCTCGATTTGTCTAGTCGCCATGGTCGATATGAAAGGGTTCGAATTCTTGGAGAATTAGAAACACACGATTAGTCATGATCAATGATGACGACCAACAGAAAATTTGCAATATAAATATATATATATTTTTTGGAAAATATTTATAATATTTGAATCTAGATTTTATTAGTTAAAATAATTTTAGGTAAATACTTAAAAAATCTAAAAATTGTTTTAGGCAAAAATACTAAGTTTGTCATAATAAGATTCTTAGGTAGAAAGTCTATATTTTTATTAGTCAAAAATAGTTTAGAAAAATATACGAAATCTAGAGAAAATTATCTAGAGCTAAAACTCAATTTTGAAATTGTAGGGCCAAGCCCTAATAATACATTTGAATAAACCAAAATTTGAACATAACAATAATAATATAAACAACAATATTAATAATAATGATATCATTAGTAAATATTATTACTAAGTGTATATCCATACATATATACAACTATAGATAGTATTTATTAAAAATACTAACCTTAGTGCTATTTTCTTCATTGTTAGTAAAAAAATAATAATAACAATAATATTGATAATAACAGTAATAATTATAATGATAATAAAATATTAATAATTTTTAAATATATTTATACTCCGACAGAATTAATACTAAGATAAAATATCAACTAATTACCTAAAACTACAATAATAAAACACAAACACAAAAAACAAAAACAAAAAAATAATAAAAATAAAACAAAATAACAAAAACAAAAATGAAACCAACAACTGTTCTCTTTTTTCGGGATAGTGAGAGAGAAAAACATTCGTGAGAGGGAAGAAGAGAAAGTGAGCGAGAAGAAGTGAGATCGAGGAAGAGCAGAAGAGTAGGGAGTGAGGGGAGAGTTCTCACCGGAGGCCCATCTCGGAGGCGGGACAACACCGGGTGTAGCTCGCAAAGGCGTGGCGCTTATTGATCGAAGCAGACCTAGGTCGGGTGCTGGCATGGAGTTGGGGTCGGCGCCGGAGGCGTGGGCGAGCGGAGGCGGTTCTGGGTGCTAACTCGCCGGGTCTGCCGTTGATGGGTGGAGGCACTGGAGGAAGATGGTCAAGGTGCGGTCGTGGTGAGTTCTATAGAGGTGCGGCCTCGGCATGGCTCGAGTAGGGACGAGTATATCGGAGTAGTGACTGCTATGGCAACTCCGGTAGGTAGGGATCCAGAGGCCGCTATGGAGAGGGTGGCGGTAAGTGGTGGTTCGAGTGGTAGTGGTGGTCATGTATGATGGTAGTGATGGGGAGGGGTCAGTGCCAGAAAGATCAGGGCGGGGGCGTAGTGGATGCGGTACTTGGTCATGGGGCTCAAGATTGTTGTGGTGGAGAGTAGTGGAGCACGGCGTTGCCTGGGAAGGGTTGGATCAGACGATCGTCGGTGGTAGTGCAGGATCCTGAGTGGTGGGGGTATTGGTGTTGGTAGATGGTGGCAGATGAGTCCGTGACGGTGGCCGTTGTTGGCAGAGGTACGGTGTGGAGGAGTAGGTGCTGCCGCCATGGCGAGATTCCGGCAAGACAACACCAGTATTTTGGGTTAGGTTAGGGTTAGTGTTTATGTGATTTGGGGATTGTAATTGTGTCCTGGTGCTCGGACACGAAGACGATGGGTTGGGGATCGGGTTTCTTGTGGGAGAAATTGTTTCCAATTTGTCAGACAAAGAGATAAGAAAATTTTGTATATGTGGATGATACACTATAGTGGAAGGACACCCGGGGTCGGACTCGAGGCCGTCACGGCTGATGTTGTCGCACCCCAGATCCAAAAATACTTAGGAACCCAAGACTTAAACATGCCATCTGTACGGATAGAATAAGTATCCCAATTTAATGGACTTATCCTAATTGTAGTACGCTATAAAGTAAACTAAATCTACTCTATCTTAACTATGTCTCAATCAATATATAGGTAAATAAAACAAGAACGAAGAATATATAATATAGTCGGTCGCCTATAATACACATGTTCGAGCAAACTCGAGAATAACATAATTTTACAAAACTAGGCTAATGAGCAAGATATAACAGGAAATAAAATAGAAAGTACGAGAAAATGATAAACTAACACTACAAGTGATACCTGAACCCTGCAGCCAAAATCATACCATCTACTTGTCTATATTGTAAGATCAGCAACAACATGGAAATCACTACGTCCTCAGAGGGAAGTAACAAGATACAAAATAGCAAGATACCATATGAACTGAAATAAATACAAGAAATAAATTGGATAAACTATCCGTCTATGTGTATGCTGTCGAATACGACTTTGGGCCATATGGGTAGGTAAGGGAATAGCATTAGCGTCAACTAATGCTAAAATAATAATAGTATACCTCCCGACTATACCGGAGACTAGTCCATGGCCGCTGCCAAATATATCCACTATTATAGCCTATAACATGGCACACTGACACTTATGTGTATTGTCTGTCCCATACGCCTACTAATAGTCTTCCCCTTCCATGTCCTGCTCAAATCATATCCATGACTCAGGCAATCCACATCTCTATGTGAGTCACTAACTAGACTCAATTTCATCAATATATGAACCATCACATGAACTGCTCGTACTGATGATCGATCAAGTACATAAGTCCATGTCATCACCATGTAATCTCACTCACTGTGTCGTGCATGATACATGACAAGGCATATAAGTTATTTAGAAACAACTTCACATAATCCGGGTTCGTCTCCTACATACATAAGTCAAACACACGCACATGAACATCGATAAACACATCGATGGCACCCAAGCCATACTTGGACACACTATACTAGCACAATAACAAACCATGTATTTTAACAGTACAAGAAAAGTAGCAAGGTATCTTACCTGAAATGTCGACAAAAGAATAAAGCATCGGTCCATCTCCAACCTCCGTAGACAATGATCACAAACTCCTAGAAAACATAAATAAACTAAATAAATATCACCACAATACTTATTATATATATACTTACCTTATTTAGACTAAACTAGTCACAAAAATAGTCAACTAGTCTATACTATTTATAAATACAATAATCTATATATGGCAACCTAGTATAATATTATATACTAAAAATATATATTTTAACTTCTAGAAAATATCATAATAAATTCTGAATATATTTTATATACATATCTTTTTAGAAAAATATACTAAATCGCTATATTAAAGTATCAACACAACATGCCACATAGAATTTCAATTCAGAAGTAAAAAATCATAAAAAATATAAAAACTATTTATTCGAGTATAATTAGGGTTAAATATGATTTTTTATCTAAATTTATATCATATTTAATTCTTACAAAAGCTCGAAAGCAAATTTATTGATTTTGAAAGGTGTGTCGGTGTCCGAAATTTGATAGAAGTAAAGTGATAGCATATCAACATGAAATTCTTGTAAATATTCATAAACAATGATTCTAGATGATAGATATAGATGTTAGAGACCTTACCAAGGTTTTGTTTGAGATCAAATGGGGTTCGAAGACGTCAAGAAATTCTCAGGCTAAAATTTGTCAATTCTGGACACGTTTCGGTGTAACGGATGCCACGACCAAATGGAGTGGAACGGTGTAAGCTAGCGATTGGACATGAAAGAAGACATGTAGGGTTATCCATTAAACTTGGTTTGAGGCAAAATAGATGGAAAAAGTATTTTAAACCTATTTTAGAAGATGATAAACCTGGGTTCAGAATTTTTGTTACGGCTAGAAATAGCCATCAAATTTGACCTCTAAACGATTAAATAAGTTGACAAAACTCCTCCGGAGCTTGATAGAGTTGAAAAGGGGTCTCTTGGAGTCATCATAGGTGGTGGATTTTGGCCCATGCAGCCATGATCAACCTGATTTCGATAATTGACTTAAACTTCGACTTTGATATGAAAAGACAGAAGATCGTCAGAGCAAATTTTTTCTACTTTATTATGTATTTTCTATTTATTGAGTCTAGATAATTTGTGAGTCAGGGTCATTGGCAATTTAGAATATTATCCTCACAAACCCATTTTTTGACCCAAACCAAACCAAACATCTAAAATCCTTGCTAATCCAAAACCAGGCCAGAAAATCCCTTAGCCGAACTTAGGCCGAGTTTCGACCAAACTCGGACCGTACTCGGTCTACCTGAAATGCTCATGGTCAGCCGCAAATTCCTACTCCTTTGGATCTCTAACGTTCAAAATTTTGAACGTTGCCCTACTCTGGTTCAAAAATTCCAATAAATAGAGAAGAATTTGTCATTTCTAATCACTCATTCATTCTTCATCTTTTCTATCTATTCTATAGCCTTCATATTTACAAAGAGATTTCAATCTTCCTAATTCCAAGATGACTCATATTATTCTAAGTGTCGTTGGTTTTCGATTAGGAATATTCGACTTGTACAAGCTTGGAGTATAAAAACTTTTTTCAGAAAGGTGTTGAAGTTTGATCGTGGGCTTCGGATTAAAACACGACGGTGTTGAAGTTGGCATATTATTTGGAGTAAAGCACACGGTGTAATCTCTATTTCAAATATTGGATTAATAGCGAGTAAGAGTTCTCGCGATTGGACTAGTCCTCTCAGAGAAAAACCAGTATAAATATCGATGTCTGCGTATTGCTTTCTTGTCCCTATTTAATTACTGCTTTACTTCACTGCTTTTAAGTATTTACTTATATATGCCTTTACCTAGTTAAATTTTTATTGGAAATAATTTTTTCGGTGTACACTATTCACCTTCCCCTCTAGAGGTGCTATCGATCCTAGCACGATTTCTCTCTAGTTGGATTTAATCTTCTGGAGATATGGCATCGATATATACTAGCAATAGTGAAGGCCAGTCTACAAATAGGCCATCCCTATTTGATGGCACAAACTACACATATTGGAAGATATGAATGAGCTTTTATCTCAAGTTACTTGATTTAGATTTATGGTTGATTGTCATCAATGGTTACAAGAAACCACTACCTATTATGGTATATAGAAATCTAGTTGAAAAATCACATGACAAATATACCTTCAATGAAAAGAAACACGCAAGTCTTGATGCAAAAGCTATTAATGCTTTATTTTGTGCTGTAGATAGAACTGGTTTTAATAGAGTATCAACATGTGTCACATCTCACGAGATTTGGAAACTTCTTGAGGTAACTCATGAAAGAACTTCACAAGTGAAGGAGTCCAAAATCTTATGATTAACACAAGTGTATGAGGCCTTTAAAATAAAGCCTAATGAGACAATTACAAATATGTTTACTCGTTTTCTAGATATTGTTAACCACTTATCTTTCCTTGGAAAAGAATACAACAATCATGAAAATATTCAAAAGGTACTTTGCGGGCTGACCAAGAACTGGAATCCCAAGGCAACGACCACTATTGAAGGGCATGATCTTACTATGATGACTCTTGAAACTCTTATGTGAAAGCTTATGACACATGAGCTGGACCTTAAGCATAAAAAAGAAGGCTATAGCATTCAAAGCACACCAGAAGACAGCCTCCGATGATGAGAGTGAGACCGATAGCTCAGACAACGAGCAAATGGCCTTCATGACAAGGAATTTCAGAAGATTCCTTAAGTATGAGAAGACAAATAAAAAGAAGAAAGATTCCAGGGACGACGAAGAACCAATCTGCTATAGCTGTAAAAAGATAGGGCATATTAAGAAAGACTATCCTGTTGTAAGAAAGGGAAGTAGATACGATTAGTCAAGCAAAAGAATGACTTCGACAAAGAATTATGCTAATACCAGCATCTGGTGTGAAAGTGAGGTGAGCGATTCCGATGAAGAAGAAAAATCTCGCAACAGAGCAAACCTATGTTTTATGGCTACGGATGCTAAAGTAATTTCGAATCGTCTTTATGAATAATTTATATTTGATGAATTGTCTGATGTCTTTACTAATCTATTAGAAGATCAAAAGAAGATGAAGGATATGTATAAAAGTGCCAAGAAAGAGCTGAAATTTGTAAAATCTGAGTTTTCCAAGCAACCTCAAATGCTAGAAGACATTAGAAACTCTTCCAGTAATACGAATGAGGTTAGTTCTTTAAAGCTGAGTTTACATGACACTCTTTAAAAGCTTGAGAAAGCTAATCGAGAAAATGTAAAACTCAATGATCTTTATGAACTAGAGAAAAAGAAGTATAACATTGCTACTCAGAAGATAGATGCACTCATGGCCAAGTATACTGAAGCCTGTGATGTCTCTAGAAAGTCAGAGATTAAGTTGGGTAAACAAGTTGTCAAGCCTGTAACTCAAGTGAACACAAGTCACAAGGCTAAACACAAACACAACACGACCAAAACTACTAGAACTGCTTGGAGTCATGCATTCATGTATACTTTTCCATACAAGAAGTCACACACATCTTCAAAAACTCACGTACATGATCTTTGAACTTCACATAGCACTAACACTTCTGCTACATGTTATTATTATGATATAAAAGGACATGTATCACATCAATGCAAGATTAGGAAGCTTGTAGATATGCATGTATATATTTGGTTTCCAAAAGCTAACAAATCCGGACCCTCAAGAAAGTGGGTACCAAATGTTATATCTTCAACTTGTGTTGTAGGTGGACTTTCCTCCTCCCACTAGAAGTAAATGGATCCTCGGTAGTGGTTGCTCTAGACATATGACGGGTGATAACACTTTGTTTGCAACTATATCGATGAAGAAAGAAGGCTATGTCTCCTTTGGAAATAATTTAAAAGGACATACAATTAAAATTGGCTACATAGGTACTTCTCCCTCTCCTATTATTAAAAATGTATGTTTAGTAACAGAACTAAAACATAACCTGCTGACTATTAGTCAATTGACTGATCATGGTTATGAATTAATTTTGTTAAGGATAAATGTTTTGTTATGATAAATCTTTCGGAATAACTTCCTTTGAGGGAATAAGAGAGGACAACATTTATGTATTATATCTGTTAGAAAGTACAAGAAAGTATCTATTCACATTTCAAGACAAAACCTCGGTATGGCTTATGCGTCTTAGACATGCGAATATGGACACTATTACAAGATTGTCCACAAAGAAGCTGGTAAGAGGCTTACCCGATATTACATTCAAGAAAGATATACTCTGTGCAGAATATGGAAAGAACAAGGCATCTATGTCATCTTTCAAATCAATAAATGCTGTAAGTACCTCTAGACTACTGTAATTATTACATATGGACTTGTTTGGACAAGGTAGAGCCGCCAGTCTTTGTGGTAAGATGTATGCTTTCATAGTAGTTGATGACTATTCACGATATACTTGGGTTTACTTTCTTGCAAATAAAAATAAGGCCTTTTATGAATTTGTGTCTTTTTGTAAAATGGTACAAAATGAGAAAGGATTCATGATTACTCGCTTTCGAAGTAATCATGAAGAAGAATTTGATAACCATAACTTTAAAAATATTTTGTGATTCGAATGTTTTATCACATGAATTCTCTTGTCCCAGAACTCCTCAACAAAATAGCGTTGTGGAGAGGAAGAATAGAACTCTTGTCAATATGGCCCGAGTTATGCTTAACTAGCATAATCTTCTAAAGTATTTTTGGGCAGAAGCTGTTTATACAACATGCCATGTATTAAACAGAGTTCTTATTAGACCAATTTCCAAAAAGACTTCGTATGAATTATGGTTCAATAAAACTACTAATATCAACTATTTTAAAGTGTTTGGTTGCAGATGTTTTATCTTAAACACTAAAGACAACATAGGGAAATTTGATGAAAAGGCTGATGAAGGAATATTTCTAGGATATGCTACAAAGAGAAAAGGATACAGAGTATTCAACAAAAGATCACTTGTTCTTGAAGAATAAATAAATGTCACCTCTGACGAGCTGAACAGTCAACGCAACAACAACAATAATTATGAAGATAAGAAAACTCCCTCAGACAAAATACTTGAAGATACACCAACCTCGGACCTGGAAAGTCTGCCGAAGCGATTGCATTTTACACCAAATCATCCAGTAGAACTGGTAATAGGTGATGTATCAAAAGGTGTAAGTACTCGTTAAAGCACTAGAGATATAGTTGCTAATGTAGCATTTATTTATAAGATAGAACCTAAGAATGTTGTAGAAACTTTTAATGATGCATTTTGGATTTCTGTAATGCAAGAGGAACTAAACTAATTTGAATGGAATAAAGTTTGGGAACCCATTCCAAGACCTAGTGATCATCCAGTCATTGGTACCAAGTGGGTGTTCCGAAATAAGTTAGATAAGAATGGTTTAGTCACACGCAGCAAAGCGCGTATAGTAGCTCAAGGCTATAATCAAGAAAAAGGCATTGACTACTTTGAGACATATGCTCCAGCTGCTAGACTAGAATTTATTTGTATTCTTTGTGCTTTTACAAGTTTTCATAGTTTTAAACTTTTTCAAATAGATGCAAAAAGTGTTTTTCTAGATAGTTTTTTAAAAAAAGAAGTTTTTGTCAAAAAACCTCCTGGTTTTGAAGATTTCAAAAATCCTGATCATGTATTTAAGCTTCATAAAGCTCTCTATGGACTCAAACAAGTACCTCGTGCATGGTATGAGTGCCTTAGTTCCTTCTTACTTGAACACGGTTTTTCAAAAGGAAAGGTTGACTCTACTTTGTTTATAAAATCTTTGGATAAGCATATTTTATTAGTGCAAATATATGTAGATGACATTATCTTTAGATCAACAAATGAGATGCTATGTAACGAGTTTGCTAAGTGTATGCAAAGTGAATTTGAAATGAGCATGATGGAAGAACTAACATTCTTTCTTGGACTACAATTCAAGTAAAGTTCACAAGGGATCTTCATCAATCAAGCAAAATATACAAAAGACCTGCTGAAGAAGGTTGACATAGAACTCCTATGGCAACATCTACAAAGCATGATATGGATAAAAGTGGTACACCAATTAAAGTGCGTAAGTACAGAATTATGATTGGTAGTTTGCTATATCTAACTACTAGTCGTCCAGACATTATATTTTCAGTATACTTATATTCTAGATATCACGCCTGTCCTAAGAAAACACATGTGTTCGCCGTAAGCATATCCTCCGATACCTTAAAGGTACTTTGACAACCGGTCTATGGTATCCTAAAACCGATTCATTTGACCTGATAGGTTACTCGGACGCGGATTTTGCTGGATGCAAGGTCGATCGTAAAAGTACCAGTGGTATTTGTCATTTCCTAGAAAAGTTCTTAGTCTCCTGGTTTTCTAAAAAGTAAAATTTTGTTGCATTATCGACAATCGAAGCTGAGTATGTAGCTGCAAGACGTTGTTATGCTCAAATTTTGTGGATAAAAAAAACTTTGGAAGACTATTAGTTATCTTATAACCACATCCATATTTACTGCGATAACACTAGTTCAATCAATCTCACGAAGAATCCTGTTTGTCATTCTTGTACTAAACACATAGAGATTAGACATCACTTTCTTAGAGACCATATTTTACAGGGAGATATTAGTTTAGAATTTGTTGACACTGAACATCAATTAGCTGACATCTTCACTAAACTCCTAGCTGAAGATTGTTTTAACTTTATACGAAGGGAATTAGAAATTTTAGATGTTAAAGTTTTATAATTAAATATTACTTGATCTAAATTCATAAATTTGTAGAAAATATTTTGGTTATAAGTTGAAAGGGCCATTCTGATAAAATAACGTGAAAGTCTAAGCGACACGATGCCAAGTGTCTTTGGACTACCGCTAGCTGGGATCCGGCCCCTACAGCTAACCCGAAATATTCTATACATTTTGTGTATTTTGGTTAATTAATATAAGTTATTTTTCTTCAACACAAGTGTTTATAATTACACTATGCATTTATGTTAAAACCTGTATCACTTTTTCTTTCCAATTTTGTCCTGACTACCCAAGGACCGAATTCGGACTGAGCACTGTCTGAACTCGGGCCGAAATCGGTCCAGAGTAATCAAAACATAAGTTGGACAGTCGGGTTCTCCTCTTTAAAACCCCAACAAAACTTTATCTTCTCCATCAACAGTAGCTAAAAACCACACAAAATCCTAACCCTAGCCACCCTATAACGCCCTCTTCTAAGCCTCCCAAGCCCTAAAAACTTGGATTCGGAGCTATCTCGGGGTTCTCTTCCACTGTTTCCAATAATTAATTTTGGTATCTCTCTACACTTTCCTCAAATTTTAATTTCTATGGCTACCAAAATTTCTCATTCTTCCAAAAAAAAAAGATTGGAGAAGCTTCTTCCACCAATGTTCAAAAGGAAGGTTCATTTTCACTATTTAGTCTCGCCATATAGGACGGTGACTATTTTTGCGGGGGACTATGTCATTCAAACAGGACTTGACCATTTATTATGGGAGAGCAAGTCCATTAGCAAACATTGTACCGATGGACACAAGTCTTCTTTCCAACAAAGCTGAGCAATGCTAAAGTATCAATCGTAGTTTTGTCAAATTATCAAAATAGGGGAGATTGTTGGCCCATGCAGCCATGATCAACCTGATTTTGATAATTGACTTAAACTCTGACTTTGATATGAAAAGACAGAAGATCGTCATAGCAGATTTTTTTTCTACTTTATTCTGTATTTTATGTTTATTGAGTCTCGATAATTTGTGAGTCGGGATCACTTTCAAATTAGAAGATTATCCTCACAAACCTATTTTTTGACCCAAACCAAACCAAACATCCAAAACCCTTGTTAAACCAAAACCAGGCCAGAAAATCCCTTAGCCCAACACGGGCTGAGTTCCGACCGAACTCGGTCTACCTGAATTGCTCCTAGTCAGCAGAAAATTCCTACTCCTTTGAATCTCTAACGTTCAAAATTATGAACGTTGCCCTAACCGAGTTCTGCCCGACCTCTGGTTTAAAAATTCCTATAAATAGAAAAGAATTTGTCATTTCTAATCACTCATTCATTTTTCATCTTCTTTATCTATTCTAAAGCTTTCCTATTTACAAAGAGCTTTCAATCTTCCTCTTTCCAAGACAACTCCTATTCTTCTAAGTGCCGGTGGTTTTCGATTAGGAGTATTGGAGTTGTACAAGCTTGGAGTATAAAAACTTTTTTTAGAAAGGTGTTAAAGTTTGATCGTGGGCTTCGGATTAAAACACGACGATGTTGAAGTTGGCGTGTTCTTCAGAGAAAAGTACGCAGTATAATCTATATTTCAAATAGTGGATTAATAGCGATCAGGAGTTCTCACGACTGGATTAGTCCTCTCAGAGGGAAACCAGTATAAACCTTGGTGTCTGCGTATTGTTATCTTGCCCCTATTTAATTACTGTTTTACTTCACTGCTTTTAAGTATTTACTTATATCTGCCTTTAGTTGTTTAAATTTTTATTGGGGATAATTTTTCTGCTGCACTCTATTCACCCCCCTCTAGAGATGCCATCAATCCTACAATAGATGGCTTAAAAGTCGAGGAGAAGGTGGTTTGAAGTGTTCGTCCAAGCTATATGGGATTTGGTTTTTGCTATGGGGGGGCTATGGAGGGGATGTATATAAAGGTTTTGATCTCCTATGATTTATGAAAATATAGGTTTTTGTTTGGATTGATTTGGAGTTTATTTAGTACAACTACCACTTTTTCAAAGAGGGGTATTTTTTACTTTTTCTATTTCTTGTTGTTATTGTGAATTCAAATCATTTTTTTATTGATAAATTATTTTACAAAACTAATAATTATAAATTTGGGATTAATTATTGATAATATTTAATATAATGCATATGCTTTTATTGAATATAATTAGTGGATAGCCTTTAGTTAGAATAATTGTTAGTAGCCCTAGTGGACCTAATTAGTGAGATTAGACAAACAACAAACCAATTTCATTAAGTTAGTTAGTCTCTAGTTAGACTAGCAAGTCATTTAGAAATTTGGCTAAACACCTAATTAGAAGAAAACCTTTTCACTAGAACTTGTCATGACAAGTTGAGAGGGCTTCCTAAACATTTCCCCAAGCCGAAAACCCCCAAACCCTAGCCTATGGCAGCCACCACTTCCATTTAAGAGGAACATCTTCTTATTCTTCTCCCTTTCATTCGAAAACCTAACCCTAGTTTAGGAGTTCTTCCCCAAATTACTCCTACACTCAAATCTTCTTCAAATTCTCTCAAATTGGTCTCATTCTCTTCCTCTTGGAGAGTAGAAGGCTCTAGAAGCAAGCTTGGAGGTATTGGAGCACTTGGAGCTTGAGGGCTTCTAGATTTTGAGACTTTTTCATTGTGAATCCCTCTCCTAATAGATATATGCATTCTAAACCCTTCTAATTTGTAGTAAATAGTGTAGAGGCATTAATTAGGGACCCCTATGCATTAGGGTTACCATTAGTTGGGAGTTTAAACTCTCATCTTTCTATTTGTGGGATTTCCCCTTTGTATTTAGCTCAAATTGGGGTTAAATCTGAGAATAGATATGATAGGATTTGTAAATTAGTTATTTTGGTAATACTAATGATTTAGAACATGTGAGTGTACTTTGGGTCAAGTTTGAATCCATTTGGAGTGTGTATCATTGACGTATCACTACGTGTTCAATACGCACGACAAGTGTTTGACAAACTGACCAAAAGAGCACCCAATGCTCTAATTTTAGTTTTGATTCTTGTTTCATATGTGCATTGTGATAGGTTAAGCATTGGTAAGTTTATCTAATGTTTAGAAGATAATTTGATGGGTTGTATGTTGATTGGGGGTTGTGGAATATAAACCATGTTCTAATGTTCATATATGGACTATTGACACTGTCATATACTGTTCATTCCTCTTTTTATATGTTTTAGTCCTATACATCAGTCCCTTGTTAGTGTTCAGTCCTTGTATGCACTATGTCAATTAATGCATAGGCTTGAATCATTCCGACTTGTTCAATCCCCTGTTGTATCAGTAATTACAATTAGATGTTTCAGTTTTAGGAACATGTGGGTATTAGTTTATAGTTCATAATATATCATGTATCAGTCTTTATTTAACATGCATTGTTCAGTTTTATTTTACATCATGGTACAGACCTCATTTGGACTCGTATTGTACCAGTTTTGTGTTCAGTCCATACCCTGTTCAGAGATCAGTCCATATTTCACTAATGTCCAGTCAATGAACTGAGTGATGGGGTATTGCATTATGTCCAGTCCCCTACTTTTTAGTATCAGTTAGTAAGGGTATTTCATTTAAGTTCAATCCCCTTTAATTCATTCACTCCTTCATTCACTTTTTAGTCTACACTCTATTTGTTCAGTCCCAGAGAGTAGGGATTATTATTTAGTTTCAGTCATCCCTTTATTATTTAATACAGTTCTTGCCTTTTCTTTCGACCTTTTTGACTGTATTATTTCATAAATGTTCAGTCCTAGGATATTTTTTGTGTCAGTAATATGAATTGAATAAGGGCTCGGGTAAATTGTTTTGTGTTCAACCCTTTGATTATGTATCAGTAAGAAGGATGCTTTCGTTCAGTACTTTGTTCAGTCAAACGATAGTGTACTCAGTCCTTACTTTTAGTAATATGTTTAATCCATACTCTCCTTTGAGTATCAGCCAATATGGGAGTGAAAGGCTTTACTTATTGTTTAGTTCTTACACGTATCAGTCAGGATACTGATATTGGTATCAGCGTTAGGATCTTTAGTTCAGTCTGATACTGATGCTTGTATTAGTTAAATGGACAATGTAGGGGGGCTCGGTTTGGATGAACTTTGAGTTCAATTTTCTAGTGATACGTTCAGTCATACCTTTTTTGTATTCAGTCCTTCATTTGCAAAATGGTTCAGACCCTTATTTTGTTTTAGTATCAGTTAATGAGTTAATGAGGGACGCTCGATTATGGGACTATATTGGTATCAGTTTGTTCAGTCCTATTTCCTGTATCCATGTTCTGTCTATATGGTTCATTCCATATTATTTTGTTCAGTCCGTTTGTATATAACTCAGTCCCAGTCCTTTATTACCTTTAGATATCAGCCATATTTCATCCATGTTAAGTACAATAAGTTCAGTCCTATATAGGTTTAGAATATGAGTATCAGTCATGTGGGATGGAGGCTCATTTGTTAGCTTATATATATATCCTCAATCCTTTATTCCTTTGTATCAGTGATTGTGAAGGGCTTGGGCATTAGTATAGCTAAGAGTGGCTAGGGCAGTTTAGGCAATTTTAGATCAGCAACAGTAGCAGCACTTGCTGCATTTGGAAGTGAAATAATGTAGCAGTCAGTTGATTGAGGCTATCAGTCATTTATTTTAATTGTAACAGTCAAGGGGTATATATATATATATATATATATATATATATATATATATATATATATATATATATATATAAGGTATCAATCCTTATGAATGAGGATTTTGAGTTGTAGCAGTAACTACATCAATACACAGAGTATGGAATACACTTATCAGTCCATAGGCATAGGCACTACCTATAGCAGGGCAATGGCAATAATAGGGTGGGAACTTATGTGTCAGTGAATTTTGAGTAGTAGGAAGAGCATGTAATAGTCATATAGGAGAGGCAAAAAATCGGTATAGGGATGAGCTCGATTTAGGCCAAGGATAAGGTAAGCCAATATATCAGCTGTAGCAGTAGTTGCTAGCAGCAGTAACTTGAGGGTAATGGGCTACTGCCCATTAGCAGGGTATGTGGTTTTACATTTACAATTAATTGTTTTAGTAAAGGCCTCTTATCAGTCTTGTTAGGCCTCTTTGTATCAACCCTTACAAAGAAAATATACAATTAGGATTTGCGTACATTGTATAATCCTCCCTTTTAGTATCAGTTATTTGAGTTTCCATTGAATCAGTTCATGTTCAGTCATGTGCCCTCATGTTTCAGTCCCTACCTCTACTATTTTGTTTAAGTCGAGATGGTACTCTAGTTCAGTCCAGATAGGCTATTCATACATTCAGTCTTAATACATCTTTCCTATATATATATTCTAGGATATTAGCTATATAAGCCGATATATAAATGATGTTAGTAAGCGTGATAAGGGTTTTAGATATGGTATAATATAGTTACACTATAGGGTATGTAAGTAAATAGGAAATATATATGTTTGTATCTATGTTGGAATATGGTATTGACACCACATTGCCCTAGTTAACTAATATAGCCTAGAAATTTAGAGTGTGGATACCATGGTATCCTAGAGTAGACTAATTAAACCAAGTTTGACCCAGACTTCACCAGTTGATTATAGTTGACCTAGTTTGACTTCTCTGACCTAGAAGAGGCCTAACCACATATAAATAATGCATTTAAATCTATTGTTTACTCTAGAATACTTAATAACCCTATAAATTCATAATAGGTCCTTGTGACGCCAGTTCAGATATCGATACATAGTTGTTGCTCAGGATATCAGGCGAGTACTTTCTCTGATTGTTTTCATCATGATAGTATCTATATTACATACTCGAGACTACTTTACTTGATGCTGACACATTGTTACACGAATTGATACTAAATGGATCTTATCAGGAGATGTTATCCCTTATCGGGTACATCGGGTATTTCATGTTCATGCACTTCATCATGTACATCGTGTACTCCTTGTATTCATATTATTCATGTACTCTCATGTGCTCTCATGTACTCTCATGTGCTCACATATTCTTCTTGTGCAAGCTAACAATCATGTACGTAACATGTCATGATCAGATCTATGTGTATCGATTGGGCTGGGGGAGTAGAAGTAGTTTTGTGATTAAATCCCTTAGTGTACTCATGTATATGTCGATTATACCTTCACGTATAATCGAGTTACCGTATAATAATTATGTACAACCTAAACCAATCACATAACTGTCTTGTCCTCTAAATTACTGGTGTTCTTTTCTAGTTAACATATTCTCTATCTTATTCATGTACTTAGTTTCTTTACTTGCTCTTTATATTATTTTCCTGTATTTCTTTTCCAGCATGTTATGTATTTTATTCTATTGCAAGTTATATATTTCCTACCATACAATGGAACTGATTTCAGAGTTTAAGTATTTCGCTCCAATTCTGACTGGATATATTTTTCAAAGGACTTGGAGGATTTCTGCATGACCTATTGTGGAGCAGGTTTAGACGACACTTGTGACGTCGATCACCAGGAGGATCCAGCTAGCCTAGAGGAGACACCAGTAGTACCTAGATTAGACTGGTAGGACATTTGTCTGGATTTGTCTCCAGTTAACTTCTGAGATGTTATATTATTTCATATACTCTTTGAGATGTACTGATGACACTTAAGACTTATTTCCATTTGGCTTGTATTGCACTTGACTTCTATCTATTTACATATCGTGCTGTTATTCTTCCTTAGCTATTTGTGATTGAGTTGTATCTTTCTATGATTTTCCTCTGCATGGAGAGTATTATTGACAGGTACATTACATTGTGTTTAGTTGTTGTTGAGACCTAGGACAGCGTTCTACTACTGACACTGCAGCATAGGCTGGACGTACCTGCGGTCTCATGCCCTTTCACTGGGTATGGGTCGTGACACGATTTTAGTGGTGGCCCACGCAGGTCAGACTTTGCACTTAAAGTGATTTTGTAGTAGTGCAAGGACTTAGTTATACAACTGCGAGCCTGCGATAGGATATATGAAATAGGATATTAGGATGAGAGGATACTCATTCAAAATTAGAGCTTCTTAAGAGATTCCTGGGACGACCCTTGAGAATCTTATTTTGAACTCCAATTCAAAATCCTTTCCTGTTATTTCAGTTTACCCTTGCTTGTTGAATTTGATTCTTGAAGATTCGTTAGGAAAATTATTTGTTGAATTTGATTCTTAACGACTATAAGCGTTAGAAAAATTATTGCTAACGGTTTTTTACCGTTGGAAATACGGTGCTGAAAATTTTCCTAACGGTAAAAAATCGTTAGCAAATTTACTTTCCTAACGGTAAAAAACCGTTGGAAAATTAAATTTCCTAACAGTAAAAAACTGTTACAAAATTCACTTTCCTAACGGTAAAAAAAAGTTGGCAAATTAACGTTGCTAACGAAAAAAAACCATTACAAATATCTTTTTCAAAGGTTAGAGTCAAAAAATCCTAACCCTTATAATAGTTGGTAATTCTTGATATTACCAACATTTTTTATCATTACAAATGGTTAAAACAAAATATTATTACAAAAATGGTGGCTCTATTGAGCCCAACTTCCAGCAACAACAAACAAAAGCAAGAATATAGCCTTAACAACAATCTTTCTTTCTCACAATTTTTTTTTCTTCCATTTAACAACATCCAATCCAAATGCAATATTTGGTCTTCCTTTACAGAATATATATATATATATATATATATATATATATATATATATATATATATATATATATATATATATATATATATAACATTTCTTAAACACACAATGTTATACATGACAGTAGAACTTTAATATTGACAACTTTTTTGGGATCAAAATCTAGACCTCTACACCCATACATACACAATGAAGTGGAATTTGTACAAAGCGATTGGATGATCATGTCGGAAATTTACAACAAATCTTACTTCAAGTAAGCACTCTACTGAAGAATATTGATGCCTGAGTTACTGCCCCGACATCCCTCTAAACTTCATATTGTGCAAAGTTCAATGATTCCGAAGTGTTCAAACTCTTTGTATTTTGAATGGCATCAGCTAAACACCTGGAAATGATTTAGAACCACAGTCATCGTGTTGTGATTGTCCATAGATCTGCCAAGTTAGATAAATTAATCAAGACTTATGTAGTAGATATGAAATTTGAATTAATTTTAACCCAAGTTAGTTGTCGGTTCAAAATAACAGTGATCAGAAGTTATCAGGACTTAAATGGAATTATTTGCCTACAAATCCACCTATTATCCATTTATTCATGAATGAAACATGAAGCCACATTTTGGCAAGCGAGTATTACATAAACTTGAAAGCAGTTCAGTTTTTTAGCAATCTTTATTTTACAATAACAAAGAAAAACATGCAAAATTACAGAGGAACACGAGGGCGAGGGATTGCTATTAAGGAATTTACTCAAAAGCAAACTTTTCACTTACACAAAACAGAGTCTCCAACAGAAAGATCTTACAGAGAATGAGTTTGAATGAGAATATATAATGCCCACGATGGTCGTTTATATCGTTGCTTGGGAGGCCATATGAATCAGAATGTTCACCATCTATAGAATGGAATAAGCAACTATAACAAATGAGTGTTGAATTGAAGCACTAGTTCAACATATAAAAATGGCAGGAAGGAAAGCTGGCAAACAGGGTTCCCTATAAAATCTCATTTGGCAATGGAGAAAGCATTTATGTTTGATGCCGAAAAACAATTAAAGAATATAAGTACAACTAAATGTCCTGCAAAGTAAATAAAATAAATTAAATATGTTGATAGAAAGGAGTTAATATACTGGAATGCGGTTGACATAATCAATCTCAAATAGCATATTAATCAATCTCAAATAGCATAATATTATCCAGAAAGCAAGTAACAAATCTAACCTTCATTAGATTAAACTTTAAGTGTGCCAAAGCCATCTGCAAGAAAAAAAAAGAACAGGGCGAACATGTAGCATTATGATCATGGTAAAGCCAGCAAGCATTAACAAATTTCTTAATAATTTTTTGTCTAACACTTTAAGTTATTGCTGGAGAAAAACCTCATAGTTGAAAGTTCTGTTTGACCACAATGATCATGGTAGCATTATGATCATGATAGCATCCACGTGTATCATGGAAACAAAATTAAAGCTATAGGTATAAAAATAAATAATATTGAAATGAAATCTGAACTCTAGTAACATCTGCATTTCTAAGTAGTAAAAAAAATCTTATTTATGATCACATCAACATAAGTGTAGAACATAAGTTCAATATTGAGTTGCAATAATTTTGATAAACATGAAACCAATTCAGAAATAATAGAGAATCAGATTACTTAGTACTCATTTCTAAATATGTAACCTCCATGAGGAAGTAGAAATTTGTCCAACAAATGGCGAGCCAGAACAAAAAGTATACAAAATAAACAAAACAATAAAGTTAAAATGAAAATTACATCTCATGAAAGTAAGGTGTGCAACAGTTTTGATATCAACAGTGCAAAATTATATAATTTGTAATGATAAGACACTATAAAATCATTCTTCCAGTTTCCTGCTAATATTCATTGAACTTTATACATGCTTACAGTGCTGGAAAATTTTCTTGTTTTATGTGATTTTATTTGCAGCATTAAATTCTTAAGCATTTAACATTCTAGAAAACATGTCTAAAATTCGTGTTATAGAAAAAAGGAAGTTAGACTATATGATAGCCAATATACGAATCATGTTATAGCAAACAAGAATCTTCAGGAAGGAATAATATACATGAAGAAAAACAACCTACTTATGCCAACATATGAAAACCACGTCATATTTGTTAAAAATGGTGCATGATTATTAAAAAAAAAGGCTAGCAAATGTGAAGGTCAAGATAACGTTTCAATTGAAATCACATCTTCATCCGAAGGTACCTAAAGAACAAAAGTACATCTAAAGAATATTAACTTCAGCCATATAGTAATATCATAATTTTTAGACACCATCATAAAAATATACAGATTAAACAACTAATTATTGGTCAATTGATCTATATAAATAATCAGGGACAATATTATAATCATCAAAATTTCATTGTAGAAAGATTTTGAGAAAAGATAAACACCATTTGTGAGCTTAATACTGCTGAAAGATGTCTAAAAAAAGGGAAAAAGTGAGATTGCTTTGGCAGTACCACGTTCCAGAACCTCCAGGACGGATTGGCTCTAGATTTATTTTCTTGCCCATAATATCACTCTTGTTCAATGCTTGAAGAGCACTCAGCAGCTCTAACATCATAGGACTCTATGTAC
Organism: Iris pallida; assembly: GCA_029216955.1. Lineage (NCBI taxonomy): Eukaryota > Viridiplantae > Streptophyta > Magnoliopsida > Asparagales > Iridaceae > Iris > Iris pallida. Next base: position 6,715,713 of record JANAVB010009399.1, on the reverse strand, counting down.
CAGTGATGGCGCTTGTGTTGCATTTCACGGATCTATGAAGATAAGTAATATTGCCAACAATTAGATTCCACAAACAATTTACTTGTGACTTATCACAAATAGTCAAAATTTTGTGCTAAATAAATATTTTGAGATTAGGTCAACATTGAGCAGAATATAGATAGGGAAGATGCAGATCTTATACATAAATATCTAACATGCAGAATATGCTCTAATAAGTTCTTACGAAATTTCAACTAGATAAATATAGGAAATTCACAAAGAGGTACAACGCAAAATAATACATTATTCCAACTTACCTATACCAAACCTTGCCTCGTTTCAAGAACTTGTTTTCTGTTACAATGCGTGGTAAATTTGACAGAAACTACTAGTTACTCTCAACATAATAGTAAAACTGAGACTAAATAATGTTTAATTTTGTGGTTACAAAAGAGATCTGAACTACATACCTTCCCAAGAGCCCAGTAAGCCGAACCGAAGTAGGCTCTTTCGTTATCCTGACCATGATACATCAGTAAACAAAAGTTATGATATAATTTCTTAAAACATAGTAACTTATGTTTTCTTTTTAATAAGAGAAACTTCTATGTTATTGCTTCAACTTCTCCAAGCAATGTCTTTCTAATTTTCAACAACAAAAGAGGAAAAAAAATTTCTAAACAGTTGCTAAAATTTAATTTGTATTTAGAAAGGTTCAAGAAGTCTTCTTCCATGGAATCAAATTCTCTTAAACTTTCCTTAGTCCACAAAATTAGTTGTGCTTGAGAGACACTACTAACTAGCATGTAGTCCTGGTTCACATTATTTTCACACTAAATTGCATTTTAGAGAATAGCAAACTTCCAACCACACCAAAAATAGATGACGCGTTCATGTCTAGATGTACTAGGACGCACCAATATATGCACCGTGTCCACGTTGTGTTGCGTCCAGCATGACTCTGGCACGGACACGGTGCCGATTTTGGAGGAATCCACATTCTCCGTAAAGAAGCGACTCTCCTTATCGATTACGAATAAAATCTTTCAAGCCCTGATTATGAAATCGAGGTGAAAGACTACTGACCTGCACATCGATCGGCCGGGACCTCCTCCGGAGGGATCAGACCGACGAGAGATCCCGAACGTACCTACGATTTTGACTGCTCTTTAGAAATTGTTGTAGAAATGTAACTACTCCCAAAAAGAAAATAGAAGAAAAGAAATGAAGAAACCCTAGCTAAGTAAAACCCTAATTTGATAGATGGAAACGATGACAACCTGCGAAGCATTGTTGGAGAGAAGAGATTGAGGGAGTCTGGTGCCTTTTTCTTCTTAGAGCTTCGCCAGTCGCCTTCAGCAGAGAGAAAAGGGAAGGAGAGGAGGAGAATGAGATTTTTTGGGCTCGGGATGGGTCGGGATGAAAATGAGAGTTGGAAAATGTTATGAACCTCACCAACACTTTTTATGTCACGTGAAAGACATGTGATTCAATCTTTCCAACCTTATTTAAATTTTCCAACGGTTTATAAATGTTACAAAACAAATAGGATGTGTCATCTGAAATTAGAATTTTATTTTCCCTATATTTACTATCATTTTTTCTAGTTCGTAATAATTTTCCACCGTTGGTAATTTGTAACAGTAAAAACCCGTTGGCAATTGGAAAAAAAATGTATTGCGTCATAGAGGTGCATACCCTAGTTGTGGAATCTATCGTTTATCGCAGCTATGCTTACTGGCGTGGCGAGTATTCTGAGTATCATTATTTTGGGACAGACACGTATGATTATCGGAATGTATCTGAAAAAGGGTTCTTAATTTATTATCTCTATCATTTTACTTCTGTTATTATAAGATTCTGTTCCCTCATCAACTACCTCAGGAATGGAGATACCTTCAGTTTCTTTATTCCAGTTCCTTGTAGAGCTTCATTTCATTATAGTTCCTTCATAGTGTGAAGGATTGGTGACTTGCAAATAGGTATGTGTCCTTGAGCCCCACTGTAGATTGTTAGGAGTATAGTTTGTGAATCTGAGGGTGGTTTCTGGTTGGGTATATAAGCATTAGGTATTAGAATATAAATCTTAGATGACCAATAGCATAGTAACCTAGTAGCCCTATTTATAATAGGTATTAGTGTAGTAACCTGAGTAGGATGTGTCAGTAAATTAGTGTGTTCATGTCCTTGAAATGATAGTTTAGCATTGGTATTAGAAATAGTAACCCATTGTAGATAGTTTTTTTGTTATTATGATAAATACTAGTTTTCATAAATATGTTGAAGGATAATATGTATTATAACCCTTTGATGGTTTCTTGTTTCTATTTATCTTTCCAGTATGGCACCCATGACCAGAGTTCGTCGTCTGAGAGCAGCTGCAGTTCCGGACATGACTGGGGGCGTACTTCTACCACCTATTACTCAGGAGGTAGTGACCCCTCCTGCTGACCAGGGGGTAGTTGCAACACCTGCCATTGAAGAGTTGGTGGCAGCCTTACCAGAGAGTCTTCCTCTACCTCCTGCCATTCAGGAAATAGCTGCAGTTTTGTCTGAGACCGAGAGTCTTCCTCCGCCTCCTGGAGTGGTACCGAATACCATATTCTCAAAAGGTTTGCCCCCTGTTGGAACTCAAATATTTAAACTTCTGTGGGACGTGTTGCAGACACAAAGAGTTCTGTAACAACCAATTTTCTAAAATAAGGGTATTTTGGTAATTATGTGATTTTAATTTTTTTTGATTAATTTATAATATTTTAATTGGTGTTGTGTTAGTAGTCTATTTAACCTTAGCTAACCATGATTAGAGACTAACCATGACATTAGAAACCTAATTACCTGTCGCACTCACTTCTTCTAATTAAGTGTATTTTAGTCATTCTGTACTATTTTGAATTTATTTTAAATGTTAATTAAATTGATTGTTGTGTGTTTTGGATTGGTGCTTTGATATGACCTAGATGGTATAACCTTAGTCAACCTTGTCTAGAAGCCTAATAAGATTAGTTTTATTATTGGCTTATTAGATTTAATTTAGAATTTTTACCTATTTTTCTAGAATTATTTAATCATTTTTAAGTCATTTTTATAAGCATTTTTAAGCTTTTGTCATTGGGCCTTTGTAGCAACATAGGAATGCTTGGCCCATGACTTAACCTAACCCTAATACCCCTTACCCATGGCTGACCAAGCATAGCAGTAGCCCCCCTCATTTGTGAAGAAATTCTATAGCCTCCACTAGATCAAAAAACCCTAGTTTCCCTTTCCTTCAAAACACTAACTTTCTCATCCGGCATTCGAATCGTGCAAAACGAATTGCGTAGCGACCGTGGGGAGGAGGAGAACTTGCTGGAGCACTTCTAGCAAGGAGTTGGAGGCGTTCGCTCAGGAGAAACCGGTCGTCGAAGCGCTCGAGGATTCACTTTCATTGAGATTCTGACTCTCAATAGGTAAACCTCGTTCTACCCTTGTTCCTTCTGAAATTTCTACATTTTAGAATCCATGTAGGTACCCCAGACCTGTGCATAAACTTTGGTAGGATTGTGAGTTCGTTTGATAGCCGTATCGGACACGTGTCGGTCCTATAGAACACGTGTTCGACGAAAAGCCACTTAGAACGGAAAAGTGTTATTTTTCAATTCTGTTTTCACGAATCCCTTGAAAACATTATTTGTAACAACTTTCGTGAAGACGGGTCGGAAATTGTCACGACCCGCACCCGTTTTTTTTTTTTTAAAAAACGGATACGAGACGTGTCCAAGCCAGCCTACGCCGCAGTGTCGGCGGTAGAACGCTGTCACGACCATGAAGATCAAAATCACAAATAATGCTCATTCACATAATTAATTTAACTTACAATGATCACAAGTTTTAGATTTGTAGAAAAATATAAACTTGTACAAATAAATGAATGACTACAACTCAACTATCTAGCTAGTCTCTAGGCTTTTGTCTGCAAGTATTTCCGTCACTCCCCAAGCTAAGTGAATCCACGGCTAACCTAAAAATGTTGGTTTCCAGTCAGTAATGGAACGAGCACAATTCACTGAATGCAATTTCAAATAAAGAAAATGACTATAAAACAAAGGTTAGACATCAGTCATGAGTTTTGAAAATAAACAGTAAATACGGAAAACCAATAGCAATAAATAGACACAAAATACTTTCCCCAACTGTTAGAAGTACCTTTGACATGTGATCGGTCTGGGGTGCTACACCGCACGGTCTACGAGGTCTACTTGCAGAAATTAAACAATGTCTACGAGGTCTACTTGCAGAAAATAAACAATGTCTACGAGGTCTACTTGCAGAAAATAAACAATGTCTACGAGGTCTACTTGCAGAAAATAAACAATGTCTACGAGGTCTACTTGCAAAAAATAAATAATGTCTATGAGGTCTACTTGCAGAAAATAAACAATGTCTACGAGGTCTACTGCATGAAAAATAAACAATGTCTACGAGGTCTACTGCATGAAAAATAAACACGGTCTACGGTCGGATCACACATCCTTGGTACTTCTCATTCCCGACACCACAATTTATAATAGAGTATAAAATCACATAAATAATGACTAACCAATGAAATATAGTAAAGATCAATATCGAAATACAGACAATAAACTGTACTCGCCTGTGGTCCTTTGCCGGTGAAACTGACAATCTGAACTACTCAATGTGCCACTATAGTCAAAACTCGTACAAAAGTCCTCGGAAGCTGAAATAAACAATACCAATGATCTCAGAATAGTCCAATTAGCTCGGATTGCCTGTCCTTACGTCCAATTCTGGACACAGGGGTAAAACGGTAATTTCGGGACAAAACGGTATCCGCCGTTGGACCCGCTTTGCACCGAAAAGTGTGCCAGAGTCAATGGTCTCTAAAGTCGTCAAACTACATGTCTATGAATCCAGTTTTTCGATACGAACCCAATCGTATGTCCAAAGTTGGATTCCGGCGGGCCGTGCACAAAATTGCCCGTTGAGTGGAACCGTGGGACCCGCAAAACGGTGATTTTATCAACTGTCTCAGAATTGGACCAAACTTGGCATACAGGACCAGAAAAATGATACGGTTCTATTGGTACAAGGTTTGTCTTGATCTGACGAGCGTGCACAAAGTAATTGGAGAATTTGTAAAGTGCACGATACGGTGAATTTCGACGGATACGCATCAAATTCGTCGCGCACACGCGACCAATTTGAATTCCGCCAAAGCCCACACGACCACGAAGCCGTTACGCAGCTTTCGATACTTACGTTGCACGACCACGTCGCCCAGAATGGCGGGACGCACGTCGTATCGATGGTTTTTCAAGTTTTCTAAACTGTTTTCAAAGTAGTTTTTGCTTAACTTCGAAAACTGATTTCTTTGTGCCTACTGTATAAAATTTGAAACTACAAAAAGGGTCATGATCTCCTATAGGTTGGCTATAAGTCTGTTTAATTGGATTTTCCAATCGATCGATGGATTGGCAGGAATCCGCCTTCCAAATCAGGGGGTTGGGTCGATTTTATGTCCTGTTTCAGGACTGTTTTTCGTCGACTTTGCGTCGATTTCTTGGGCAACCTAAAGTACTATAATTAAATCTAATTGAAAGAATCCAAAGGCGGTTATATTGGGTACATACCTGAAGAAACGGCTCGTCAAAAGGATGAGCGTGAACGACGCAACCTCGGCACGAAGTTGACCGTCCACCCATTTTTTATACGAGTATTTATATATACACATACCCGTATACGTTCAAATATAAGGAATAACATATTCTAAATATAATTTATAATAGAAATATAATATACTAAAATTCATAAGTCAAATACAATGATATTTTATATGTACAAAATCCTAATTTTCCTATATTATAAATACTCTTCTACCTATATATATATTCAAGTACATATATACAACCCAGATATATCTATATATGTATATATATATATATATATATATATATATATATATATGTACACATGATATAATACTTCCAATTTTCTATGAAAAGCCAAAATATTAAATCTTCCTATTATAGGGTATTATAACAATATGTACACCGATAAAATATACTTATTATCCAAAATAGAGACAACCAATAATAAGTATATGTGTATATATACACATCATTTATCTTAACAATAATAATACCAAATATAGGAGAACAAAGTACCGTAATTAAATGCTAAATGTACTTGAAATTGCAGGTATAGCCTAGATATCGCCAACTGCACAAGGGTAACTAAGTAGGGTGTTCAGCCTATTTCTAAAATAGAATATAAATTCAATGACCCTAAAATATATATTATAAATATAAATCCTTTATATATGGAATGCCTATTCGGACAATCAAAATTAATAAATATAATATGTACGTCTACATGGACGTCTTAGGACTCACTATAAGCCTACACGGGCTTGGGCTCGGTTCGGGCCCGGTCCGGACTATTTTGGTATAACCGAAATTCTTAAAAGTCAAAATATTAATAAATAACTAATTGAACCATTTATAGGGATTAACTCGTAACTTGGCCTGGTTTTCCTAGTTAGGACACACTTATGGCTTGGCATTCCTCTACCATGGCTAAACACTAGTCAAAGCACGCTACCGCACTATCCGTGCCACGATTCTTAACCGTCTTGTACTCAAAACTCCATCATGGCTAAAGTCATCTACCGTATTAATTAACTAAATAATTATTTATAAAACTCTAAAAATTATCATTTAATTCAAATAAATAAATAAAAATATTACCAAAATTCTGGGAAGAGGGGTTACAAATCTATCCACCTTAAAATAATTTCGTCCTCGAAATTCTAATTTGTAACTATTCCTTAAATTCAAAAGAAGCTCTACCATTACCTTAATCTCCTCGAATCTTAATTCCTCAAAAATTGTTTATATCCTCCTCCTCGCCATTTTGTAACAACAAAACTCCGAAGACTTTCTACTTCTACCCACCTTTGGTCACACTACTCCCTCAATCCTCATGTCTCTAAAACTTTATAATCTCCCAACTACTTGCTAAAATTGCTACCAATAGGTATCTACTACTTATGGCCACTATAATCATCTCTTATCTATCAAGCAACCCAAAATCTAACATGCAACAAATTTACACAAGTAGCTAAGAAATATTGCTGAATTCTAATAAGCGTGACCATGTGTCACTCTTAAACAGGAAGGACAGGAAGATAGGGAAGAAAAATCGAGAGCATTTATGAATTTCCAAGAGTGGTAGAGAATACCCGATGACGCAGATGGAAAGAAAGTCTATGAACCATTGACTTACTTGCTAGAGTGGGCTACTCTAGTCCAGTCACTTGTTAAATCGAGAACCCTTCGTTTCTTAGAGTGGCTTACACTCCGTGCAATATAGAAGTTCTGTTCTCGAAATTCTATCTAAACAAGGTTCCCTAATAGAACGGAATTTGAGGACTCCAGATTGTGATCTTTTCTGTGGTTATTTAAACACACAAGCAAGGGATGTAAATGCAATACAAGATCATATCGCGACTTCCAAGTAAATGGAATAATGGTTATGAATGACACCACATTCCAAGAGGTGAAGACTACCTAATCGGTGTAGGAACCTATATCAAATAGTTCGATTTCTATATATATATTCCAAAAATAGTGATTTGTATGGATGGGTTTATGATTGGACATCAATCGTTGATTGGATGAACCTCGGATTTCAGTCTCTACAGAATGGTCAAGATCCCTATGATTATACTACTTCTACTAGGTTAGGGTAACCTAGAATAGGTTTTCACCCGAGTGGTCGAGCTAGTTGCTAGTCTGGTTGGCTAGCTAGGTCCCTAGAGCCCAAAAATGCATCTTTCGTGACTTTTGTGTTTAAGTAGCACGAGAAGACACAATTGAGTGACACATTAGTGACATGTGCGTAGTGGGCTTCAAGTAAAACACAACCATATATTGGGTCGAATGAATTGAGTCAAGGTTGAGCCTCTAATGGAAGTCGGGAAACATACCGCTATTATGGTAAGGGTTATAGCTAGTCCTTTTTACCTGAAAGTCGTACCATAGAAATAGAGTACAAGAGGACGGGTTTGAGTGGGACATGATATACCTAGATGAAGGTGGACTCGTCTAGAACTTGCATATGAAATCTGTTGGAAGGTAACAGCTGGTCTCGTGCTCCGAATATTAATGACACGGTCGGGAACACAAAATAATCTAAATGGAAAATGGGGGTCCACGGGGCACTAACTATCATTCCAATAGAATTATTCTAATCAATCGGTAATCCTCGTATATCCTAAAATTTAGAAGGCATACAGTCTGCCCACCTTAGAAGCTAGGACATGATTTTAGGAATGATGAGGTTAGGAGAAATCAAAAGTACGGGTATTGTACCTCGACTCTTGTTAACAAAGAATCAGGCACGGCATAACGGGGTACGGTAGATATAAGTCAAGTCAAGGTTCGTCCTTGATAAATGAGAAACGAGTGTGTACAATGACACATGGTCGACAAAATAGAATGACCTACTCGTTCACAGTATTCAGGAGTTATCGACGGGGTAACCAACTCTAAGGCACATCATTTGAAAAGATTTCTAACAACAGAGTCGTGAATTCTTATTGGGGTCAACACCGCCAAACTATTGTCACGAGGGTCTAGTTAAAGCAAGCTTCAAGCAAATAATTAGAGGCTCACGCCATCTGGTTTCTTGAGAATAGATAGTCTCCTAGGTTGGCATTTCGACTAAGGGTAAAACCTTAATCATTCTCAAATTTCAGATGGCTAGAAGGCCCTAAATTAGTTGGAGGGTCGAGAGGAGAACGAGTAACTCAATCACATGGCTGGCTGATGATAACTACACTTACGTATACCACTATTATAGCCATGGGAATACTCTGTATCTATCTATCAACTACGAGTTTTCGTCCTTCCAATCAGCGAAAGACAAAAACAATAAAGAGTTTAAGAGATGTCGTTGAATACAATTACGTAATTCAAAGGCGAATATATAATTCAAGAGGAATTATCAAGCAATCGCGGATGAGATCCTGGATATCCCTATATCTCAGTCCACGTAGGGTAATTAAATGAAGAGCGAACCAAATGCATCATGGTTGATCAGACCGTAATACAATAATTCTGATTAGACAATATGTTAGCGGGCATCCCCAATAAACATATGTCTCGAATGAAGCTTGATAAAAGAGTAAGCTTGTAAAACTAGGCTGTAATAGCAACATTGGTCAAGATAGTCAAAATATAAATAGGCGAGATTTTTGGAAAGGATGCACAATAGTTCGAGTTTTAAGAAAGTCAAATCCTTACCCGGTGCCATTGCTTATACAGTCAATCCTACTATCTTCTATTCATAAGGCCCCGGGTCAACTAATGGGTTATGAGCTTCTGAATTCTATACTCCAGGTAAACCTATTAGTGTCAGTCAATTGCCTTGTCAATGGGTCACAAGGACCACGGAACGCCAGGTCGGGGATACGCTATCCAGCTTACAGAACTTCTACTAGCATTAGTTTTGGATCTTAGGGTCATACAGGGCAGTCCCTATCTTTTATAGTATCTTAAACTTGTAATCATGTTTGAAGTCCTTTCACCGCGGATTACGCCTCGCCCGTATACTCTGGCTGTGGTAAACCCTTGGTTTCGTAACTCAACATGATACAAAATCGAACCCTTCTTAACTCTATCCAATATTGGCTCAAGGGTGTCTACGATCAAAAGGACCACTAGCTATAGTTTTAGCAATATTCTATAACCTATGATTTCCTTAAAAAATTTAATTCTAGGGTCGTGTCTCGCCAGTGCGCTGCTGGCTGCAGTGAGTCCATAATTCAAATAAATGGCGACAGTGCGCTAGTGTCCTGCCATTATGAGTCAACTAACATTCTTTTAACTATATCTGTAAAACTTTATGGGCTTCTATAGATTCAAACAAGTTGACTATGAAATAAAGCGTAAACATTTGTCCTATCAGTCACAACCCTTAAAATAAAGGATTGAACAGGGAGATATAACTGAGGACAAAAGAAATACAAACATTCTAACTATTCTACATGTATTTAAGCCTTTGAGGAAAAACTTGAATCGAAACTAACTTGAGGTTCATCTATGGATAAAAATAACAATTCTTTGGGCAAAAATAGGAACTAAATAGGCAATTTGACTAAGATGTGAGGATGATATCAAAAGGGCAAGGAGAAAGAATTGCACCATTTATCAAGGTTAGGTCATTAATTCTATGAAGCCCTGCCTTACCAAGGAAATAATCTATCCAAATTAGATTATATCGTCATATCAAGAGATACTAGTGTACCTATAGGGATCTGATAACTATCAAAATTAATAACTCCTTATCTACATTGCATGGCCTAGACTACCCATCGGTAAATTTGTATAAGGGATTCCTAGTCCTAGTCATTCTCGTAAATTAAATTAATTTCTAATTCATGAATGAGCATTTCCTAGTCGCAGGCTCGCAATAGTACAACTAACTAAAGTACTATCACGAGTTTGCATGATTTGCGAAGACTGACCTGCATGGGCCACCACAAAAACTTGTCACGACCCGCACCCGTTTTTTTTTTAAACGGATACGAGACGTGTCCAAGCCAGCCTACGCCGCAATGTCGGCGGTAGAATGCTGTCACGGCCATGAAGATCAAAATCACAAATAATGCTCATTCACATAATTAATTTAACTTACAATGATCACAAGTTTTACATTTGTAGAAAAATATAAACTTGTACAAATAAATGAATGACTACAACTCAACTATCTAGCTAGTCTCTAGGCTTTTGTCTGCAAGTATTCCCATCACTCCCCAAGCTAAGTGAATCCACGGCTAACCTGAAAATATTGGTTTCCAGTCAGGAATGGAACGAGCACAATTCAATGAATGCAATTTCAAATAAAGAAAATGTCTATAAAATAAAGGTTAGACATCAGTCATGAGTTTTAAAAATAAACAGTAAATACGAAAAACCAATAGCAATAAATAGACACAAAATAGTTTCTCCAACTGTTAGAAGTACCTTTGACATGTGATCGGTCTGGGTGCTACACCGCACGGTCTACGAGGTCTACTAGCAGAAATTAAACAATGTCTACGAGGTCTACTTGCAGAAAATAAACAATGTCTACGAGATCTACTTGCATAAAATAAACAATGTCTACGGGGTCTACTTGCAGAAAATAAACAATGTCTACGAGGTCTACTTACAGAAAATAAACAATGTCTACGAGGTCTACTGCATGAAAAATAAACAATGTCTACGAGGTCTACTGCATGAAAAATAAACACGGTCTACGGTCGGATCACACATCCTTGGTACTTCTCATTCCCGACTCCACAATTTATAATAGAGTATAAAATCACATAACCAATGAATAACCAATGAAATATAGTAAAGATCAATATCGAAATGCAGACAATAAACTGTACTCGCCTGTGGTCCTTTGCTGGTGAAACCGACAATCTGAACTACTCAATGTGCCACTATAGTCAAAACCCGTACAATAGTACCCGGAAGCTGAAATAAAAAATACCAATGATCTCAGAATAGTCCAATTAGCTAGGATTGCCTGTCCTTACGTCCAATTCTTGACACAGGGGCAAAACGGTAATTTTGGGACAAAACGGTGTCCGCCGTTGGACCCGCTTTGCACCGAAAAATGTGCCAGAGTCAATGGTCTCTAAAGTCGTCAAACTACGTGTCTACGAATCCAGTTTTTTGATACGAACCCAGCCGTATGTCCAAAGTTGGATTCCGGCGGGCCGTGCACAAAATCGCCCGTTGAGTGGAACCGTGGGGCCCGCAAAACGGTGATTTTATCAACTGTCTCAGAATTGGACCAAACTTGGCATACAGGACCAGAAAAATGATACGGTTCTGTTGGCATAATTTTCGTCTCGATCTGACGAGCGTGCACAAAGTAATTGGAGAATTTGCAAAGTGCACGATACGGTGAATTTCGACGGATACGCATCAAATTCGTCGTGCACACGCGACCAATTTGAATTCCGCCAAAGCCCACATGACCATGAAGCCGTTACGCAGCTTTAGATACTTACGGTGCGAGACCACATCGCCCGGAATGGCGGGACGCACGTCGTATCGATGGTTTTTTCAAGTTTTCTAAACTGTTTCAAAGTGGTTTTTGCTCAACTTTGAAAACTGATTTCTTTGTGCCTACTGTATAAAATCTGAAACTATAAAAAGGGTCATGATCTCCTATAGGTTGGCTATAAGTCTGTTAAATTGGATTTTCTAATCGATCGATGGATTGGCTGGAATCCGCCTTCCAAATCAGGGGGTTGGGCCGGTTTTATGTCCTGTTTTAGGACTATTTTTTGTCGACTTTGTGTCAATTTCTTGGGCAACCTAAAGTACTACAATTAAATCTAATTGAAAGAATCCAAAGGCGGTTATATTGGGTACATACCTGAAGAAACGGCTCGTCAAAAGGACGAGCATGAACGACGCAACCTCGGCACGAAGTTGACCGTCCACCCGTTTTTTCCACTATGCAGTACTTTGCTCCGTGCGCGCGCGCGGTGGTCCTGGCCACCGGCGGCGCGCGTGCGCGCGTAGGGCTGCGCCCGTGGTGGAAGTCGGGTGGCACACAATTTGGTTAGGGTTTTAAGAGTTTGCGGAGCAACTCTTTCGCTCTGATACTTATACGTGCGCGAGATTTGCTGGGAATCGGGTTTTTGCCGAGACCAAGGGGATTAGTCCTGTTGAGTTTGGTTTGGGCTCAATGCTGCTGTGGGGGCTTAGCAGTGGAGGGCTGGGGCTTTTGGGCTAGCCTGAGCCCTTCTACTTGTTTTTATTTCTTTTTTTTAACTCCTTTAATTAACATTTATGTATATATATGTTATACACACATATATTTACAGATATATGTACATATACACATACACACTTATTTTATTATATATTGGTATACATATATATA